>JAJTUV010001580.1:397500-755377 GCA_021653895.1 Mastomys natalensis | reverse complement strand
GAAGGTCAGAGGGCGGGTGGGCCGGGATGGGGGGAGGTGCTAACCTATGCTTTTGGTCCGTGAAGCAGTGTGAACATGAAAGAATCCATTATAGAGTGAGGATGGCTCAGGGGTGAAGAGCATGAACTGTTCCTGTGGAGAAGGGGGTTTGGTGGCCAGCCCCTACAAATGTGGCTCAGAACCCCCAGCAACTCCCACTCCAGGGGATCCAAATCCTCTCCTGGTTCCATGAACCCCACAACTTGGCATGGACCCCACACCCAATGCACGCCCTGCACTCAAAACTAAATAAAACAAACCTTGAAATAAGTTCAGTTATTAACAACCTAATTTCCCCATATTCTTGGACCGGAATCTTTGAGAACCCTTTTACCCCTCTAAATTGTGTATTTGGTTTTTATTTTTGCCAATTTCATACATGTATATTATGTATTAGATAATATATTCTCCCATTCCCTTCCATGGCCCCTGGACCTCTTCTTTCTTGAAATCTTGATGCCTTGAACAGCAAGGCATCTTAGATTACTGTGTTGGCCAGGTTTCGCCATTTATAAAGACCCAAGGGAGTAATGGAAAAGAAGGGAAAGGGAGTCTGGCTCATGGTTTCGAGTTTCAGTTCATGATGTAGGAGGGAAGGGACAAAGCAAGATTTTCCTAGCATAGGCAGCAGAGAGGGGCAGGGGAAGAGAGGGAGACGGGGGAAGGAGAGAGGGAAAGGAAAAGGAGGGAGGGAGGGAGGGAGGGAGGGAGGGAGGGGGGGAGGGAGGGAGGGAGGAGAGAGAGAGGAGAGAGAGAGAGGGAGAGGAGGGGGGAAAAAGGGGAGAGAGAGAGAGGGGAAAGAAAACATTGTTGATTGGGTTAGTTGTACCCAAACAAAGTGGGAAGTGTTGCCAGAAGGCAGGAGACAAGCCTCCACAGGTGCTGTACTTATTCACAGTGCCCCATTTCAGATTACGAGGTAGTAGAATGTGACTTAAGTGTAAGTAGGGTCTGTGCAGGGCAATTTAAATAAGATTGGTAATGAAATTATATGGATTCCATGGCACTACATCAGTGACAGACAGGATAGAGCACAGATAAAGGAAACCATGTGGGTCCTAGTCAAACACAGCCATGTAGTGTTTGAGGACTGAATATATTAGAAGGGAAAACCCCTCAATAATCACAAGTGACACCATCACTTTGGTAAAGACAAACGAACCTTTGTCATTGATATGAAAAGGAGTGGGATTTTTCTGTTCATGTGATTTGAAACTATTTGTGAAAGGGCATTGATTCTTTATGTATTAGTATGTTTCAGTTATCTATAGGATAAATTACAAATCGACATCAAAGACTGAGGTATTTGGTTTCTTTTTTTTTTTTTTTTTCGAGACAAGGTTTCTCTGTGTAGCCCTGGCTGTCCTGGAACTCACTCTGTAGACCAGGCTGGCCTCAAAGTATTTGGTTTCTTAAGTTTACGTTTTCCATGTGAAATTTTTTTTTTTTGTTTTTCGAGACAGGGTTTCTCTGTGTAGCCTGGCTGTCCTGGAACTTACTCTGTAGATCAGGATGACCTTGAACTCAGAATCCGCCTGCCTCTGCCTCCCAAGTGCTGGGATTAAAGGTGTGTGCCACCACTGCCCAGCTCATGTGAAATTTTCTTAAATTCAACATTTACTGGCAGTCCATCACAACAGCTAGTGGTTTTTGGGGAGAAAACAGTTGATTTCTATCATTCTTCATGAAAGACAAGGGGCCCATGTGGAAATTAATACATGGTCCTTCAGCATGTATGCTAGAGGAGAAAGCCATATGCCTCCCTCAACACCTAGTGATGTCACTTATATATAAAACATGTTGACAATGTGCTTAAACAAGTGATATTCTGCTGACCATGAGAGAATGAGAAGTTTGTGAGTGTGAGTCCCATTTAGCTGCAGCGTTACGGTTGGCCGGTCCCTGTGGCCTTTCTTTCATTCACTGCATCATCTCTCTCATGCATGATCGATTCTGCTCTTGATACCAACTGCAGGGACTAAAGGTAGAGTTCTGTATTTGATGAATCTGGTCTTTTCAGATAGGCTTAATTTAATATGCTTCCTTTTAGATGACCAGGTAAACTTTTCAGATCCAAGAGTAATACATGACATCACGATACATGTTAAATATCTTATGATGCATTTGATTTTCTGTTAACTGTTTTAAACAAAAAATTATTGCAAATACCCAACAAAGAAGGGGGGATTGCAGAGAGAGAGGGGAGGGGAGGGTGTGAAAGGAGAGGCATATTATTCTCTTCCAGAACTCATCAGAATTGCGGTTGCAAACCAGGGAAGCCTTGACTTCATCTCACTATAGGCCGAGTGAGCGTTTGGAAATAGGATATCGGTGGAAAGAGAGGGCAGAGTACCTCAGCATATTTTCCATCTTTGGGGCAGTTGAACTACACCTTTTATCTAGCTCCTCATAGAAAACTTTTAGATACACCTATTGGCACACAAGGGAAGTGAATTTGGCCACGATGGCACTCAGAACGCTTCACAGGGAGCTTAACTCTAGATGTATACAGCCTCCGACCTCAGTGTTCTTGAGACAGCATCTCTCTGCCTTAACTTTATATACACAGGTCTACCCCCAGGTTTTTTTTTTTTTTTTTTTGGTTTTTTGAGACAGGGTTTCTCTGTGTAGCCCTGGCTGTCCTGGAACTCACTCTGTAGATCAGGCTGGTCTCGAACTCAGAAATTTGCCTGCCTCTGCCTCCCAAGTGCTGGGATTAAAGGCATGCACCACCACCGCCCAGCTACCCCCCAGGTTTTTTGAGACAGTATCTCTCTCCATAGCCCTGAGTGTCTTGGAACTCACTATTTTGCCCAAGCTGTTTTTTAGACTCAGAGACCTGCCTGCCTCTGCCTCCTGAGTTTTGGCGTTTATATCTATTCTTAGTAGCTTCTCTGTTGCATGGCTATGCTACTTCCAGTGAAGCAAAATGCATTTTGTATTTTTTAAATCACGAAATCATTTTATTTAGAAATTAACAAGACCTTTTTTTTTTTCTAAATGGGAACAAAATAGAGGGGATCTAGTCAATAAACAGGAATCAATGTCTGCTGGGTCGTTAGAATAACTATTTGGTTGGGTGTCCTTTTTCTCTGACATCTTGTTTGTTATAGTAAGGATTAAGTGGTCTCACAGGGTACTTGCTCTCATTCCACTTGGCTGTCTATGCTGGAGATGGGGGTCTTCCTTCTGCCATTCCTCCTCTGGCAACCCTTCAACACTCTAGAGACCCTAGACTGACACTGTTTGGGTTATTGATTTGTTTTACTAAGGCGGACTTAGTTTGGGTGGGACCAGGCTACATGTACCACCTTTGTAGCCCTCTGTTTTTTTATTTAGAATTTAGTTCAGCAGTATCCTCAGTCACTTTGAATAATTGTTGTTTGGATACTAGAGTTTGCAGAGTTTCTAAGGTTTGGATATAACCAACCAAGCAGAATCCGTTATCTTCCAAATACTAGAGTAACTGTAGGTAAAACTATTAAAGGCACCTTCTCTCTACAGTCCAAAGGGAGAAGAGTTACAGTGGGAGTCCTACATGACTGCTTGCTGGCTACTGCTGAAGCAACTGTGTTTGCTCCTATAATGTCCCCATGAGGTTGAGCCTAATGCAGAGGATAAGAGACAAGGAAGATGAAAGGCAGAGAAGGAAAGAAACACCAAAGGCTTTGAAAACAGGACAACCCTGAGTACAAACACTGATTTAAGTCCTTAATGGGGATGACCTCGAGCCACCCAGGGCTTTAGGGGTGGCTCCCCAAGAGGCATGTCTACATTGTAATCCCTGGGTCCTGAGAATATTACCTTATATGGCAAAAATGCAACTAGGCAAAGAATCTTCAGAGAGTATATTGATTCTGGATCATATGCTAGGCCTTGAATTTAATTGTATGTATCCTTGTAAGTTAGATACACAGAAGAGAGACCATGAACAGAGGTGTTCAGAGAGGTTTGATGTCACAGCCTGAGGTTGGAGTGATGTAGCCACAGGCTCAAGAATAGCCAGAGTTACTAGTATGGGAGAGGCAGGCAGGGTTCCCCACCTAGAGCTTCCAGAGAAAACATGGTCTTATCCCTATCCTGATGCTGGCTTTTTTTTTTTTGTTTTGTTTTGTTTTTTCTAGACAGGGTTTCTCTGTGTAGCCCTGGCTCTTCTGGAACTCCGGAATTCACTCTGTAGACCAGGCTGGCCTTGAACTCAGAAATCTGCTCACCTCTGCCTCCCAAGTGCGGGGATTAAAGGCATGCGCCACCACCGCCTGGCAAAGGCTACACCCCTAACAGTGCTACTCCTGGACCAAACATACAAATTATCACACCTTTTCATTTAAAATGTGGTACCAGGAAGACAAAGCTCTGCCCTGATATTTTCCATAAGTATGATTGATAACTCCTTAAGTATGAGATTTTTCGGATAAAAGTCATTTAAACTTGGGAGTGGTGGTTCATGCTTGTAATTATAGTACCAGAGAGACTGAGGCAAGCAGATCAAGAGTTTAAGGTAAGCCAGTACTATTTAGTAAGAAACCATCTTTAAAGGAAAAAAAAGTTTAAAAATATTTGAGACAGAGTAGTTAAAAGTAAAAAAGTCAAAGCAACTTAAGCAAGATCAACTAAGCTGGGTGGACAGATGGGGCAGGGGTGTGGGGGTAGGGTAGTGGTGGGAAATAGACAGATTTCCTCTCCTCCATATCAAGAACGTGTCTGAAACCTCTCCACCCATTCCAAAGTTGGAAAAACACCAGCGAACAAACCCTACATTGAAGCTCCTGAGGATAAAAGAGATTTCTAGACCTTTCTAATGCATAGAAAACTTGCATCATCAAGACTTCCAAGGGAAGGCCATGTTTAACTCAGAAAACATTCCAAATAGAACAGGATATAATTTTTGTATGTTTGATATGTTTGGATAAGCCAAAACTAGACTTTTTTCTTGTGAAATGTTCTTCCAAATATGCAAATCTATAAAATTAGAGCTTTGTCCATACATCATCAAAACACTTAAAGGAGCCTCTTATACATGTGCTCAATCCCTTTAAGAGGCCCATTCTTCTTCTGATGTGTAGTGTAAAGTATCCATTCTGAAATAGCGCAGACCTGTAACTCTGGCTCAGTCACCCTAAAACAGCCATAGAATGAGGAGGTGTGACACGCTAAGACCTGTGAGGCGCAGGCTTCTAGTGGTAAAGGTAGAGTGACCATGCCCTGCTTATGCAGTGTGCTTTTCCCCTTAGCCATGGGGGACACATTTATTCCCAGGGTCATGAGTGTGTGCAGCCCTTCCCACAATGTATTTATCATATGGCTTACTACTTACTTTTCTTAAACAATCCACATGGTTATCTCAAATTAGATTCCGTAGTAAATAAAAATGCTTTGACATCTTTTCATTAGTTTTAACTTTTATTCTGTAGATTGTATAAAGCCCACACATATTAAACAGCATAAAATACTGAAGTTCTTTACTTTATGTGGTATATAAATTTTAGTAATGAAAGTTTATCATGAATGTCAAGCTGAAATTTTCACGATTGGCAATTCAACCGTTTAAAAGTAAAATTTGCTACATTCATTGATTTTTCACAAGAAAGATCTGTTTGTCCAAACTCATGAACCTCACAGTGAGAATGGATCCCTTTATTCTGGCAGGAAGCAGCAAGCTGGCTTGAGGCTTTTAACTTTGTTGGGACGGTTATCTTCAACAATAAAGATCTTGTAGGAGTCACTTCCACAAATATGTAATCGAAATTCAAACTTGCCGCTCCCTGGGTTCTGAAAAATATGTAGGTGTTATTACCCGCTCCAGAGCTCACTGGACCCACGCCCTGACGGACCCGGTGACCTGAGGCTGGCTACCTCTTCCACTTCTGCATGCACCGTTCCTTGCTTCCCTGGTTCGGAGCCCTGAATGTAGAATTTCACACGGATGCCTTTAGCCCGTTGTTTGCATATTCAACAAAACTGGGGAGAAAATACAATAGGCACATCCAAATTCCCTTTAATCAAGATTACCCTAGAGTTCTCCCAGGGACTCCGCATTACCTGACATGCTGTCTCCTCCCACGTCTTGACATTTCCCCGTAGCCTTTCACAGCTCACCAAAGGCACCAAGCACCTGCAGAATAGAGGCTACACTTATTTTGTATGATTCTTTTCATGCTTTTATGTATTTTCCGACATTCAAGTCACACAGCCAATTTGATGACGGAGAAAAAAAAAATCACTATTGTGAGGGTCTTGACTCAAACAAGAATACTAGAAAAAGGGCATTATGTAAAAACCAACTGTAAATAATGTAGGTAAATATTTCACACACAGGCACAGAGATGGGTCACTCTGGGGTGTCACCGATAGTTCAGAATGCTACAGGACGAGGGGAAAGTTCTCTTTTCTCCTTACAAGAAACAATCAAGCAGAAGTTTGAAAGTATTTCTCTATTGACACTCATACTGAGAGATAAAATGGACGGGCAATAATGAAATTATTACAGGTGTCTAGTAGTAAAAGCCATAAGGTCAAAATGAAAATTTAAAGCCCCATGTACATAAAAGTGAAGGCAAATACCAAGTAATGTATTGTTTAAAATAAACCAGGTGCAAATCTTTTCTTCCTAATGAGAAAATAAGTTTGATGTAGAAACAGTTTGTTTTGATTTTTTTTTGTTTTGTTTGTTTTGTTTTTTTTGAGACAGGTTTCTCTGTATAGTCCTAGCTGTCCTGGAAGTCACTCTGTAGTTTCAGAGCAAATACTTTAGAATATTCTCTTAAAAACACAAAATTGAACATAAAACTAAAAATTCTGTAGTTTGTCTTTTTGCTGATGTCCTTATTAGTGCAAGTATATATGAAAAAGGAAAGTTGTCAGATTCCTAAGAGCTAAAAGAAGGGAACAAATATCAAAAGAATTAATAAGTCGAGCCTAGCTTAAGATTAAGATGATCTATAAGGCAGGCATAGGGCCCCTGGCAAAAAGTGGGACCTTAAAAGTACGACAAAATATACTGTTGAAGTCTAAGGACCAGCTAGGAAGCTATGACCCTGGCAATACTCCATTCTTTCCATGTATACTGCGCAGTTCTATTTGTCTCAATCTGAAAATGCCTGAGAGCTTCAGCCTGGATTACCACTGCATCCTAAACACCTTGGGGATGCCTACTGGAGCCACACAGAATTCCCTGAGTGGGGGTGGAGCCCTTTAAAGTTTAGTCTCTCCCAACTTTTCACTCTCTTTTAAGCTACACTCCAGCTACACGCCCCCATGGCTTAGGGTACAAAAGAAAAGAAAGGATGCCAGAGATGCTGACGCAGGTGCATTGAACACTTATGAACAATGGTAGAATGACCACGCGCACAGCGGGAGGAGAGCATATACAGTGATCTCTGAGTGCCAGGGCCAAAGTGCGTCAAAGAACAGAGACCTAAAAACAGAAAAACAACCCATCGGCTCAGCATTGTGTGAAGGCGCAGGTTTCAGAAGAGATCCATTCCTTCTCCCCAACACAGTCATCAGAAAACTAACCTCAGGGTGTGTTTCTGCATTTTCCTAAGGCTTTCCCATATATGATATTAGGACTGGATGAAGAAAACAGTTCTTTGAAGATCGTGTATAGCAAGCCGCCTGAAAAAGCAGAAAGAGAGAGAGGGAGTGAGAAGCAGAGCAGTGGGGTGAGAGGCTGTGGAAAGGTATTCAAATGCTTGCTGGGTCTGTAACCTGTAATGCTGACTCCAAAGAGCACCACTATCAAGTAGGTGACGTCTCTCCCAGCTTCTTTCACTGCAAAGAGAAAATGTCAACAGGTCACAAGTGTGTCCACAGAACCCTGGTTGGCCTCGGGAGGCTTCAAGTGTTCTAGCTGGTGGCAGTGGATCCGGATCCAGTGCACCATTCTCAGTAGTTCATCTGAAATGCCCTTGAACTTCAGAACTCCTCACCCCAGTACAAACCAGGCCTAGCTCCCACTTAGCTCCCCGAGACCAGAAGAGAGCAGGCCTATTTAGTGTGGCATGGCTGTGCACAGGGCCCAGGAATCTCTGGATTTCTGCCACTGATTGATACTGCTTCCGTTCGAGTAACAGAAAACCCTTATCAGTCTCTCAGAGTGAGAATGGCCACAGATGAGGCAACATGTACACAGGTCTGTCCTGTCCTGATCAAGAATGCTGACCCAGTCAACCCAAGGCAAAGAAACAGAAGGACCCAAAGGTAGCAACGCTTAGCCCACCTCATAGACCCCACTGATTCGGGCACAGAATCAAAGAACTGAGCTTGGAATTGAAATGTAGTTGGCTAGGAAGATCAATGAATAAAATAAAACTAAGAGACTGTTCTTATTTTTTTCTGCACTAACATATGAACATATGAATTAAAGAACAGTTTGGGGAGGTAAGGTAATTAATCAAAGTGGAGTATGTATAGACATGTTATTTACATAAATGCATGTTATATGTGAAAAGCTACATCATCACAAGTATACTCTCAATGATTATGAGAGCATTTTATCTCTTTGGTACATTTATACATACGTACAGTCACACAAGGAACCCGGATTTTTCTAACTTCAGTCCTTAAAATTTTATTTTTCCAAGAATTCAAAGTTTAGCAGGTGGTATTTTTTTCCTCTAGTTTTTTTCATAGGTACAATGAAATATTATAAAATCACTTATTTAAAAGTAGTCTTGCCGGGCGGTGGTGGCGCACGCCTTTAATCCCAGCACTTGGGAGGCAGAGGCGGGCGGATTTCTGAGTTCGAGACCAGCCTGGTCTACAGAGTGAGTTCCAGGACAGCCCGGGCTACACAGAGAAACCCTGTCTCGAAAAACCAAAAAAAAAAAAAAAATAAATAAATAAAAAAAAAATAAAAGTAGTCTTTACCATAACATACTTTCGGTTTTCAGTACAGGTTGCTAATCTGAAATGTGTTAAGGGACTGGAGAGATGACTCAGTGGTTAAGAGTATTTGCTGCTCTTGCAGACATCCAAAATTCAGTTCCCAGCAGCCACATCTGGTGGCTCAAAATTGCCAGTAACTTCAGCTCCAGGGTATTTGACAACCTTTTCTGGCTTCCTTCTTCTCCTATACTCATGTACACACAGATAAAGACACACACACACAAACCACACACCCCACATACACAAATACATAGTAGTCATAATAATAACAACAATAACAACAATATTAGCACTTTAAAGAAGAAAACACTAATTCAAATAGTAGAAAGATTGCCATCGACCAACAAATGTATAATTTATGGGACTGATCTCAGCAGTAATTGCTTCACAAATCCAGTATCTTTACTAGGCTCTGAGGCTGAGGGCTGCAACACCAATCTCTAGTCCATTGTCCACATGTCAGTAGACACTGCATGACGTCCCAGATTGAGAGCACAATAACAATTAGACTCAGACATAATTATACTTATTGCTGCTTCCCAAATCATGTCGTTGGCCTAGACACCTCGACTTTCTGTTCCCCCAACACTGTCCTGACCTAATAATTTCACAAAAGATTCCCATTTCTTATATTTTTGCAGTTCTCCACCTCTCTTTCAATGGGTGCTATGCTGTGGTGCAGGCACTCCCAAAAGTGGGGAGCACCAGGAGCTGTTTAAGTTCTAGATACTTTTTCTTGTACCTTTCTGAGAGGTTGAGATGCTGGTTTCCTCTTTTTGATTTCTGCGAATAGATACTTGCTTGCTACTGTCCTCCTTTGCTTTCCGGGGGTCCGGTCCTTGTGTCCAGAAGGTTTTCTGGGTGACCCCAAGGACCGTTCTAGGTTGCATTGTTTTCTTCTGCTCTCGCAGCCCCCATTTCAAAGGCTGAGTTTTGAAGCAAGCTTTGGTGAGCACAAAGTGCTTGCCCAAGGACCCGTGCAGCTTCTCCGCATGCTGTACAACTCGTAGAAAAGCACAAATCATGTTCACAAAAAATGTGAGGCTTGGGGACTGCAACTTCTAAAGCTTCGTAATACACACTCTCAGGCAGACAAGACATGAAACCAACTAAATTCACATTACACACTGTGTTAGACGGATATCAAGATGAATGATCTACAAGAGAAGTTAGGTACACTTCTCTTTTTCTCTCTTGAATTAAAATGCCCTATTTACCTTCCTACTGACATTCACATCTTGCCCGCCATGCTTTCGCAAAGCATCCCGGGAAACACCTGAGTCCTAGGAATCGCAGTTCTAGGGCTTCTCACTCTGCTGTTTAACTACAAGAACGGAAGGCAGGATGGACTACATCTCCCACAATGCCATACAAGGAAGCGTCCACTCCACTTTCCCAGACACGTCTGCGCGGATCGCTGCGCATGCGCTGTGTCAAGGCGGGCATGTTATTGGGATCCCCGGTTCTTCAGTGGCCGCGTGTCTTAAACAGAACTTGCAAAATCGGATTAGTTCCAAATTGCGTGTTCTCATGGCCTTTCTGTAGAGGAATGTGTCGGCTGGACAGTTCTTCATGCCGTGGGTTTGCCATAATTATGAAAAAGTGACAATTCAGCGTTTCCGGTTCTTCTCAGAAAAACAGCTAACAAACGTAGCTGAACCGGGCCACACAGGCTAACGAACCAAGGACTGGCGTCAGAATGGCCGGGCCGTGGGAAAGAAGCCGGACCCGGGACTGTCCGGAACGTTGTTCGTGCAGCAAAGGCGGAGGTGGTCACAGAGAAACTCAGTCCACGCATGCGCGAGCCCGGTCGCGGTTTTGCGCACGCGTGAGGGGCAGTGCTGCGCTTTTTCTGTCGCGCCTCAGGAAGGTACCTTTGGGTCTCCATGGCGACCGGACGCGGTCGGATGCTGAGGCAGGGATGTTTCGGTCCCCAGGCGCTGCGAGGGTCCCTTCATGATGAGGGCGCTACCTGGGGCAGCGCGGGGCTGGCCGCGGGGCGCTCCGGGTTCAGGTGACACTCGGGGCTCGCAGTATCCCACCCCACCGCTCTTTCTAGAATGTCGGTCCTACTCTGGCATGTGTCTCCAGCTATGTTTTTAACGTGGGAAACACCGTAAGAATGGCAAAGGGAAACCTCTCCATTCTGGAAACTAGGGTACCTCAAGTTAGGACACAAGTAAAGTTACTTCCTAAGGAAGTGATGTGTTTTACTAAGCATTCCATTCATTCATTGGTAGGTCCTATGGGAAGGCTCTAAGGATTTCCAGTCCCTGGGAGATGACAGCAGCGCACATGTGAAGACAGGCGCAGATCTGCACGGGCACAAGCCTCTCATGTAGCATCTTGCATTTAGTGATTTTAAAATGAGATTCACTCGTAGCCTTTTTAAACTTGGAGTAGAATGTATCCATCAAAACCGAACGCTAAACAGGACATTTTAGTGCACCTCTCCCACCACACCAAGTTGTTTTCTAGACAGTCACATTCTGGTATGCAACTTTTTTTTTTTTTTCCCCGAGACAGGGTTTCTCTGTATAGCCCTGGCTGTCCTGGCACTCACTCTGTAGACCAGGCTGGCCTCGAACTCAGAAATCGTCTGCCTTGGCCTCCCAAGTGCTGGGATTAAAGGCATGCGCCACCACTGCCTGGCTATGCAACTTTATTCTAGTTTGCTGTGTTCCTATTAAGTGTAAGGGCCCGCAAGATGGCTGTACTGTCTTCAAGATTAGTTTTCCGTTTTTCTTAAGGAGTTCCTTTAAGCCAAACTATGTTCCTCTCATACCACAAGAGAACAGAATTTTAGGACATGGGAAAAGGGCCTTTCTGAAATTCTTCATTCACCCAAATAAGTACTTTAGTAAGCGTACTTTCTTGTGACTGTTTAGAGCATTGTGCCCATCGTCCAAGTCAGATTACCAGCTGGAGGGATAGTGCTAAGAATCTACTTTTTTCTTTTGAGACAAGGTCTATGTAGCCCTGACTGTCTTGGAACTCACTATGTAGACCAGGCCAACCTTGAACTGCCTGCCTCTGCCTTGTTAGTGCCAGGATTAAAGGCTTGCGTCACCATGCCTGCCCAGCAAGAATTTACATTCCTGAGGATTTCTAAGGCTTCCTGACTTACATGGATGTAACAGCCATGTACATTTAGCTTTCTAAGAAGCCAAACCTACCTTGTGTAGGTGTGAAAACAACCTGTTAACAGGGTATGTCAGCTTCTTGTTATCCCACTCGCTTCCCAACTCCAAGGCCTATATCCTCTCTAGGTTACCCTGCCTTCAGAAAAATGGCCCTTTGTACCGTTGTTAGGATAGTTCTTAGGTTCTGAGTTTTCATGATGCTGGACAAACCATAAGACTTGTGACAGAATGGGGACAGCATTTGCAAAAGGAAGAGAAAGACTGGGCTTTAAACAGGAAACTTGAACTTAATTTCCCTCTATTCCTAAAATTACCCTTTAGATCGTGCTCTGTAGAACACAGTGAGTTTGTTATGGGTCTCTTTGTTTCTTTGTACGTTCGGTGACTTTCCAATAGAGCAATGTAAGTAAAGTACTTGGCATCATGGTGTGGGAACCTGCTCTCAGCCAGTGAATTGGTCTTGTACAGATTCTTATTGGTAAAGAAATTTCAGCTGCTAAGACTAGCATGACTGACTGTGCTTTAAGAAGTTAGTTATTAGCTGAGTGTGGTGGTGCATGCCTTTAAAACCAGTACTTGGGAAGTAGAGGCAGGATGATCTCTGAATTCAAGGCCAGCCTGGTCTACAGAGTGAGTTCCAGGACAGCCAGGGCTTATTCACTAGTTCCTCATTTAACGCAAAATGCAAACATTCATAAACATTGTATGTTCTAAGAAATACAACAGAATGCATAGCAAGTTGGGTTAATTTATGCCTAGTCTGATTTGATTTTTTTCATAATAATGAATACAATTTAAAATTAATTTTTATAAACATGTTGAACTTATTCTAAGCTATCCAGCAAAATGTACACTCAAGATGTATTAACTTCTAGTCCCATTGTTCTTCTGTCTGGACCTGGAAACTTTAGTGGATTCCACATACAGCTATTTGAAGATATCTTCAGTTCACTGATTGTTTAGTGGGGTGCCCTGTGCCAATGAGACCTCACTGTTAAGAGGAAATGGAGATGTACTTTTTAGTCATGCCAACATTAATTGTAAATATTTGAAATGGTAATAACAGCTCCAAAAGGTTATAAGGAAAGCCCTCGGGATGCTCCACTGGTAGCTTGGGACCAAAATAGCTTTAATTATCTAGTTGGAGACATAGTGTGTATTCTGTGAAATGAGAGGTCTCTTTTAAATGCAGAAAACAAACAAACAAAAAAAAAGCCATAAAGAAGTAGCCATGAGATTTTTAGAAAAGTATTCAAAACATGTCCATAGTACCCTTGATTTTCTTATAAATGTAGGATGCAATCTTTTTTTTTTTTTTTTTTTTTTGTTTTTTCGAGACAGGGTTTCTCTGTGTAGCCCGGGCTGTCCTGCAACTCACTCTGTAGCCCAGGCTGGCCTCGAACTCAGAAATCTGCCTGCCTCGGTCTCCCAAGTGCTGGGATTAAAGGCGTGTGCCACCACCACTTGGCTTGGATGCAATCAGTTTTAAAGCATTTAATACACTCCCTTGTTCAGAATATGTCATTAAGATATATTTGAAGAATAAACTCATAAATAAGCTGTAGTAAATATTTTAGTCAAAGACAGACATATCTGTTTGAATTAGGGAAAAGACTTTCATACCCTTTTCTCTTCTAAATGACTGGTACCAGAAAGTACCTACCTGCCTGGTCTTTAATTAACAGTTTAGAGAGAGGATTCCATAGTACACATTAATCTACAGTTTTGCACACATACTTCCAAAAAAGGTGACTGTTCGTTTCATGAGAGTGTTGGAGTAGGCTTTCATAAGTTCTTAGCAAGTGAGTTTACCTTGGTGTGAACTGCCTGGCTCAGGATGCTGTGTGTTCCTTGAAAGCTAGGCATCTGGTAGAGTTGTGTTTCTCAGAGGCATGTGCTCAGACGTGGACCAAGGTCATAGACATCCTCTTTCTGATGTGTAAAATTAATGGGAAGACTTTGGGAAGTAATAATGATTTGAGTAGAAGTCTTCATAAGACATAAGTAGATAAAGTATTAAGAGAACATAGAAAAATATACTGAGGCCTGCCTACTATACAGGGCTACCACCAAACCTTGTTCTTATAGTTATATCTTAGCTTCTGTATGTTTGCTTTTCTTCCAGATGTTTGTGTGTGTGCACGTGGTGTATGTGTCTACATGTGCCTACTTTTCCTTTAGTTCCTTTAATATTGAACTATGGCCTGACCTATGGCCTGCTGAGTCCCACCTTGACAGTCAGGTTCCGGTGGAAGACAGGTGATGATTTCAATTTAACGTTCTTTTGCTATTCAGGGACCAAAAGCCTATAGATTCTGGCAGTTAACTAATAGCAGCATCGGAAAAGGGAAAGAAAAGAAACTTAGTTACTTGGGTTCTTTTCTCTTTGAATTAGGGACCTCTCACTGGCCAGGCAAGAGACACCGAGTTTGTAAGCTCCTTATGGATCAGAGAGAAAAGAAAAGAAAAAGTAAAAAAGAAAGGAAAAGAAAAGTCAGTCACATAGACACATGCATCCTGGATGAAGCAGAAAAAGGCTACAGTGCTACTTTATTCTTAGATTTTATACCTTCTCAGGATAATTGATCACATGGCTTTCTAAGCATTTTTACATTGCAAAAAGTCATGGTAAGTTTAAGGCAGTAAGTAGTTCATATTATAGGTCGATGAGGTTTAGGGAGTTAACACAGAATTGTTTACATGTCTTTCCATTAAGACTAGTATCTGACTGTTAATCTGTTTTCTAGCTCTATAAGTTCATTATAGGTTTAAAGTAATAATATAAGTTAGCACAGTTTTTGTCAGAAGATAAATTATCTGCCTTTTGTCTTATTATTTTGAAGTCTTGTATAGATAAGACTAGTCCATCATTTCATTTCTGTCCTTGCACCTATAATAAATTGCCCATTCCCAGTTTATTACATTTAGTTACCAGATAGTGGTCTCATTCCTAACCTACAAGGAATGTTTTCCTTGACTGTAAATTTGTTCCAAGTCTGTTTTCTTTTCCTAATGTAATTAGCCCATGACACATGAAAATTTACAGAGCTCAATTTGCAGCCTTTGTTCTATAGGGGACTTGAAATTACTCGTATCAACTTAGGAATTCTGTAAAATGATTATCAGGAACCATCAATTCCTCTACACAGCAGTACTGTATGAAAGTACATCTTCATGTTGATCTGCAGGAAATCTGCCCAATAGGGTGGGCTAATACCCAGGACTCATTAAGCTGTGTTAATAGTGGTAGGAAAGGCAGATCAGCAGTGAGAAGCAATCCTAGGATGAAGTCTCTGAGGATCCTGCATCTCAAAGCTCACTCATTGTAGCCATGGAAAAATGGTGGCCATCTTCTAAAAACTCACTTGCTTTCCTAAATGGCTTCTGCAATGGCCTGAGGTCAATGTATGTTTGACGGTAGCATGGTAATAAACAGGTAATAAAGGCTGTGTCCTTGGGAGCTGGGTTAGAGTTTTGAGATGGCTGTCAGGGACCCATGGATGAGATCATATTATTTGAATAAGTGCTTAAAGGAGGTGAGTAGCAAGCTATACAGATCCCTGGAAGTCGGCGTGGGCCTGTATTTGAAATGCTTGTGTAGAAACTGCATTTCCACTGACTGTTGTTAACTCCATGAGTACAGTGCTTTTTAAAATTTATTTTTATTGGTATATGTAGGTGTGTGTTTGTGTGGTTTTGTGCACCTAAGTTCAGGCAGGTGCTGGTAGATGCCAGGGAACTTAGGTTCTCTGGAACTAAAGTTACAGTCAGTTGGAGCTGCGTGGTGTAGGTGCTGGGATCCAAACTTGAGTCCTTTGTAAGTGCAGTGCCCACTCATCCACGCCAGCCATCTCAGCAGCCATCGTGCATCTCTTGATTGAGAAAAAACACTGAAACAAAACCCCATTACCAACATCATGATGCTTTTTAGGTAGATTTAAACTTGACTAACCACAGCAGTATTTGTGTATATTGAAAAGAACTGTGTGTGTGTTAGTGAGAGACCTTACTTAATTTTTTTTTTTTTGTTTCTCTGTGTAGCCTGGGCCGTCCTGGAACTCACTCTGTAGACCAGGCTGGCCTCGAACTCAGAAATCCGCCTGCCTCTGCCTCCCAAGTGCCTTACTTAATTTTTATTCAGTGCTCACAGTTATGTATGAAACCTTTGATTTCTTGGATCAAACCTTCACATAACCATGCTATATGTAAATCACAAATAATTTAAAATTTTAGAATGATAGCCGGGCGGTGGTGGCGCACGCCTTTAATCCCAGCACTTGGGAGGCAGAGGCAGGCGGATTTCTGAGTTCGAGGCCAGCCTGGTCTACAGAGTGAGTTCCAGGATGGCCAGGGCTACACAGAGAAACCCTGTCTCGAAAAACCAAAAAAAAAAAAAAAAAAAAAAAAAAAATTTAAAATTTTAGAATGTGTTCGTTATCAAAATAATTTACTGTATTGATTGGTACTTTCCCTTCCCAATATGTTTCTGTTACTGGAAACCCTCTAGGTTGCAGTTCACTGTTAGGCCAGTCCTAAGGAACTAGTAGTATTTGGGCATCATTCTTTCTTAAATATTAATTTATTTTATTTATATGACTATACTGTAGCTGTCTTCAGACACACCAGAAGGGGGCATTGGGTCCCATTTACAGATAGTTGTGAGCCACTGTGTAGTTGATGGAATTGAATTCAGGACTTCTGGAAGAGCAGGTGATGCTCTTAACTGGTGAGCTTATCTCTCCATCCCTGGGCTTCATTCTTTGCTTCTGGTTTCTTTGTGAATTGCTTAAAGCTTTTCTGTTGTAGAAATCTTTGTTTAAAGATTTGAAAATTTGAACAGAAGTATACAAGTATATGATAGGATTTTTTGTTTAGACCGGCTGGGATGACATTCTTAGACTTCCTCTCCCTTTCCTTTCTGCTGTCCAGAGTACAAACTGAGAACCACTGTTCTGCACTAATTCAGAGACTTGGGCTGGAGAGGGATGAGATGAAATGCACACTGGGCTTCATTTGCTCAAACTAGAGTGCAGAGGCCTGTGCTGCCAGGCATGTTATCTTCCTGGCTCTGGGAGAATTTATCCAACAGCTTATGCCACACTGCCAGGGTGTGGATGACAGCTAATATTTATGGGGAGCTTCCTATATTCCAGCTGTTCAGTTTGTTGCTAACCAGGGGAGAGAAGCTTTGTGCTGCTGCTCAGAAGCCATGGGGATGTTGCTTTTTGAGCAGGGTACCTGGGCCTGTGGAAGATTTGATAACTGGTAGATACATATTTTTGTGTACTGTCTTGGCAGAAGGTAATAGGCTACATTGCTGCCAAACCCAGGCCTTGGGTAAGGGTCTTTTGTTGCTTGTGCCTTCCAATAGTAGGATGTACTATTGGAAGTTGAGAGTTGGCATCTTTAATGGTTCATTTGGTATAGATTTTGTATATCAGCTTCTAGAGAGTTAATTAGCTTCCCATTGAAATTTTTAGGACAGCTCATTTTTGCTGCTTCTTCTTCCTCCTCCTCCTCTTCCTTCTCCTCTTCTTCCTCCTCTTCCTCCTCCTCTTCCTCCTCCTCCTCTTCTTCTTCTTCTTTTATTTTGGTTTTTCAAGACAGGGTTTCTCTGTGTAGTCCTGGCTGTCCTGGAACTCACTCTGTAGACCAGGCTGGCCTCGAACTCAGAAATCTACCTGCCTCTGCCTCCCACGTGCTGGGATTAAAGGTGTGCCACCACTACCCGGCTTCATTTTTGCTTCTAATTACATCCTTTTTGATGTTAATCCAAATACACCTTGGGAACCAGTTGATCCTGAGGGTGGTGGAACATTGGGGAATGAAGATTGGGTAATAAGTACTTTACATTGCATCTATGTGGCATGCAAGGTATGGGAGTATGTCAGTAGCTGATGCATTGCATGTCTGTTGTTTCTATCTGTCAAAGAAGTAGCTTTTAGTAGGTTTTCTTTGCTGATGGAACAAGCCACGTCAAGATGAATTAAAAATATAAAGTCAGGTTATTTGGGAAAAGCTCTCAGGAGTGGAGTAGGGGTGGTGTTGGGTGAGGGGGTGCACTGGTCTCAGGAGATGAGGTCAGTGAAGACGGGGGGGGGGGTAGGGAGAGAGGGAGAACAACCCGTTGGGATAGCTGGCAGGCACTGCACACAGCTGGTATACCTGGCAAAGGCAGGTGATAAACATCAGTGATTGCTAAGTCCCTGAGAGCAGGCCAGTGAATTCACCTCTATATTATTAACAGGGTAAGGGTTAGGGGGTCTCAGGTTTGAAGCCTAACAGCTTTTCTCTAATCATTTCCAAGAAAAGTAGGATATCCACTGGGAGCACTTATTGGGGCTGCCTCATAAAAGTGGGACCTGTGGGCTATTACTTCTGTTGTTTCAGATCTTCCACAGTCTGTGAGTGAGTATCATTTGTTTTGAGGACTGACTTTGATACAGAGTTGTTTTAGGAACTTTGAAAAAGTATATCTATTTTATCAGGTCTAAAAGACTATTGAATATAAAATGCATTATTTTATGCATCACTAAAAAGAGCCAATTAAAATAATTTATTGAGTATAAGATGCTAAAATGTGGGAGAACTTTGGACATAGGTACTTCTGTGCATAACATAGTGTTAACAGATTTAACTCACAGATGGGAAGTTATTAAAAATCTATGGTTTCTACCTTTATTAGGTTACTGTTATATTATCAGAACTGACCACTCAATGTATCTGTTATATTTATTTATTTATTTTGATATGTTTATTTTTATAGTAAGTTTTTATGACTTATTTATTTTGTATATGAGTACACCATTGCTCTCTTCAGACACACCAGAAGAGGGGATCAGACCCCCATTGCAGATGGTTGTGAGCTACCATGTGGTTGCTGGGAATTGAACACAGGACCTCTGGAAGAGCAGTCAGTGTTCTTAACCACTGAGCCCAATATATCTGTTTTAACTAGATTTAATGTCAGCTTGACACAGCCTAGACCCATCTGAGAAGGGAATCTCACTGGGTTTGCCCAGATCAGATTGGCATCAGGGCATGTCTGTGGCTGACTATCTTGACTGTTAGTTGGTGGAAGAGTGCCTAGCCCACTGTGGGCAGCACCATTCACTAGGAAGGTGGTCTTGGACTCCAGAAAGCTAGCTAAACATGAGCCTGTGAGTGAGCCAGCAAGCAGTATCACTCCGAGGACTCTGCTTCTCAAGCTCCTCTTAGGTTTCTGTTCTCTCTTTGATGGACTATAACCTGTAATGAACCGTTTTTTCCTCTAAATTGTTTCTAGTCAGGATATTTTATCACATCAAGAGAGTGAAACTAGATCAGCATGCGTGTCATTTCCCTTCTGTTTCTCTCATATACACTGTGGAATACCCTCTGACAGGCTGACAGCCTGTATAATGAGAACAGTAGTAGACTGTAATGTGCAGACTTTAATTTAGGTTTATGCCTACCACACACTTGATTTGCACCTTCTTTCCTCTCTGTTCTTTTCTCATTTCCCCTTCTCTCTTTATTTTCAGAGATGAAGTTTTATGTTGAATAATCTTTACAGTTTATTGATCCTTCAGAATTTTGGAGAGGGGAAGAATAGTTTGCCTCATTTGGTAATCATACCAACTTGAATTTCTCACTTTTACTTTCAGAAAGAGTTCTGGAGTTAAGTTTGCTAGAGGCTCATCTGTCATGAGGCAGTATCCTGGGCAAGACCACAGTGAGAAGCCCTTCTCCATCTGTTTTATATCCCTGGACAGGTAAATAACCTGCTTCTCATGGGGTGGTGGGCTTTAGGGATTGGGTTTGTAGAGAAAATTATAGTGTAACATATACCAAGTTGCTATTTTGAGCTTTCTAAGAATAGGATTGTGTAGGAAGAATGTACAACACAGAGGAGTTAGACATGAGTCATGAGCTTGTCACCATTTTCCCTATGAGACTGGTTCTATGAAACTAAACTTCTAAAGGTGACAAGTATGTTGAATTTTCCTTTTATTAAGTTCTTATTAATTACTTCTCAGTAGATAAAGACTGGAAAGCCAAAAGAAGATCATGATTCTTCTGAAGATGGAGTCTGTGGGGTCTTACAGTTCAGTAGTTTGGAACTTTTTTGTCTCTGTGAGTTCTCTACTGAGACCTTTGGAACAAAAATCCATAGAATCTTTAAAAAAATTGGGAACTGATGCTAAGATGCCTAATAGATATGTGTTGTAATACCATTTGTGGGACACATCGACATAATTAGCGTCCTCTGGAGTCTTGCGACATTTTACCCTAGGATGCATTGTTATGGGGAGACTGTGTTCCACATCCTCCAGTTCCTGCATTTCAGCAGAGGGTTCAGCACATGGTCATGATGGAGGCATTGAAGTTCTGCCTGTTGACCCATCGTGGGCAGATGTGGTCGACATGCCGACAGAGCCAGTTCTCCATGCCTTTTGCCCTCTTAATTGGTCTATGCAATGAGAATTGTAATAACCAGAAAATTACAATCAAGAAATTAATTGAGGATGAGAGAACAGTTTGCCTATTAAATGAGATAAATATGTCTGTCTGAAGCCCTCTTTTTAGGATGCATAGCCAGTTGTATTCTGGGTATTTGTTGATTCAATATTGGTTAACTTGCTTAATTTTCTTCCCCTGTCTCAGAATGCCCTCTGAAATCTTGCTGAATATATTTTCTTACTTGGATGTGGTGACCTTGCTGAACATCGGATGTGTGAACAGACGCTTTTATCATTTGGCCAGTGACAAGTAAGGAGAATACTGTGTCGTCTGTTATGTGATATTAGAAATTGTGAAAATTAGTAAGCATTTTAGCCATTTTCTAAAAATTGAGAGAATTAATTTTAGTACTATTTTCAGACAGATTTGCATTTATGAGTGTAAGATAAGGAATATTCTTTGCATGTACTAAAGATAAAGCCTCTTACTACTGGACTTTAGAATAAAACTGTGGTCTTTGATCAGATGACCTGGGCTTGATAGTCTCATCCATTCACAGAGTCTTTCACTAGGTTGTGGTTTCCGGGCACATGGCTTGTTCTCTGAAGATCATAGAGAAGAAGTGGTGGGCCCTTGTCAAACTGACTTAGTTGTTCCTCTCAAATCTGTCAATCAAGTAAATATACTTGCTATGTGGGAAGAGTGAAAGTGGGCCTTACCTTGGGAATCAGGAGGTCCCTCAAGTAGTCTCTGGGCATCTATGGATAAAGAGAAGCTATTGCTTCTGTTTTTCACTGTGAGCATAGCCTGCATCTATAAGTTCAACTCATGTAGAGAGAAGTGCCAAGGACAAACCTTAGCTTGGAGAGGGGTTCTGAGAAAAGGGGTGCCTGGGAACAGTGAAAGCAAATGACTTGAAGTCAAATCGTTGTAGGTCCAAGCTGGAGTTCTCTCTGTTCTGCTTTCTCTGGAGATCTCCAGACAGCTCTCTCTATGTTCTGCTGAAGACAGTTCTCCAAGAAGTTCACTATTCTAAAAACTTCTCCGGATAGTTCATCTCTTGTAGATCATAAACCCAATCTAGTCTTTTGATTATCCTGTCAATCAGCATCCCATGACCCATCCTTGATTCTTGCAACCATTTTTTTTTTTTTAACATTGCAAAAGAATTCAGATATCTGTCTACCTTTGTTAAGTACAGACAATAAGCTAGCTTGGTGGGACCCCACCCTGGAATTACCATTTCAGCCTTGCCTGGACTTAAATTCCTTGTCTGGACTTAAATTCCTTGTCTGAGGCTGACCTTGAACTCAGGAATCTGCCTAACGTTTGTATCAGCCTGTCTTTATATCTTTCTGACAAGCTAGTTTCTGTTCCTTTAGAACTGAAGCTCCTTATACATTTTGTATAGTTGAGAAATTATGTATTTTCAAACTCATGTCTTTAGAGCCTTTCCCATAGCCTTAGGGCTGTCCTGAAGGTCCCAGAGTTTACCATTTTGCTGAGACATTAGCCACACCTTCACCTCCCTGACTCAAGCTGTCTGAGATTATCTTGGAGTCATTAATGTTAACAGGCAGGACATTCCTCAGAGGAATGTGAAAGAGGAAATGTACATTATTATACAAACAAGCCTTACACCCACTGCAGCCATCAACACTCATGGTGGCTTTATGCCCTGCTGGCTCTGTTCCAGGGGCAGAACCTTGTCATAAAGTCCATTACACAAGGCCAAGCAGGACACGGCAGAGATGGAGGCCTCCTAATAACTATAGCACATTTTGTGCCCAGTTCTTGGCTTTTTAGGGTTTTTTCTTACTCAGTATCAAAAGATTATGCAAATAATAATTTTATGCAGAACCCACAGATTGGTAGGAAAAACATTAAGATAAGGAATGCAGGTCAGTTTGATTTGTAAGGTAAGGGCATGGGGAATGACTGATAGGCTAAAGTGTAGGGAGGAAACATTCTATGGTGGTTCTCAGATGCTAGTCTGTGAAAGACTATTTCACAATCACTTAAGACAAGTCTTTGGATTTCTATTCTGCATTTGTAAAGATTATAATTCAGTGCTTTGAAAGATTGTACCTTAGTGATAGAATCTGTATTTTTACAGTTTCTTCAGGTCATAGTAATGGATAATCTAGTTTTTTAAATGACTGGTTTAATGCATCTCTGTTGCTCTGTGTCTGCTTTAAGTGAGGAACCCACAGTAAATCCTCTGACCTCACTGAGACTGTCCTCCACTGTCCTCATCATCCAAAGAGAGTGTGTGCCTGCTCTGATTAGGAAGGTTAGTTTTTGTGTTTTAATTTAAAAAGGTGCACGGAATTCTTTTTTCTTTTTTCTTTTTTTTTTGGTTTTTTGGTTTTTTGAGACAGGGTTTCTCTGTGTAGCCCTGGCTGTCCTGGAACTCACTCTGTAGCCCAGGATGGCCTCGAACTCAGAAATCCGCCTGCCTCTGCCTCCTAAGTGCTGGGATTAAAGGCATGCGCCACCACCGCCTGCCTGGCTGTGCACGAAATTCTTATACCAAAGGGTATATGTTTTATCTACTTCAACTGGTGGGTATTGTTTTTGACAATAGTTCTGGAATGAATATAGGTAATTTTTGCTTCATTAAAATGTGTTTGTATTCATGTATATATGCATATTTGATTGCACCAGTCTAGACTCAATTATGCCATCTATATAATGGGGATTAAGAACTAGCTACCTCCTGTGTCTATTGGGAGGGCTAAATAAATGAGTTAATCTATTTGAATTCCTTAAATAATAGTTGACAGATGTGTGCTTTGGAAAACTTAACTGTTGCTCTTATTTTGTAATGACTTACAGCATTTTACCTTTCTGAAATTAGTACATGTTCACTGTTAAAAATTTAAAAATGGGAAGCAAAATGAATGTATAATATGTTTACTATTTTGACTTTGTGTACAGTGCTTTTATGTATTATGTATTTTATGTATTACACAATAAACCACAATAAACCAGATTCACACTAAATAAACTTGTGATTTTTCTACAATTGAACTCCAACTTAATTATTTTGTGGAAAGACAATATTGGATGATCCTAAGTAACATGGGATTCTTAAGACTCTGGGAGTAGGTATTTCCGTTTTTAATGTGTTTTTGGGGATAGTGGATCTAAAACATTTTGTTCAGACTATGGTCTGAACACTTATAAATGTATTATAAAATATATGAACACTTATACATTCATGGAATTGGTCTATTTGAAAAATAGAAATTATTAATCTATACTATACTATACTATACTATACTATACTATACTATACTATATATATGGATGTTATAGCCTCCAAATTGATGTGTTCTATCTTTTTCTTCCAGTCTTATTTGGGTCAAGATCTACTCAGCTGCATTTACATCAAGAAGATCACATTGGAGAGTTACTTCAGTGGAGGAAACAGCCACATGTGTGAGCTTACTGTCAGTTGAGGATAAAGAACTTGGATACTGGAAGAAGCAATATATCACAAAGCAGATCTCATCTGTGAAAGCAGCCATCGCCCACATTGTCAAGCCTATCAACCCCTACACAGGACTTCCTGTGAAAACCAAAGAGGCCCTCAGGTGTGCAGGCTGCTCTTGAACACTCACCTCTGGTTCCTGGACACCACAAAATCTTCCCGTTTCTAACTAGATGTTGTCATCTCAAGGTGTCTTATGTATACAGTGGATGCACAGGTCTTTTTATTCAGTTTTGCCGGTCTAAGGACTGAAAGTAGGGCCTTTCATATTCTAGGGAAATGGATACCATAAGCTATACTCCTAGACTACGTGAACAGTTTAGGGCAGAGGGAATTGTCTTTGATAGTTGATATGTGTCTTCAAAATATATAGTATTTTGATACTGGCTTGCGTATTCATAAATAGCAGAAACAGCCTCATGATCTTGAGTAAAGCCAGAGTGTTGAAGTCCCATTGTCTAAGAACTGCTAGTCATAGAACATTACAGATCCTCAGGGAGTGCTTCCTGGGAGGAGAAAAAGAAAGGCTCAGAAAATGCTGTGGGTAAAAGAAAAATGTGTCAGATGTATGCTGAGGATTTTGACTTTTGTCTTTTAAGGAAGTTGATATTATCAATATCAACAATATCTGAAGTTGCTGTTGTGTGTATTGCTGAGTTCTTTCTTTGAAAGCATTTTAACCTTTTCTTTTTCTAGAATATCTGGCTTAGGTTGGGCAATTATCTTAAGAGAAAAAAGTGGAAAAGAACACATCATGCAGCATGCTGATCTTTCCTTAAATGATACATCTGTCACTGTTGTGTGGTATGGCAAATATTGGCCACATTTAGCCACTTTGTCCACCCTGGATTTGTATGGTGTGACACCACTTTTTATGGACCGGTATAAAGCCCCTGACCCAAATGGGTAAGTACTGATTCAGCAGCTTATTGGTGATGACTCCTGGACTCCTGGACAACCTGACTATTAGTTGGCATCCTATTATGATTCAAAAATACCACTAGTGTATTTTAATTTAATTGTATCTTAGAGACCTTCCTGTCATTCTGCATTGCTACAGATGATACTGGGTGTGTCACACTTAGCTCTAGATTTAAATTTCTTGAGTCTTATAACAGTAAAAATGATACTCTAAAAGTTTGTTAGATGATTAGTGGATTTTCCACATTTTTGCCTGTAACTATTTTAACCAATGATATAAAATTAGCATATTCTTGGGGCTGGAGAGATGACTCAGAGGTTAAGAGCATTGTCTACTCTTTCCAGCAACCAGATGGTGTCTCATAACCATCTATAATGAGGTCTGGTGCTCTCTTGTGGCCTGTAGGATGTATACATAATAAGTAAATAAATGCTATATACATAATAAATAAATAAATCTTTTTAAAATTAGCATATTCTTTAGTAATTATACACTAGTTATAGTTTAAATACTTCCTAAATACAACTATCAGTTATTTTGTGTGATTTTTCTCTTGAGTACTAGATATGCACCCATGTGTACCTGACTCTGTGCCTCTGCTTTTATGTCTGTGAAGCTGTGTGACTCAGTTGGCTGTAGGACGAAGAACAGGATCAGCTGTAGCACAGTTGTATCATGAACACTCTTTCTATTCTTCGATGACTTTGCCCTAAGTCCACACACACTGAAAGGCTAACATTTGCATTTCTCAGCAAACCTCAAGTCTGTTGCAGTGTATGGACTTATCTGCCTTCTCTGTAACTTGTGCTGCCTCTGTCCCACCTCTTCCCTGTCTTGGTATCTGTGACTTTGCCAGTTCTCTTGATTTTCTTACCATCCTTGTTCACTGTAGTTCCCATGTGTCCCTCTCATCTGTCTCTGAAGACACAGTGCTAGTTCATGGTTTCCCTGGCAGGAGTCCCTGGCAGGAGTGGGCCTGTCTGTCATTGGCTCCTCTGTGGTGCTGGCTCAGAGACTGCTCACAGAGGTGGTCATGCTCAGACTTTCAGTGCCAGTGCCTATGCTTGCTGTGATCTGAAAATAGCATCAGCAAAAAAACATGTGGATTTTTTTTCCCCGACTAGATTACTAAGTATATTTTGACAACACAGTTACTTTTTTAATTGATATTTTTATTTGGATAAATGTGAAATTTGTATATGAAATGATGAACTCCAAGGTTTTCTACTATAGTAGGTAAGTTGTTTATTGGGTGAAATTTTTGGAGTAGGAATTCACAAAATGCACTGTTTTGACAGGATGGTATTTTATTTGGTATATCATGACTATTGTTTATAGATACAGGCACAGATTAGTTAACATTAATTAATTGATCTTGAAAGACTGTGGATTAAAGATGTGTTATGTTGAACTGTAGAGCTCAGTTAAAAAAAAAAAGTACTTGTGTCCTCAGAAATTGTCCCAGGAATACTAGATATAACATGGTAAGGAATGCTGGAATTCACTGAGGGAAATTCATGCAGTGTAACTTACTTCCATTTAAACTCTGTGGAGCAGCCTGTGACCAGCAGTGGGAAGCAGACTGAAAGAATGTTTCAGGAACCTCTCCCTGCAGTCTGTGGGTCAGGGCTTCATCCCTAGGAAAGACCCTCGCCTGCAATGTTTGTCATGGGCAGGAGAAGCATTTAGTGCCCTTACTTAAGTGTATATTTGTTTGTTCTACAGAAATGGTCATGGTGTTGTTTGCAAATAATTTCCCTGTAACTTAAAACTTCCTACTCTCAGCTGCATTCCTTGTTAGTGTTGTGTTCTTAGTTCATGCGCTCTACACTCTCCATGTTTGTGAGAATGATTGTTTCAGCCTCAGGCTCTGGCTGTGACTCGTAAAGCTAAGGTGAGTGAAGACTCAGTTTGTCCCCAGAGCCATTGAATATTTCCATAGCCAGCTTAAGAATGTTCTGCAGCTTTGGTACACTGAAGATGAAGGGAAGAGGTTTTCTGCCATGTCCACCAAGCTGCCTCTTTCTCTTTTAACCACAACAGTGACAGCATTGCCAGCTACTGAGTATCTGTGCTCGTTTTCACGGTGTTTTCCTTTTAAATTTCTAACCTTCTCTGAGTGGGTGTCCTTATGTGTTGGGACCCAGTCTGTGATGGTTGTAAAGTCATTGTCAGTTGGAGCTAAGGATTCCTCTTGGGTTTTCTTGAGTTTCTACGTGTATCCTTGTTGTCCGGGCATATTCTGTAGGTGCTGAGTCTATTGAGTCTATTTTTAGTTAATATGTCATAAATTTCTCATGAACCAGCTCTGCCACCTCACCTTTGTCAGCATAAAAGTTCCTTATGAGTGTGGTGCTGAGGATCCTGTCACGTGAGCACTGCAGTGCCGTAGGTGGCCCCACTGTGTTACTCAGTACCTGCACTTATCACCCATTGTCTTGAGTAAATTCTGGAGACAGGGTCTCAGCACCTGAGGGACTTGGGCTCTTGCGCTGGCTCTGCTGATTTTCCACAGATATCACCTCCTTTCTCCTTTCCTGAGCCACCTCTGCCTGTTCTCTGCATGTGTTGTCTACCATGCATTGTACTTCTAGATAACATGCCCTCTGCATGGCTTCCTTCAAGTCTTTCTGGAGCATAGTGAAGGTATCTCATACACATCTGAGTATTTACTCTTTGGCACTAAGTGTTCTTGTGTACCTCTTGCATAAAAACACTTATGATTTTGACCTGAATTTATTTTCTAATTCTTCAGTTTTCACTGTCTCTCAGCTTTTCGAAGAACAAGGGGGTGGGAGAAAAACATTGTAGGGTAAGAAACTTTGTGTTTTCCTCTTAGTTGTACAAGGCTCCATAATTATGCCACTTGGTTTGAGCATTTTAGTGTGTATAAATTGCTCTTCAAAAGCGTTTTTAGTAACACCACCTCACCATTGTCAGCATAACAGTGACTTGACAACAAGACATATTGGAAAGTTCACATCTTTCTCTTCTCTCTTGGCATGGTGTTCAAAGTCCACGATGGCTGTCTTTAATCGGAAAGTATGATCTGAGTAATTTAAGCATGTCTACTATGGTTGGCTGCGACAGACTTGTTCGGATATTCTGCCTAAATCCTGGTCTCCTGGTGGGGCTGTGGCAGGTAAGATGGAGTTCACGCACGGACTGTCATTCCCCCTTCGTGGTCCCATGTTTGCACACTGCATATCAGACTGATTGTTGACTCCTGGAACAGCTCAGTAGCTGCGTCTTGGTCTGTGCGAGTTGCTGTGCTCTCTGCTGATGTGGATGGCAGGTACCTCTTCCACCTTCCAGTTTCCACAGTGTCATTCCCTAATGTCAGGGCTCCTTGCCACTTCCCCTCCAGTCAGTCTGCGAGCCACTGTTCCTCTCAGATCCTCCTCTGCCAGAGTTTCTAATAGAGCATGCCCAGCATGGTGGAGGTCTCTAAGAACCTTTCTGATTTGTGAGTGTGACATGGCATACTCTTTCAGGGTCATGTGTCTAAGAAGTTAGTTACCCTTTCTGTCTGTGTGTTTCTATTTCACTAGGCCAGGCTGAGTTTTGATCATTCTGGGGTTCTTTCTTCTTTTTTTAATTGTAGACTAAAATGGAATTTTTTCACTTGTTCCTTGCCACTCATCTGCAGCCCTCACAGCTCTGCTCTCCCCACCCCTTTCTTGCCCCCTGCACCTCTCAACCTGACGCCTCCTGTCATTATCCTTGCATATACACATGTCTATATGTGTGCACAAGCATGTAATACAGCCTATTGAGTTCACTGTTGTTGTTTGTGTGTATATAGTTTAGGGCTTATTATTGGATAACCAGTTAAGGGGCTCTACTCTGGGAAAGGTATAATTCTCTGTCTCTCAATACTCATTATTTGCCTATAGTTTTTTGTCTAGGCATGGAACCCTGGAACAATTTACCACTTCCGTGTTAGTGTTTCTGCTGGTTGTGTTATTGTTTGGTCTTGTTTATGCAGCCATATCTAAGACTGTTTGACAGCAGACTTACTGGTGTTCTGACTTAGAATCTTTATGCCTCCTCTTCTGCAGTGTTCCCTGAGCTGTAGATGCTGGAGGCATCTGTCATGTAGAGGTATCTAGTAGGGCTGAGCTTCAAGCAACCTGTTGATCTCCCTGATTGTGTCTAGTTCTGGATTTCTGTCTCCACTTGCTATAAAGAGAGGCTTCCTTGATGTGGGGTAGTAGCTATGTTAATTGTGGTTTAAGGATAAGATTTAGAATATAGTAAGGAATTACTGTTTTAGCAAAGTGATAGCGTAGGTTCTTTTCTAATGTCCAAGATTTCACCAACCCTAGGAAGTTGGCTAGGTTTCTGCTATTAGGTGTGATTTCCCTCCTGTTGAGTCTGCTTTAAGTTCAATTAGACAGCTGCTACTTGCCACCCAGCATGTGAACATCACATGTTTGTGCCTTTACAGATATCTTACTGTGCTGGTCATTGTTGTGGTTTATAGGCGTTGTATTGGCAGCTTGCATAGTATTTTTTGGTACCACAGAAGCTAAACCACAGGAAAGAGGCTTTGAGGTTAGATCCAGTACAAATCATTTGAGTCCATCTGAGCTGTGTGTCCTAGGCATTCAGCAATAGGGATTTACCTTCAACTTTTGAGAGGCATCAAAAGGCAACGGCAATAGCCTATTGCTTTGGGAGTCACTTAGACTACCCTCACGAGCCATTCGAAGGGTTTCTCATGGGGTGATATTCTGGACAGTCAGTGGACAGCAGGGTAGGTAGTGTGGTGTACCTCTGCATCCATACTGGTTTAGCTTTATGGCTTTGGCTCTTGACTCTTTTATGAGAGCATTTTGTAGATTGGTTGAGAATAGTAGTAGTGTATCCCTGTGTAGAGTGACCAGACAGAATCACCTTTTCTGTTTTCTGCAGCATCATCTTCTTGTCCTTTGTGGCAACTGACTGTGATAGTTGTTTCTTTCCTTTTTTACTCTCTGCATGTGTGTGACTTGAGGGTGAATTAGCACTTTGTTTATGCATTTTATGACTTAAGTTCATCCTTGCTGGTCTGATTTGCTTGGAGAGTGGCACCTTCAGGCTTACCATTCAGGGGTAGCTACAGCCATCAGTGTCAGTTCCCTATAATCATGTTTCTGCTGTTTAACCTGGTGGTCTAGTCATTTCCACTGCATCTGCCACACCATATAGTGATCCACAATGGAAACATTATTCTAATGTGATCTCTGTGGCTGGATAACCACCAGGACCAAATACATCTTAGGAGAGGAGAGCGTCTCAGCTCACCTTTCTAGGTCACGGTCATCACTGAGGGATGTCAGGGCAGGATGCCAGGGCACCTGCTAGGCGGCAGGAGCTGTGGAGGAGGCTGCTTGCCACTCTCTAACCTCTGCTCAGCTAGCTGGCATAGAGTGTCCAGAACCTCAGGTCAAGGAATGCTCGACCCTCCTATGTCAGTTACCAATCAAGAAAATGCCCCACAGACAGGCTCACAGGCCAGTCAGATCCAGGTAGTCCCTCAGTTGGGACTCTCTTGTATAATTCTGGGATGTATCAAGTTGATAGCTGCTGAAGCTAACTAGGGGAAACATTATCTTGGAATGCTCAGTATTTGTGGAATTTACCAGACATCTGTAGGGTTTTACCAATATTGTCCATATCTTTGAAAAGAGGTTGAAATAACTTGAATTCATCTCCTCCACCATTCTCCTCCCTCTCTCAAAACACACACACACACACAAACTACATATGTGTGTATATGTATATAAACACATGCATATATTCATATAAATAACATGGCAATCATTGTGTAGAATAGAACATTTTGCTATTTCACAAGTGCTAGGACATTAATTCTTTTGGAACTGCATGCTTTGCATATTGGATGAATGATGGTCCAGCTTTTATATGTAAGTCTTATGATAACACTTTATTAGCAGTAATAATGCATGTATCTTCAAGATGATAAGCTGTGATTTTCATGTTGAACTTGTGCAAAATTAAAATACTGCTACTGAAAATTATATTCTTTTAAATGATCTTTTCAGAAGGAGGATGATCTAGCTTTTGTGATGGCAAATCTTCATTTCCATCAGCTTGTGGAAAGAGCACACTGGGCTCAGCCACTCTGTATGTATCTGTATGTGGGTGAATTTTAGTTTTGTGTGGTTGGGATAGAGGGTTAGAAGTCAGTTCCATCTTAGCATTCTATCATTAGCTGTAAAAGGATTTTATAGCCAGTACACACAAGACAACAGATATGATCTTAACCATTGCTAAATAATTACATTATTTATGAATTCGTATTTGCTTGATTTATTCTAGTCTGAGGACTTTATTCCTGGTAGAGTATTATCTATAGAGGCAGGCAGGGGTGATTTGTTCTGTTAGCATGGGGCCGTTCTCCCTAAGCTCTCACACTTCATGTGGAGTTTTCAACTGTGAAAATGTGCAGACCTTTGACCCTTTTCTGTGGTGTCTTCTAATATATTAGCATGCTTTTAGGGTGGAAACAATTTTTCTCTGTCTCCCTACAGCCTTTCCCTTTCCCCTTGGCCCTGCCTTAGTCATTTTTGCTAATATCTGGAAAGCTCCTGGATGTTTTTAAGTATGTTACCTTCCGTGGTGAGGCTTTCTTACTGAAGCAATTGGTTGGGTTTGTTTGTTTGTTTGTTTATTTATTTTTACTTGTTCACTTTACACCCCAATCACTGCCTCCCTCTCAATCACTCCCTCCCATAATCCTTTCCCCTATCTCCCCTCCCCTTCTTCTCTGAGGGGGTAGGGGCCCCCATGAGTATCCCCCTACCCTGGCACATTGTCGTGCTCTACAAGGCTAGGAGCATCCTCTCCCACTGAGGCCTTCAAGGCAGCCCAGCTAGAAGAACATATCCCACACTCAGGCAACAGCTTTCGGGATAGCCCCGCCTCCCATTTTGTTTGAGACCCACAATGATGACCAAGCTGCACATTTGGTACATACATGCAGGGAGGCCTAGGTCCAGCCTGTGTATACTCTTCAGTTGGTGATTCAGTCCCTGAGATCCTCAAGGGCCCAGATTAGTTCCTGTGGAGTTCCTATCCTCTCTGGAGCCTCTCAGCCCTTTAGCTGGAGTTTTTTGCCTTAGTCTCTGGCCTGTAGATATGTGTTGATGCACCTCATGCTGGACACCTCTGTCTTGGGCTACTTAAAACACAGAGTGTTCTTTGTAGAACTTCTGTCCCAGGGTCGGTCTCATAGTCACTGTGGTGGTCTTTTGGTTGCCCATGGAATTCTGTCTATGTGCCAATTTTTGTAGAAGTTGGTGAGGACAACAGTTCTTTTGAGTTCATGGTATGAAGATTATTGGGATTCATATAGTCATTTGTGGGAGGTAGTGTTTTGAATAGATGATAAGTTTTAGTAGTATCTTCTAGCCAAATACTTTATCTGTGGTTTTGACAGATTTGTGTACATTTTATTTTGCCTTTCAGTCCCTATACACTGCCTCCCCACAGTCCATTTGTGGATGACAGCCCGGACTATGGACTGCAAGGCTATCAGCTGCACATCGACATGCATGGCGGTGGGATTTTCTACCTGTGTAGCACCTTCCGCAATCTCTTCTCCAGGAGAGGTAACCCTAAGTCAACTTGTTCCTTTCTGAACTTAGTGGGTTGTAGAGAAGAGAAATTATAATCTCTTTGTATCCAAGTTAAGAATTATCCTTCTAGGTGGTCAGTTTATAATCTGCTAGCCTTGCTGTGTTCCCTGACCCTTCTCTTTGCATAGGACTTGTATAGTAGCCAGATAGTCTCTTTACCCTCCACCAGTTTCTTTCACTCTCTGTCCTCTAGAGGGAGGATTGGCTCATCTTTTCTGATGGTATTTCCTGACTGTTTTTATTTCCAAATCTTCCCTTCTTTTCTCAGCAATTTGGTAAATGTGGTCACAGGGTGGATGTCACAAGCTGTACAGAGTGAGACTAAAAAGAAACCAGTTTTTCTCATATTTGCACTGCCTCAGCGTTTGCCTTTTGCTCCATTTCCAAACCTAAGAAAAGGACTGGGGAAACTCAAGCTCAAGAGTGCATGGCCCGTTCTGATCCACCCGCTTGTTTACTTTTGGGAGTGTTTTATGAATTCTTAAATCGAAGTCTAGGGTAGCTCTGCTTGGGTGGAAGTTTAACATTGTTGGTGAGTATATTTTATAGGGAAAATGTAACTTCATTTTGCATCATAGTATAAGGCATGCTATGTCAGGCGGTCCTATCAGTAATGCTGGATTTCATCATTTGGCTAGGAGTGTCATTGTACTTCATCACTGTGAAGGCATGCTTTTTCAAACATAATTTCCCATAATCCTCTTCCACCTGGTGGACTTGATAGCCACTAATGATCCTTGTCCAAATCAGACTGTTTAGTTTTAGTGTAGAAAATGACAAAACCAACCAACACAGGTGGCTTTTGTGAGTGTTATTTTTTTGGGTGATTTGACAGCATGTTTGTTGTTGGTCTGTAGGAAGGTCATTGAGTTTTGGGTGTTAATTTTGCTTTCTGCTGAAAGTTTATCATCTCTAAGACTTCTTCGGTAGAGTCTTTAGGGTTTCTTCTTATATATGTAATCATCAAGGAGATACATTAACACTCTCCCCCCCCCTTTTTTTTTTGTATTTGAACCTCTTATTTTCTTCTCTTATTACTGTAGCTAATACTTTGAGTACTATATTGAGTTGGAGCAGAGTGGACACTCGTCTTCTCATTTAGCATGGTAGTGGTTAGAGGTTGGTTTTATATAGCCTTTATTATGTCGATGTGTGCTGTGTCTATTTATAGTTTCTGTTTTACTTATCATGAAAGGCTGTTTGGTTTTGTATCTACTGGGATGATCATAATCATGTGCTGTTTATTTTTGAGTCCAATTTGATAATCTCTGAGGCGGGAACCTGCTGTGCGTGTCTGCTCTGGGTGGCGGTTTTCAGGGCACAGGCAGCCCCTGCATGTGTCTGCTCCAGAGCAGCTACTCATATTTGAACAATTCTGCCTTTTACTGGGCCTCACTTGATATCTGTATTTACCTTTATTCTGTCACAGAAGGCTATGCAGTTAAAAATCTTACCACTAGAATTCAGGTATGCCCCTCCATACTCTAATCCACACTTGGGTACAAATGTCTTTGTCTGGTGCTGATAATGCTGGCAGAGAACTTTGTAACTTGTGTCAAGGTGCTCCCTGCCCTTCCCAGACAGTCCTTCCCTCTCCTGTGGCATTCAGCTTATCTAGTGCTTGTGTGGTGATGAGTGAGACTGGCACCTTGTGAGGGGATACGGTGGGTTAGGTGGTCTCTAGAGTCTCCTTCCATTTGAACCTTGTGACCACTACTGTGGTCTGTAGGTCCGAAGGGCCTTTCCTGCCTGACCCCAGTACTGCCACTGTCCCTTCTCTGGCAGCATCCTCTTCTGTCTTCTGTGTGCTCTGCTCTCCTTACCCTGCTCTAGCAGTACTAGCTTCCGTGGCCCACGCCTCATGCCTGCAATATTACCACTGCAGAGCTCTACACAGCCGCTCTCAGGCTTAGCTCACTGTCAGCTGTGCCGAGACTGGCTTGACGTGCCATGTCTGGAACCGTAGGCTCCCTAAGTCATATTACTCAGTTTTACCAGTTAAGAGTATGTTAAAAGCTCTCCTTGATGCTATGTGTTTTCATTTTGTGCCTGGCTATCTCCTAGAATGTCAGTCTGGGCACTGAGCATTCAGTATGGTACACATGTGGGATTTAAGATCCCCTTTCTTCATTTGTGTTGTCCTTATCTCTTTCTTTTTTGTTTTGTTTTTTTTTTTTTTTTTTTGGTTTTTCGAGACAGGGTTTCTCTGTGTAGCCCTGGCTGTCCTGGAATTCACTCTGTAGACCAGACTGGCCTCGAATTCAGAAATCCGCCTGCCTCTGCCTCCCAAGTGCTGGGATTAAAGGCGTATACCACCACCACCGCCCAGCCTCCTTATCTCTTTCTGTAAATGTGTTTATATGTGTATGTCGAATTAGAGCTGGCTCCTGAAGGCCACACTGCTGAAGAGCTTTTGAGAAATAGGCCTGTTACTGTAATCTGTCTGTGCTTCCTCATCTCAAGGACTCTCAGGCTCATTGGACAGCATCTCTGGTGGCAGGTCTTGTGCTTCGCTTAGCTCAGGAGGGAGAGGAATGACTTGCTGCTGAAGAGGATGCTGCTGCAGTTGAGTGGCAATGCTGGGCCACGGCAATAGGATGGCAAGGGTTTCAGGAGCATTCTATGGAGGAAAGTCCTGCCTCCCTGCTTCTGAGTCCAGGCAGGCCTCCAAATGCATCAAGCCTGCTTCTCAGGCAGCCGTGCAGATCCTGCGCAGCCACTCTGGTTGTGCCCTGCCTTTCTCATTCTCTTTTTCTTTCACAGCACACAGATGGGTAGAACCCAGTGACTGCTTCACATCTGCCTTGCTCTTAGGAAGGAGGCAGCCCCATGAGTCATCAGTGCCCAGCTGTTTTGTGTCTGTGCCCACAGTAAAGTGCTTCACTACACGTACAAATTCTTCACAATCTGCATGTAGCTCCCATGTGTCTGTTTCATCCCCTCACTTCCTCATGGCAAGGAAAACATCAGGCATGTTTTCTCTTTCTGATTGGTCATGGCCTATACAGATTATCAGTCATTCTGTAACATTTGCTTCTATAACATTAATTGCATTTTAAATTTTTACAGCTTTAAAAATGTGAACTAGTTTGACATTGTATAAATACAGAGAGGTCCAGTATTGCCTGTATGCAGAATCTACCAGTTTATAATTCCTTTTTCTTATTTCCTATTTCTTACCCTTATCTCCTTCTGCATGTGTGTCTGTATACATATGCATATATTTATGTACACTTCATATGGCTACTGCTGATTAGGACTCAGTCAAGTAGGTACTAGGGCTGTCTGGGGGAATACTCCAAGTTGCTGAGAAGAGGGCTCCCACTTTCCATTCTAAAAAAATACATAATAGCTTTCTTATTTATGTATTGGTTATACCTGAAAAATGCCCTGATTATACTGGAGTTGCTAGTGATCAGATGCATTTATGAGATAGAACCTCTTACTTCTCCTGTGTTCCTGATGTGGGATCTGCAGTTATTAGCTAGTCACCTCTCCTATTCCACAAGGCTACCACATATGTGCGCAGGTGCAGAGTGAAGCTCCCATCTGCACTTGAGCCTGCATCATCTCAGAACAAGCACCTGGCTACATAACCATTGATGTATGTTTACATTTTAATAATATTCAGTTTAGAGTTCTCTCTGTCTGTCTGTCTGTCTGTCTGTCTGTCTCTCTCTGTCTCTCTCTTTCTCTCTCACGCTCTCTCTCTGTGTGTGTGTGTGCACACGTGCATTCGTGTGTGTGTATGTATGAGAAGTGAGGGAGATGGGGGAGAGAGAGAGGAAGGGAGAGGTGTTTATTTTTCTGTAACTGTCTTTCCAAAGTTACTGGTTTTCTTGGTGTGGTCAAAGTGGAGTCTTGTGCTGATATGTTACAGTAACATTCAGTCTAGCTCCATATAGGGAGACTAAGCCCTGCCAGTAATAATGAGGTGGTTACAACATGCAGGAGCTGAAGTTAATGAGGGGAAATGTGGAATTAGTTTACCTTTTATCTAGATTGTGTGCTGTGTGTGCATTTGCATCATCCCCACTCGTAAAGCTTTAGTTAATAGGATCAGAGGATTTTCCTGTATAGATTCAAGAGCATTTCCTGTCTTCATGTGATTCTGCCAAGAGTCAGCAGAGGGAGCTGTTGCCATCAGAGTGTATAGCATTTTTACAAGTATGAATGCATTGTCCTTTATAGTTTTTGAGAAACTCTCTTGGTACCATGTGGTATATTTAGTAAATTTCAGCTATGTCATTGAAGTTTAGGATGACAGAACTTTATCCCTATTTAAAAAAAAAAAAAAAAAAAAAAAAAAACCACTTTGTCCCTACCAAGGATGAAATGTTTTATCATCATGTCCCTAGAATTTAGGTTGCTCTATGCTCCATTTGTCCTCAGTGAGACTTGAGAAGCCTGGCCTGACACTAATGAGACAGCCTCAGTGAAACAGCATGGGGTCAAAGGGTCAAGGCCAACTTGTCAGGTCTTGCATTTACAAATAGTGTCAGATTCAAGGATGAATCAGGCACAGGAATAGACAAGATTCTTCCACTCAGGCGGTGAGGCCAGACCTTGCTGAGTCAAGTGCTTATACACACTGTGCTCAGGGTGCCATTAGGGGTTCCTGTAGCTCTCTGAATAGAGGCACTTGCAAGTTTTTATGGGGGTCAAGGAGAAACCTGAGGCCGCCTATGTTCACTATTTAGATTACTGCTGCAAAGGAAGGATGAAGTTAAATAGGACACAATTCAAACAGCCTGAGCATGGTCAATTCATATGACCATTTCTGGTAGTCTGTCTTTGAGTAACAATCATGTGTGTGTACCAGTTTCATCCACAAATCAATTGCAATTATTTAGAAATCTCAATGGGAGTTGTAAAACGTTCAGAACTGAATCTGAGTACTTTTGGAGGGTTAGGATGTTGCTGAGTGGTAGAGTGCCTGCCTAGGATAAGCCCATAGGCTCTATGTGAAGCAGCACAGTGGACAGTTAGGTGGGTAGGTAGGTAAGTATGTAAATGAGGAAGTCCTTTTGGGAAAAAATGCACAGAGGGATGGTTGCAAAACTTGGGTTTGTAAATTTAATGATAAGCTACTAGAATCTTTTCTATATGTGATATGAGTCCAAGCTTTAGATTTCAACATCTGGAGGTCTTTGTTGTATATTAACTGGATAGACTAAAGTTTGTTTTCTAATAACCCTTGATTGATTTTCTCTAGTTTTTTCTGTCTCTACCTGAGTATTTCCTTAACTGAAATTTTAAATTTCTCCATTAAGGTCTGTGTCTACTCTTCATATCTCTCCTTTTGTCGCTCTCCCTGTTCCTTGAGTTCCTGTACTTTCTGTTCGAGACTGCCTCAATATTTTGAATTTTTCCTCATATTGTAACTCTGATAGTTTGGTATCCATTTTATTTTGATTGATTAATTTTAAAAGATTATTCTCTAAGTCTTGCTTCCATTCCTCATTATTTTCTCTCTGCTGCTCAGTCTGATCAGTGAGCTGCTGCATCCTCTGTTCTATCATCTTTTCAAGCTCCTGTCTCTCACATTCATTTTCATCTTTCTGTCTCTTATTCTTACCTATAATTTCTTGTGTCTTCAATTCTACTGTTTCCTCTAAGCCCTGTTGCCAAGATGTAAGTTTCTCTTTCTGATGTTCCTGCTGCCCTATAATTTCCTGTATCTTCTGCTCTAAGCCCTGCTTCCATAATCTTAGCTTCTCTTTATGTTGTATTTGAAATATTACAGCATCTGCCTTACTTTGATTTGCTAGCTTTAGTAAATTAACTTCTAGACTTTGTCTCCAAATGTTCTCTCTATCTCCTTGCTGTTGCTTATTTTGACTAATTAAATCCTGAACCTTTAGTTCTAGTGTTACTTGTAATCTTTTTTCTAAGGCAAGGAATTTTTTATCTAGGACACTTTCTAAGACATAGTAAATCAAGAGAATAAATATTTCAATACTGATAAATAATAAGGTGTCTATTTTCCCTAAATTGATTCCTGTCAAACCATTCAAAATATCATCACATAAAGCCCAAAAAATATTTATTGTGTTTCTCATCTTTAAGTATCAAAATGTTATATATCTCTTTTATGTCAAAGAATTACCTGATCCATAGCCTTCAGTTCACTGTTTCTGCCTGAAAATTACCTCACAGGCAGTTTTTACAGCTTGGATCAAGCCGAGCTGCAGGCTCAGGTGCTGCTCCTGACCCTAGCCTTAGCTCTCTGTCTGGGGGTTGGGAGAGCGAGCCTCTCTGCGGCTCTCTGTAGGCCTCTCAGATCCACTCAGCTTTCAATACACGCTAGTGTAGCCTAAAAGGCTGCCCGAACCCTATTCAGGGGTTGAGGGGCAATGAACTTTTATCTCAGGTTAGTTGAGTTCTAAGCAACTAGTTGGGTGCCAATTTGTAGTAGAAATATTAAAACAGTCAAATTTGTCGCTGTAAGATCTCCTACCCGAAAGAGACCAGTAAAGGAAAAGGGAGCCAGGACAAAATTTAAGAAATAGACTGTTGCCATGACATTTGAGGCCCTTGTGTGACCCTTGCTACTGCTACCTGCTTTTCCTTCTGCCAGAGGCAGCTACCATTTTTGTATTAAGTTAATTGTTCCTCTATCTTTTTCTTTGTATTGTGAATTGATAACACCAAGTGATATGGGTCTGGTTAGCATACAGTAGCCACTCTGCTCCTGTCACTAAGGAAGTATGGTGTCACAGAAGAGATGGAAACCCAGGGGAGTGGAGAAATACCACTGTTCATCACCATTCAAAATAGTCAAATTATTTGAAACCATTTAGTTTCGTCTTTTAAACCTTTACTTATAGAAAACAGTTATCACATATTTTAACTAAGTGTAATGTGGTATATCTTTATATCTGGGTGTGTCTTCATACTGTAGAGTATATTATTTCTTGAGGGTGTTGGTATAGAGCAGGTTGTGTAGAATAGTTTGCCTAATTGGCAAAAGGGTCTCTAGAGTTGCATATATAGGAATACAAACCTCAGAAAGTTTTCATATTTTTCCTATTCATTTTCATAGGAAAAAAACTCTAAGGATATATTCAGAATAAGGTCTCACACTCTGATGCAGCCTACTTCTTGTCACAACATTTTCTCTTTGAAACTCACTTTATGTATGTACTTTGCTAAAGGTCCTTTGAAATCTTTTATTTTTCAGTACTTTCTATTAAAACCAAATCAGAAGTCTGTAGTCAGTGCTCCTGATGCCTGAGTTAGATTCTTGCATCATGGCAGGTGAGGATAACTGTAGCTGGCTCAGTGCTGACTGTTCTGGGGTAGGTAGGCATTGCCTCACTTCTCATAGATCAGCCTACATAATTAGCTTTGCCACTGTCACCCACTCTGAGAGGTGAGCAAATGCTGATGGGCTTTGACTTCCTGTTTCTCCTGTGAGTCCAACTTCCAGCGGGGGAGCACTGAGTCCTGCCGTGATGACTTCACTGCCCTTTCAGATGTGTGCATCTTCTGTTTTGCATGGTTGGAAGGTACTTAAGTCCTCTGATTTCATGTGCCTACGTGTCTAGACAGTACGCTCCATCATAAGACACTGTTGGAGACTGGCTTTTCTACCTGTCAGCTCAACTTGCAGCCACCATGATATTGGGCATTTCTTCTTTTTGTTTTGACTGTTTACCCATGGAGCTCACTCATAGTCATCTAAGAACCTGGAAAGTTGTCTTTTTTTGAAGGTATGTATGTGCTTGTGGAGGGCAGAGGGCAATGCTGAGTGTTTTTTTTTTTTTTTTTTCTTCTCTACCTTATATTTTGAGACAGAGTCTCTCACTGAACCTAGTACTCATGGTTGACTAGACTGACTGACCAGAAAACCCCAGGAGTCCATTCTCCATGTCTCTATGGAGATATTACAAGTGCATGATGCTCTTGTTGGCATTTTTTGTCGTCGTTGTTTGTTTTTTGAATTCTGGGGATCTGGACTAAGGCACTGAGCCATTTCCCCAGCAACACTTTCTTGCAGATTTTATATGTTTTGCTACTTTAACAAGTCATGCCTATAGTAAAAGTTTTAAAAAAAGGGATTATATTATATAATCTCTTTTCAAAGATCCTAAACCTGCACATAATTGATGACTATTTGTGTATTCTCTTTAAAATTAAGCACAAAGGAAGATTAAGTGAGGAGGTATTCGCTGTCTGAATTCAATGAGAGGGTAAGAAAGGAAGAGGGATAGTAATCATAGGACAGGAACTGCTTCCAGAATAATTTGTTAATACTAGAGGTGAGTTTGTAAAAATATCTATGGGTTTTTCTGTGTGTAGTTTGTTTTATTTCTTTTTTGTTGAAAATGCAAAAAACACATGTTCAACATGTCAAAAAATGCAAATAGACTGACATCAGATATGACTAGTTCTAAGATTATTGACTCAGTAGGACAATCCACAGTACTTGGGATATCGATATATTAATGGATACAATCAACAAAGAGGAAAGGTATATGGGATGAAGTTCAGTGGAAACCATCCAATGCTTAGAGTCTTCACTGTTACCATGTAGGTGTACCTAGTTCCCTCAGAACTCTGAAGAGCTGGTAAATTTTACAAGAAGTTCACATTTTTACTGGGGCTGGTATGTGGGTCTGTGTGACCTAGGTAGTACTGTGACCTAGTATTACTGTATTTCCTGACTTGACAAGGAAACAAGTGCTCAGCATCATAGCACAAGTGTTAGGCACAGTGAGCAGCTGCCTTTATCAGCTAGGTGGAGAGATTCTCCTGGACATTCAAAGGCTCTCCATCTGAGCGGACCTTGTGAGTCATACTGTAGGACTCCGACCTGCTGTCTTAGTTCTTTTCTGCACAGCTGTCCATTAACATTTTGATTAGGTTATGGTACAGCCTGGTGAACAGAGGAAATAGTCCAGTTGTGTCTTTGAAGTGTAAATTGAGCTTGCCAAAGGGCCTGATCAGCAATGCAGAGGAGAAAGGAATGTATACTTATTTGATCTTCATATCAAGCTAATTATTACCAATTTTCAGAAGCAGAAGGAAAAAGGTTTTGCACAGTATGGTATATTGTAGTCTTTTATCAGAATTGAGAGGGGTAGTTAGGGGAAAGCAGAGAGAAGTGATTTTAATAGCAAAGTATGGTGTCCCAGCCTTTGATTTTTAAGAAAGTATCCTTTACTTTTTAGAGCATTTTTTTAGGTCTGTAGTAAAACTGAGAAGAAGATAATACAGAACTACCCCATACTGATATCTTCTGCTTCCCCCGAGTATGCCTCATCAGACAATAACATTAGCTACGACTGATGACCACACATCAACATGGTATTATTGCCCAAAGACCACAGTCTAGAGTAGACTGTAACTTTTGTTATGTGTTTTATGGGTTTGGACAAGTTTCAGTGGTGCACATCTGCTGTTAAGTATTATCCAGAGAAGTTTTATTACTTAAAAGTCTAATGTGTTCTGCCTTTTGCTCCTTGCCTTTCCTCAATGTCTGGCAATCACTACTCCTTTTACTGTCTCCATAGTTTGTGTTTTCAGCACAGACTTTGCACAGAATGACACACAGATGGAGCCATGCATGCACACACTTTCAGTTAGGAATAAGTAAACGTTTCCTTCTTCCTCTGTTCCTTGTGAGCTAGCTCATCTCACAGCATTGCTTAGATATGCTAGCTTTTTCATTAGACCCTGGAAACCTCCCACCCCCAAAATACAGACTTAAGTTTTTCCTCTTAATTACCCACCACAACTTGATAAGAGATCTTGGTTGCAAGAAGTAGAGAAATCAAACTGGAACTGATCTGGAAGTTTTCACCTATGCTGGAAGGTTCTATTTGAACCTTTGTAGCTGGAGCATACAAAGCATCAGTAATCTTACAAGCTATAATGCCAACAGTACAAGGCAAGATATGCCCACTCATGACATAGTGCCAAGACTTATGTAGGTATCCACAGCTCTTCTTTAGGATTTGAAGTGTGTTCCTCAGGAGGGAACACGTATTGGGTAGTCAAAGACACATGAATGAGGAGATCATAAGCTGTTGTTTAGATAAACTGACATTGTTTCTAAACCTCATTCTAAGTAACTATGCTGATACTCATATAAATACTGCTCTTATCTTTAATCAGAAAAGCTTTTCTTTGTAGTGAATGGTGTTGAGTGCAGAGGCTTGTGACTGCTCAGGCAGTTTAAAGAAAGTGACAGTTGAGTGCTCAGCCTGAAACAAGACTTTTATACCACTGTCTCTATGGCTGATATTGTAGGACAGAAAGTGAAAGAATGTAAGAACAGAAGATAAGGAGAAACACTGAGATGCACTTTCTACAGGGAATGATTGCTACTGTAAACTTCTCATAGCAGTTATGATTGCCTGTACTGGACCTTTATAATACCTTGCTATCAACAGCCAATTGTGGACAATGCTGAGGAGCTTGAGGCCCTACTCCTCTATGCTGAACTACTGGCTTCTGATGGATTCTGAATGAGGAAAGTTGTTTTTTAGTTGTCTACCCACTCCTGAGCCCAGCAGGCTCTGAGTAGTTCCAAATCTATAGAGACATGTCTGGTCCTGGTTAAACTTAGTGGATCACAAAACAAAAAGACACAAATATGAGAAAGGAGCCTGTAAGGAGGAAGGGGAGACAGAACTAGAGAGAGAGATATGGGGAGGATGGTGGTGAGAATAAACAGTGCACTGAACAGTGAAATATTATAGACAGTTATGGAGTTGTCTGAGAACAAACATAGTCAATGAAAAAGAAAGACATTGCCCAAATGTCTTCCAGAATGGCTGTAGCACTTTGAATCCCCATAGACAACAAGTGATTCTTGTTGCTCAGGCCTTTGGCAGCATTCGGTGGTATCAGTTTCTTTCTGAGTGTTTGCATCTTCTGTATGGATATCATCAATGAGGGTACCCGTAGCTATAGATTGGATTTGCTATGTTCCCTATAATCCCTGTGTGTTAAAAGCTTGATTTTGCTTTTTCTGTAGAACATGATGTAAACTTTAAAAAGGGGATCCAGTGGGAGGTCTGGCATCCACTGTAGACGTGTCCTTAGTGTAATGGGATAGTCGCCTGTCTCTCTTTTCACTTCTGGTCATGAGGTGAGCAGTTTTGCTGTACTGTGAGCTGTAAGGATGCACTACCTTCCCATGGGCACCAAGGTAGAGGGGCCAACTGATTATGAACTGGAACCTTCAACATTATTAGTCAAAATGAATCCCTTTTCTTCTTAAACCATTGTTTCAGATATTCATTACATTGGTAGACCCCAGTGTATTTAATGTTTCTTTTCCTTGTCTTATTGCATTATCCCAGACTCCAGCACAGTCCTTTAAGTCTTCATTGCAAAGACTCCGTACCTTTTCTCAGAACTTAGTGGGAATGCTTAGAGTTTCTCACTTTAAGTGTGATGTTAGCTATCACTATAAAAATAACTTGTCTTTATCAGTTAAGGGAGTTCCTTTCTACTCTTAGTCGTTCAGGGTTTCTCTTTTAATCATGAATGGTTGATATGATGTGTCTTTATTTGTTGATATGATTGTGTTAGTTTTCTTTATTGGCCTATTGATATAGAGATTTTATTAACCTGTGTTCTAATGTTGAACCAACCTTGAGTACTTGGGATGATTTCCATGTGGTCATACTGTACACTTTCTGGTTTTCATCATTAAAATTTATATGTGATGCTTTCTCACAGTTTCCCATCTGTGTTCATGGGTGCTGTTATTGGTCTCGTGAACAGAGAATTAGAACACAGTTCTTTTGTCTTTTGGAAGAACATTTTAGAAAATTGATTTAATTTCTTACATATTTTCCAGTGAAATAATTTGATCTTGTGCTTTCTCTTTGTTAATTAATTGGCTCAGGTCATTTGGTAGTGATAGGAATAGTTAAATTATCTTCTCATAGAAATTGTGGCGGGTGATGTTTCAAAGATTGAACCACTCCACCTAGTTTATCAGATTTGTTCAATTTCTTTTACTACTCTTTCTGTGTTTCTTCAAGTTGATACTCATGTCTCATTTTTCATATCTGATAATCATGTAGTCTATGTTCCCTCTTGTTTTCTTTGATTGGTTAGATTTATTGATTTTATTTTTTAACAACTCCCTTTGGTCTCTTTGTTCTTTTAGTGATTTCACTGATTCTTATTCTAATTTTTATTATTTGTGTTCTGTGACTTGTTTTGGAATTAACCCACTCTTTTGTGGCTTCCTAGAAGCACGTAGAAAATGAAATTGTTTTCAGTTTTCAGATGGTTCTTATTTTCTAGCATTTATATTCAAGCTGTACATTTCCACTGAAGCCCCGAGTCTCACTTCACAAGCTCTTGCAAGTTGTGAGCATTGATCATCATTGTCAGCCTGTGTTCAGCAATACTGTGTCTATAAAACTTTTCCAGAGGGGACATGTGGGTGGCATTCTGCATGTGCTGGATGCCTAGGCAGAGTAAGTGGGGAGGAGAAAGCAGCATAGTGCAGATGTCACCTTCTTGCTGCTTCCTTGTTTGCACTGTGAGCTGCTCTTCTCTACTGGCTGAACCTCCCTTTTCGTGTTGACCCTAGAAATCATGAAATGTATTAAATCAGGAGCCAGATGGAGCCTTCCTATTTTATAGCTTGTTTCTGTGAGGCATTTTGTCACAGCATTGAGACAAATTAATAGATTTGTATAATTATTTAAAATATTTAAAGATTTCTCTTGATATTTATTATCTGATCTTCATATTAGTTAGAAGTTTGCTTAATCACCTTGAAATGCTGAAAATGTCCAGCTGATGTTACTGTACTTTTTTCTGCTTTAATCCCATTGTTATTTAGTAGCAGCCACCATATGATTTAGAGTCCTCTATACTTGCTAAACTTTGTTTTATGGTTTTATGGCCCACCCACAGTACAGTATTTCTTGGTGAGTGTTTCATGTGAACTTGAGGATTAAAAAACTGTACTCTGCTGTTTTTAGCTTATGTAATCTATAGGTGCCCATTGATGCTAGGCAATCAATGCTATTATTGAGGTTAAGTATGTCCTTGTGATTTTCTGGCTGCTGGTGTGTCTGCTTCTGATAGAGAGATGTAGAGAGATGTCGAGGTCTCCAGTTCTATCAGTAGATCCGCACACCTCTCCTTGCAGGTCTATTGTGTTTGCTTACATATTTGGTGCTGTTTTGTTCAGTAATTATACATTTAGGATTGTTAGATATTTATGATCACTTTATCACTGTCTTATACCTCTTAATTATCTCTTCCTCTCCCTTCCCCACCCCCTTTTCTTTTTCTAACTCCATTAGATCAAAAGAACCATAAAAAGTAGGCACTTAGTATTGTGGGATTGTGTGTGTGTGTGTGCACTTCTACTCCTTTGGTAAAATCTCAGTTCTTTAGTGAACTGTGTCTCTATACTATGAATTTCATCTGTGCCTCTTAGTTCTTCTCCATCAACTATTCGGATCTCAAGGAGGCTATAGTTGATCTATCCTTTTCCCTGGACAGATAGGGCTATGCTAAAACTTTGGCTATTTTCCTACTGGGAGAATTGTTGTTTGTTGTTGTTTTTTTCCCTCTGATATTGACTCTAAGAAGCAAGGCTCCTGAGATAACAAATTGTTCTTGCCCATGATGGTTTGTTTTCATGTTTCTTCTCCAGTGATATTCACTCCCTGGGTTTGGTTCCATTATTTAAATGCTGTGACTTGTTTGCGTATACTTGTTACAGGTAGTTCCTCTATTTTGTCTTTTGCCTTCTAGTTTATTATATATAGATAGGTTTTCAGTTGAATATAACGTTTTAAAATATTTTTCTAGAATTGTTTTTTATAGAATACCTGACATTCTAAAATAAGACATACACTTGCCTTATTTCCTATAGGTTAATTGTTTCTCTTCAGTTCTCACCTTCCTCTCAGGGTGATTGCCTCCAGCAGGGAAGCAGTAGTTCATTTATTTATTGTGTTATGAAAATGTATATCCCCTATCCTACTTAAAAATAGTGACTTGTTATTACCTATTTGTGTTTATTATATTTACTCATTGGTCAGATTACCAAATATTTTACAGAATTTTATCAGATCTGTTGAATTTGTACATTAATCTAGAAGGAATTAAGGTTTTATTAAGTTTGAATCCAGGGCCTTGGTCATACTTGGCAAGCACTCCATTACTGAGTAGACTAGTATGTACATTCCTAGTTCAAATATACTTTGTTTTTATTTAGAGTTTACACGTATTTCTTTATTAATTTAGGTTTTATTGTATAATCTATATTAGAATTCTCTAAAGGAACAGAACAAATAGAATGGATATAGAAACACAGTAAAGGGGATTCATTAGATTGGTTTCCAGATGTTCTATGGGAAGTCCAGCAGTAGTTGTTTGACATTGGAGAGTCTGAGAATCTGGTAGTTCAGACCATAAAGCTGAATGTTGCAGTAATTGTAACCTGGAGGTAAAGGCCTGGAGGATTCCTGGAGAGCTGCTGGTCTGCAGTCTGTGTTGGAATCCTGGAAAATCAATAAACAAAGGAATGCCATAGCAACAGTGCTTCTCATCCTTCCTAATCCATGTTCCTCATGTGGTGGTGACCCCAACCATAAAATTATTTTCATTGCTGCCTTATAACTGTAATTTTGCTACTGTTCTGAATTGTAATATTAACACCTGTGCCATCAATGGTTTAAGGTGACTCTGGTGGGTGGGTCATTAGACCTCCCCAAAGGGGTCCTGACTCACAGGTTGAGAACTGTTGTAAGAGATGACCTTGTCTGCAAGAGTGAGGGCAAAAAGGCCCAAGCTAAGTTTCCTTTTTCCCTTGTCCATCCGATTATCTGGGCTTTTAGCACTAAGTCCACTTAGATTTAGGTAGGGTGGGTCATCCTACTGTGGATAGTCAGATAAAAAATCCTTCACAAGAGTGCCCAGCTCCCTGCATTTTACCTCACTCCAGATGCCACAGTTCATCACACTACCTCACTGGAAAACATTTTTATATTTGTGTTGCTGTTATGAATAAGCTCTTTGGGATAATGTTTCCTTTTTCTACTTACTAGGTTTGTTAAGTATCTGCATAGTTATTGTGACATGCTTTCTATTAAAACACTATGTTAAGCATCTTGGGCTTAGTCTATAAGACACCACAGACAACTTCAGAGAATTCAAAGAGGTTATCAAAGTTACAAATTCTCTTTTTTCCTTGTACCAAGAGTAGACTCTACAACAGTAAAGAGTGAATTCTTTTGAAGTATTTTTCCTTTGTAGATCTTGTGCATATATCATATTATCTTATTTTTGTGGCCATGATTCTAAAAATAGGTGGCTTTTTCATTCCCTCTGCCCCTCATATTAATTGCTTGCTATGTTTCTAGGTCAGGTTCTACTCAGTAAGCATTTATCACGACACGTGAGTTACTGGAAAAAGTGTTGTCCTTTCTGGGTGGTGATTATTTAGAAAGCTTAGAGCAGGCACTGCACTATGGCATCTTCATTAGGAGTACATAGCACATTTTTCTGTTCTGTACTTCTAATGACAAATGAGATCTAAGCTTTGCAAGTGATTGCTGCTTATGTCAGGGCTTACCCAGAGGAGGCAGAGCCTAGCTATTGAGCGCAGGTCTATAGTTTTTATGGCCTGTTGCAAAACTACTAATCTCAAAATGGCCACAAGAGAGCATTAAGTCTGGTCCTTTTGGACTACACAGGCTGTATCCCATAAAGACCTGCCTGCCACGCATGATGCTGGCAATGAGCACCCATTACAAGGCTTGCTTCAGTTGTTGATCCAGATTTAACCACAGCTTTTCATTTGCTCTTTCTTGTGACTTGAATTCTTTGAGCTTTATTTGTTGTCAAGGAAATTTGTTTCAATACACTATTTTAAATAGTAAGATAATTTGTAATGCAGTTATGGAAATGAGATGTCTTATCTAAGACAAATAATTTAGAGAACCTAAGTGTAAAAATTGTAAATGATAGGTTTTCTAATTTTTCCATGGAGTGAGTTTACTTGATGTTAAGATGTTGCTCTCCAGTATGTTGAGTTTACAGCCTCTCTTGCCTTGGATTACAAATGTCTCAACTGTCAGTAGTCCCACTTTCTGTGCTAATAACATTATTTGGGTGTCTGCTCTTTCTGGCTCTTTGGTCTTTTCTAGGTGAACTTTCTTGAATACTTAGCATAGTGACATACTGATGCCTGACCTGTCTTATATTCTAGACATGACAGAGACCTTTCTTTATTGCTCATGCTTTCCCTGTAGCATTGGCCTTGAGTCAGCCTTTCATCCAGGACTGTGACGCTTATGGTGTACCTTCTTGCTATTAGAAATCTTTCAATCAGTTCCTAGTTGCCCTTTGTTTTGAATAAGGTTTTCCTACAGGGTCCAGCATCTCCCACCCCCCCTCACTGACTCCCATCCCCCCTCCTGCTCAGCTTCCTTCACTCCTCAGCCAGCACACCTTCACTTTTCTGTCACAGCCTTTCTCAGTTTTGCCTTTCCTGTTTCAGAGGAAAAGATGTCCCACTTCTTTCCAAAATGAACTTTCCAATTTTTGCTCCTATATATAGCCACTCTTGCCTGCTTGAGACCTTTATTTAGCCATTTGTTTCTTGTCTCTTTCATTGCCTCAAATCAGCTTCCCCATCACCCCCTCTTCTACTTAAAAACTTTACTTTGCTTTCCGTGTCAAAAATTATTTTAGAAGAAAAATGCCAACTTCTGTACCAGATAATTTTTTTTTGTATTAAAACTTTTTTAATGTTATTAAAAGCTACAAAAGCTAACATAGCTTGACAAAACCATTTAATACTGTTGAAGAGATTCAGAGGTACATCTTAGTTCAAGTGTGCTTTGATGCAGGCCCATTGATGTCTGTCATGGGACAGGATGTGTCTGGCCGGCATGTCTCCTGTCCTGATTTGTCATGGTGAATTTCATTCCTAGTTAGCTTTCTTCCCTGGCTGTCAGGTCCTATGTCTGAGGTTCCTTTTACATTTCTGAGAGTCTCAATCCATCTCTTTGGTCGCTGTGCCATGAATTCACCCTAATTCAGTATGGAGCCACATGAAGAGGATCCCCGATAGCCAAGTGTCGCTTCTCTTACCCTGCTGCCCCAGTATCTTGACTTGTTGCAATTGTGAATATAAGAGTATCCTAAGCAAGAACAGAATAGGAGTCCAAACTACCTATGTATTTTTTCCCCTAACTTTCTGAGGGAAAACTTGTCTAGAAAAATAATTATACTCAGGTGAACCGGGCTTGATTGATATGGAATTGAACCAAAGCCATGGAAAATAGAACTGGAGAGGTAGGGAAATGTTAGCTGGAACCCATAGGTGTAGCATTTTAAAAAAAGCAAGCTCCAGACTCTCTTGAATTAACCAATGGTAAGTACATATATTTTCTCTTTAACCTGCAGTTGATTGTTCTACTGCATGTGTATGTATCTTTCTATGTAGGCCCAGTTAATAGGACAGATGTAGAGGTCACATATTGACTCCAAAGTTGTCAGCACATTCAACTGACACTGTCATGTTACTGTGCCAGCTGGTACAGAGAGTGAAGGTTGTTCTTTTAGTATACTCTGCGTTACAGCCTTACTTGTAACAAAAAGGACCAGGCGGAACCATTCCTGACCCTACTGTCTCCAACTGAGCTTAGGTATTTAAGTTTCTTTTCCTTAAGGGGTTTGGAAAATAATAAATGTGTCAAAAATAATTTGCTAAGAAGGGAAAAAAGTCTAGAAAAACTGTGCATATGCCTTGGGGTGTTTATGTTAGACACCTCATAGGGAATGAAGAATACTAAAGATACTCTTTCCTGAAGACATGGTTCTGACCAAGTTTGTTTGATCATTAGGACCTAATGATTATACAATTGTGTTATGGATTGCCCCTTTCTAGTATGTGTGGCCTGGTCAACACTGGTTAATATTACATGCCAAGTAGCTTTGAGTTCATTGGGTGAGAGGTGTTTACTATTACTCTTTCTATGTTGTTCTGTTACTAAGTTTGGTTCTTGGGTGAAGTCTTGAGTTTGTTTCCTCTTATTGAGCTTTTCTCTTTAAGCAACTCTGGTGATTCCTGCCTAGATTCCATTCTAATCTACTTTGACCTTTTGCTTCTTGTGTTCATTAGAAAAGTCAATTACCAATAAATTGATCCTCCCACACTCTTTATATTCTACCTTTTTAATGTTCCATTTATTTCTGAAGCAGAAATATGTCCTTAATTATAGCTGAAAATGTGTCATTAATATGTTGTTAATATGCCACCGAAGACATGACCTTTTACTTCCAAAGAGTATTGGTTTTGACAAGATAGATCTTTGCATGCAGAATACCTTGCATATAATGAAATACCAGGGTGCAGTAGAGGCTTAGAAAGGAAAGGCAAAGGTAGATTGCAGAGTGCTGACATCCATGCAGGTAAATGCTGATGTTCTGAAAGACTAAATTGTTGGGGCCCATCAGTCACAGCTGCACGGCAAGTGTGGCTAAAAGAGGGCGAGGCTGACATAGCTACTCACAGTGACTTCTGTTCTGTGATTTCTTTTTTTGTCAGAGACTCATGTGCCTGGTCCTTTTTATTACCCCACCACAAATTGGTTTCATATTTAGTGCATTGTATAAATAGGCTCACAGTTTCTGCTTTTTGCTTCTAGTCTTTTCCTGTACTCTATGGTGTCCTGGTTCTTCTGCTTGGTGGCTGCTCTGGCTTGATCCGTACAGCTGCAGATGTTAATAGTTCATTCTTGTGTATTGACTAGTAGTGTTATATTTAGTGAATTGTCAGCTTTGTTTGTTTCATTGATGGAAAGAGTCCTTGGTTTATTCTCTTGTGAGGCCTTCTAAAAACTGTTAGGATTTTTGGGGAGTCTTGTTGGCCTGGCGTCATCAACCATCCATCTCACCTGAGGGAGAGCAGGGGAGGAACAGATTATTTTTGTTACTCACATGGAGAAAAAGGTGGGCTTTCCATTCAGAAGCTGCTGCTATGGCCAGGGAAGCTGGAGTCAGCCTCCTCTAGAGCTCAGCTACACCTCTGAATGCCTTTTTCTGAAACAATGCATCATAGAGGAGACACCTGGGAAGCCTGGATATTAACTCTTGGCTAACCTTAAATCATTTCAGGGTACATTGAGAATGGATATGTGAAGTTCGAGGCGATAAGTTTAAAAAATAACAGAGAACACCTACCTCTTATTGGAAAAGTTGGCCTTGCATGGAGAACTAATATTTTTGACGGCTTTATTGAGGTAAAAACAAAATAATATATTTTTTCAAGTAACTGTTTGTATAATTAAAAAAAAAAAGTCTGTTGATGTATAGATAAAACCTGTCCTAAAAGTATTCTGGTTTCTGTAGATCTTTGAATTCTTTTAGCAGAGTGAGATTTTCATCAAATGTTTATTTAATATTTTGCCTTAGTTATGGTTCTACTGTGGTGAAGAGACACAATGACCAAGGCAACTCTTATAGAAGAAAGCTTTTAATTTGGGGCTTATTTATAGTTGTAGAAGGTTCGTCCATGACCATCATGGCAGAAAAGCAGACTGGCATAGTCTGTATCTGTATCAATGAGCAGTCTCTGAGAGTGTGCCTTCTGATTCACAGGTAGCAGGCAGAAGGGAGTTAGGGGAAGACAAAGAGAGAGAAAGAGACAGACAGAGGGAGATCCTAGGTTTGGTATAGGCTTTTGAAACCTCAAAGCCCACTCCCAGTTCACTCCTCCTTCAGCAAGGTCACACCTCCCCAACAGGGTCACACCTCCTAATCATTCCCAACCAGTTCTACTAACTAGGAACCAAGCATCCAAGCATCTGATCCTATGGGGGCCATTCTCATTCATACCACAACAAATCTCTTTGCTCTCCATGGAAAATATTGGAGTAGAATGGGTAGGTAGACTGTAGCAGTGTTTGAATAGCTCTTGCTGTACCCTCCATTCCCTGACACAGTCAGTCCATCCCATGGAGCCAAAGGTTGGTCTAGGCAAATAGCATTTGTGAGCAGCATTTTCACCTATTTGAAGGCTGTTTATAAGTTCCTACTCCAATTCCTAGGTTCTTAAGCAGCTAAATAAAAGTAACCATATGGAAGGGAGAGTTGGTTTAGTGTTGGGAATTGTCAAAGAGGGAGGGAAGAGAAGTTAGGAGAGATCTCACATGGTTCCATGCTCTTGTGTGGTTATGTGCCTGTGGTTACCCTGGGTTCTCTTTACTGATTGGGATGAGTGGAATCTGGGAACCACAGGTGTGGCTGTACCTGGAGACAACTTCTTGTACTGTGCTCATTTTGCCCTTTGGTGTGGACATTTGAGCAGAGCTCCAATGACAATGACCAAGACCAAGGGCTGGGTTGCTTTGGAGCCTGATCTTTTGAACCATTTGGGATTTGTTATTTATCCTGGTATGGTCTCTTATTTTTCTATGATAGACTGAAGTGACCATGACTTTAAAACACATACTAAAATAAAATATTAAGGTTAAAAATAGACCTTGAGGACCAGGGAAGACAGAATATAAATATGACAAGCTTAAAGAGTCAGGATAAATTTAAAAGTTACTTTGTTTTGTTTTCTATTCAGAGCAAGATCAAAGCAGGTATTTATTACTCTCTGGGATTAAAAAGGGAAGTATAGTAATTATACCAAGAGACAAAAATCTATCCTAGCTCTAGTATTGAAAACAATATCTCCCCTGTAACTGCATTTAAGGAAGACTTAAATCTAAAGAGTCCTTTAGCAACACGGTTGCTGGGGACTTTCCACAGCATTTCTCACAGAGGCTCCAGAGCTTGACCCTCCAAGAAGCCTGGGGCAATGTTTCTATAGGTTGCTCTATCTAAAGGCAGGATTGTGAGTCTTTGAACCAGGGGGGTGGATGACCTGTCCCTGGGCAGTTTCTCCAATAATACCTTTTCTTACAGGTAAAGAGTTTGTTGTCTCCTGAGTTGGAGGGTGTGTGGATCTGCATGTGCATTTATGTATGGAGCTGGATTTATATTTTATGACTAATTTATCCTTGGAGTTCCCAAAGAAAGTACCTAAGTGAGAGATACCATGTTCCATGTGTTTGGTGTATAGCTCAGAAATTTCCCTCCAGGAATCTTATCATGGAAAGCATAGGAAACAGTAAAACGCAGTTTCAGAAATTGGCTTTCAGGGACTTAGCCTCTGTTTTGTTTGTAGGATGGGCATAAAGTAGAATAGGGTTTTAGGTGGATATGCTTACTCATGCCACTGGAGAAACTAAGGCTGGAAGATTACAACCAATACAAGGCTAGCCTGTGTAATAGAGTAAGTCCTTGTCTGATGAAAAAAGATAATTCTTAATCGCATCTGCCTATTGAAATAGAAATACAAGACCATTTCTTTGCCTTGAAATTGTAGACACAGCCTTCTAATGACAAGGCATGAAGGAAAGGCAAAAAGAAGACATAAGAAAGATTGCCAAAAGAAACCCATCAGTCAAGAGGCTCTGATAGGGATGGAGACAGACAGATTAGGGAGTATGTCATTGTGAATTATACTGAACTCTGCAGTAAAGCTGCTTGACACAGGACCTGGCTGTCCCACACCACTGAACAAGAAGCACAGTGAGTGACTGTAGAGCACTTTCCTCAGCCAGTACAGCAGCTGTAAAATATATGATATGACTTCCTGTTGAACATGTACCCCAGAGGATGCTCCCCATTGCATCATTACCAGGCCAGCAAGTGTTAGCTCCTCTTACTCCGAAGCTCTAGGAGACCAGTATTTCCTGATGGGAACAGAAGCCTAGACCATCAAGTCCCTTCAAAGAAAGCAGTGCAACAAAGCATTGCTTTGTTCTTTTAACAGAATCAGATTTGGATGACACACTTTATCAGCGTTTATCCAGAGGGATGCTTTATACATTAGAGGGCTGTATCTACAGTTCCCAGGCAAAGATACTGTCTTGTGAATTTCTATTTTAGTAATCATATGTGACTTCTTTTTTCAGACAGAGTCTTTCTCTGTAGCCTAGGCTTAGGAATCTACATGGAGTTTGACATTAGTTTGATTTTAATCCAGACCATGAAGGATTAGTGGTGGGATGCAGGTAGATGGTTAGGGCAAGAGGAACAAGGATGGCACCAGACTTCAGATACAGAAGATGCTCAGTGATGCCACTCCAGAGCCCAAGGTGCAATTCTAGGCAGTTCTGCTGGGATGATCATAGGTCTGAGTAAGTTGTACCAAACTTGATTGACTCTGGGGCATCCAAGGTGTTGAGTAAGGCCTTGGATATGTAATTCCTGAACCTTGAAGGAGGTTCAGCCTGGCGGTACACTTTGTAAGTCATGGACTCCTAGATTGTTTTTGAGTTGTGTGTGTAGACAAATTCCATCTAGGGAGAAAGTGATTATATATAATCAAACTATTGCTTTAGGTCAGGCTGTGAGGATGACTAGTGTAGGGTCTGGTAAAAGTTATAGGTGGTTCTGGAAGCACTGGAAGGTAGTATGTGAAGTAAAGAATGATAAACCGTGATACAGTTGCCAAGGTCGAGGAGACCTAACCAGTATTCACTGTGCTTAGAGACCGTGGGAGGAGGATGGGTCAGAATGGGTTGAAGAGCAAGCAGGAGGTAAAGCCCTGCACAAAGGGACGATAGAGAGTTCTGCCCACTAAGTAAAGAGAGAACAAGGTCACTCTGAAACTCTGGGAGGTTTGTTTCTTTCTGGGTGTCTGTGTCTGTCTCTCCCCACTTCCCCTTTCCCCCCCCTCCCTTCTCCTCCCCTCTCCACTCTCCTCCCTTTCCCACCTCTTTTCTCCTCTCCTCTTTCCTCCCTTCCTGAGCTCTCCTGAGCTCTTCCCTTCTCATTCCCTTCCACTTGCAGCTCTCTCTCTCTCTCTCTCTCTCTCTCTCTTTCTCTCTCTCTCTCACACACACACACACACACACACCACACACACACACACACACACCAAGAATTGCATGAACATGCTCCAAAGTTAAGAAAGTTAAGGGCTGGCAAACAAGAGATAGAGGCTTGTGTCAGAGGCCTTGTTGGTAGGTTGGCCATACCAAACCCTATGTGATAGAAGCACACATAACACAGACATGTAAGTGAGGAGCTGCTGAGGACACACTTGTGTCTTTGGTGTTGGAAACGGAGGTGGTCTTCTCACACTTCTCAGAAGAATACATGATGTGTAGGAGCACCCTGTGAGGATGCAAAGGCAGTCTTGGGAGAGGTTGAGGTATGACAGTTGGGGGAGGGTGCCCCACAATACACAGTAGACTCAAAAGACTTGAAAGCATGGTTGTGGCTACCTAGGGATAGCTCCTGTACGGCTCTGCTATTGTGCCGGACAGTCAGATCCAGATACACATGAGAACCCCTCGGCTCATGTAAAGCTGGGTGTGGTTAGATCTGGAACCAGGTGAGGTAAAGTATTGATGAAGAGGTCCATCCAGTGAAGAACAGAGAAGCAGAAGTGACTGAGATGAGGCCTGAGGAGAGCTATGGGCTCTGGTAGGTCAGGGGTCATGAGCCATGGCACTCTTGCTCCACATACACACTCATTCACTCACTCACTCACTCACTCACTCACTCACTCACTCACTCACTCACTCTTGTTATCTAAGCAGAATTTACTAATGTGGTACATATGCTTACAGCGTGTAATTTCCTTTAACACATAGGATACACTAGTAGTGATGGCTTACAGTGACAAAATTCTGGTGAATCTTGTCTGGTGCGCTGGGAAGTAGGAGTAGCTGTGTGAGGAAGAAGGTGAAGAGACAAGTTAGAAAGCAGAGCCCACAGTGTTGAACATGGAAGTGTGGCATGCACAGGTGCTGTCTCTGGAGGTCAAAGTGTAGGAATGAGTAACAGAGGTGAGGTTGAAGAGTAGCTCCTAGAAGTTGGATAGCCCATTGAGGGTCAATGGGCGAGAGAGAGGCAGACAGGTGGACGGTGAGCCTAGTACCTGTAGCAATGTATAGCAGGAGGATGGTGTATAGCAGAGAAAACCATGAGCAAGGGTGGGAGAGCTGGGAAGATAGAGTCAAGGAAATGGGTTGACAAGAGTGCAAGGCAGCCACCTGCTACCAAATTGAGAAGCTGCTGTCCAGAGCAGGGTCACACCCTCTTGGAAACAAGGACAAAGGACTGTCTCCTTTATGAGAGACCAGTTGCCTCTAACTTATTCTCCACACTGACAGCAGCTTGGTCCTATGTAAGGGTGAGGGTGACTGCTGAGGAGACCCAGTAAGGACTGACGGAGCAGCTATGAGATAAAAAGTAGGTCCTGTGATGTGCAGGGGAGGGGTTTGGTGTTAGATGCCACATGCATCTCCAGTCTGCGTAACAGTCACAGTTCCTGTGGAAATGAGCGTTTATCCTGACACTTGTGAATCTTAATTACAGAGTTGCTCTGTAGTGGATGTGACCCTTCTGGATGAGCACAAGAAGCCGTTTTGGTGTGTGAGAGTTCTCCAGTGTGCATGAGATCCACTGCCTACCCCTCTGATGGTCTTAATTTCCTGGGACACACTTACTATATCGACTACAAGGACACAGAAGGAGGACTGCATGCAGAGCTAGTGTGGATTGAAGAGACCGAAGAATACTTCATTGTCAGCCTGGCCCTTTACCTCAGTGTAGCAAAAATAAACCATTGGTTTGGGACGAAATACTGAGTTTAAGCAGTAGGGAGAAAAGTCTTGTTATTAGTAAGCTGTTTTTTACAACTTTGTTTTTATTGAAAGTTAAAATAAAGCATATTCATGGTAGTCTGTTTGGTGTTTCTTATTTTCTAATACAAATTATGGTTTGTGACTGCAGTGTTTAGAATTTTAATAGAGCATACCGCAGTGAAGATCCATGTAAGACAAAAAGAAACAAACAAAAATACTTGGTTAAAAGACAAGGAAGTCTCTCTAAGCAAGCATATGGTCATGTGGTCTCTGTGAATGTGTACACAGTGAGTGGTCGGAGCAAGCATGAATTCAGAATGGGGCTCAGGTTAGGAGATGCTAAAGAACAGCCATGGCAGTATGATGCAGGGCCTTAGATTTGACCACAGTCTTTCCAGTATTCTTTTCCTGATTCTAATACCAAATTCCGTATATTGGCATATGATAGATCTGAGTGAAGGACAAATAGGGAATCTTTGGCATACTTTTGCAACCAAAAATACATAATTATTCCAAGATGAAAAGTTAACAGTAAAACCTAACACTGTGTCACTGTCTACCTCATGTCCTCTGACCTAGGATCACTTTGTCTGCTTGCCTTGACCATGGTTTTTCTACTTGAGCCTGTTCTCTGCCCTCAGCGACTGTGCAGGGCTATGCTGAGACATCAACTACCATCTTGCTGGCAATACCATGGCACTGGGGCAGTGCACTGCCTGGGTGCCAGATGAGTGTTATATGAGAATATTGGAAATACCTGAGTATTCATGTGATGGGGGAGGTCTTCTCTGGGCTTCCAGTTTCTTCATTAGATGGTCCCTGGACCCTAGGAGTCCAGGCTGTGCAATGTCTCACGAAGGGAGTGGAGAGGAGTTTGCTGTGGAAACCTCATCTCACTGGCCTGGGAAGGGATCAGCATGTTCAGATAGACTCATACTTTACTCATTAGATCAGAAGCCCTTGGGTATTTTGTTTTCTACATTGAATATGAAATATATTTGTTTTACATATGACTAAGTATATTTATAGCACTATAATAAAAGTATATATATTTCCCCTAAACTCTTTCTGCCCCTATTTAGCCAAAGTAAGTGAGCTCTTTGGCACACTTGCTTGCTTGGTTGTACCAGAGGATGATGTCTTTGACGTTAGGATGTTGTGTGGAACCCTCTCTCAAAGCTGACTAGAACCACAGAGCTAATTAGTCTCTCTCTCTTTCTCTCTCCCCATGTATATATGTGTATATACACACACACACACACACACACACACACACACACACACACACACACATATTCATGTGCATATATATGTGTGTATATACATATACATATGCCTTGGTTTTTCCACTAGAGCTTGTTCTCTGCCATCAGTGACTGTCTAGGGCTATGCTGAGACATCATATGGCTACCATCTTCCCATTCCATGGCATCACAAGCCTTCAACTTGTTTAGCCCCTGACCAGCCTCAGCCTAGCTCTGTGCATCAGCCATGGTAGACACCACAAGGTCCACTATTCAGGGTTCTTGCATGTCTTATGTTCTAGGCATCTCATTCCCTAAGCCCCTACTGCTTGTCCTTCCCCCCTCTGCCCTAACCCTACTGGAGAGTGCTGCTGAGTGGTGCCAAATGAGTATGCCTTTCTGCCTGAGGTTTCTGCAGCTCACAGCTGTCCAACAGCAGTGTAAGTCATGTCTACTACCACTGAAGAAATCCAAGTGCTATTCCTTAAAGTCACAGAGGCAAAAATAGGACCTCCAGGTTGAAGACCAAAATGACATTATCCCAATAGCAAAGTGCACTGTCTCCAGAATAGCTTGTCGAAAGCACAATTCCTTTACAAACATCAAGAAAGTACTTGACACACTTTTCCATTTGAACAATTTGCTTATGGGGTGCTTGAAATTATTAGATTTATAGGCAGAGCTTATTGAAAATGAGACAACTATCAAGTTGCTTATATAAATCTCTCAGCAAAAGGTCATTAGATCTTTGACTTGACTTCAAGAAAGACAATATTTTGCATCTGAGCTCACTTGAAACACCTTTTATCCCTCACTAGGGATGGATATGCTTTTCTGGTATGGAACTCAAACTTGTTTTCTTTGCCAACTGAATAATTAAGAATCTGCACCTGTTAGTTTTCTTGAATTGTTTCAACTTAATGAGCATGCTTTGTGGCACTCTCTGTATCCAAAGATGCCCCACTATAATCAATCCTCTTGCTCTGCAAAGAAGAAAGAAAGGGCTTTCTTCTTGACAAAGGAGTATGATTAGGAAATGCTTTGCCTCATGTATATGAAAATTTAATTTCAATACATATAATACTCACTGATGTCTCTCCATATTTGTCATATGTGTGTGTATCATACACACACACACACACAACACACACACACACACACACACACACACACACGCACGAACACATACACATGTATTCAAAGGAATTGAAACCAGGATATTGAAGGGACATCTACACCTTCATGTTTACTGCAGCACAAGTTTTAATCATAAGGAATTAGCCTCCATATTCATATATGAATCCATAATATATGAACAGGATATTGGTGTGCACCCACATTTGTCAGATCCAGACTTCAGATGGGCAGCATAGTGCCCCTTTCATTCTGGAAGACATGTGCAGAGGAGAATGCAAGGCCAGGGAAATGTGCAGTTGTTGGAGAGTTACCTGTGGGGTTAACGTAGAGATTGTGTGGTGATGTTAGGTTCTTGGCTTGTGCATCCTGGCTTTGCTCACCTCTTCTTTGCCCTCTGGCTTTTAGGTGATTATGAAAAACAGCTTAGACTTTTTCCAAAGTCCAAAATGTTTTTACTGGTTGATATATATGTTTTCCACAGTGTAGTGAGATACACTCATGTCTATGGGTATAATTATGAGAAGTACTCTCAGAAGTAAGGTTAAAACAGGTTATTTCTCACAAGGTTGACTGGGGAGAAAGTGGAAAATTCACCATGAAATAATAGTAGTGTTCTGTTTTAGTAATTGAGAGCTTATTGAGTGCCAGGCACTATGCAACAGCATTACTTACAACTTTAATGATTTTTCCTAAACCTTATGGGTAGATAGTATAATAATGACATTTCGACCTGAGGAGCAGAACTGACAAGTTAAATACCTGGGGGAGAGCACATCTGGTGAGAGCCGGCATCTGCCTGATCCAGAAACCTAGGCTCGATCCCTAAACAATACTTCCAGGCTGCTCTGAGTGATACCTGTCACGACCATTTACCACAGAAGGAACTAGATGTACATAGGCATTTAGCAGGGTATTAAGAGTGTTGTGAAGCTAATTGAACAATGAACTTGTTCAAATAATTGTGTTGTATAAAACTAGTGTACACTAACACAACTGACAATATCCAAGTCAGGTGACAACTTGGGGGAACTTTCTAAATTCCACATTTCCCTCTGGGCAAGAGGGAATAGACAGAATAGACCCAAAGAACAGACACATGATTATGGCAAAGGTGAGCCACTTTTAAATAGATGGCATGGAATTAGTTATAGCAACATCTGGAAGGAAGAATACTTCATGCTGTGCCCAAGGACATGTTCCAGGTAGACTATGGACCCAAATGTGTAAAGCAAAGTAAGAAAGCAGTAAGATGACAAAGAGGACAGCCTCTAACTCTGCAATAAAAGGACAAATCGCTCAAATAAAAAATAAAAGCAGCTGGGGAGATGGTTCAGTCAATGGCAAAGTGCTTGCTGTCCAATCACAACCTGAGTTCAGACTCCTAGAGCTCATGTAAAAGTTGAGTGTCATGGCATATGCCTATGTCTCCAGAGCTGGAGGAGGCAGCAGGGACAGGAAGAACCTTTGGGTTGGTGGCCAGGAAATGCAATCAAAACCACAGCAAAGCACCCTTTGTGTAAAAATATAAATGTATGTGGTAAATTAATATTGTGGCTGTTTTTCATGTTCCTAGCTAGTTCCCCAATAACAACACAAAGAAACCAAGATTTATTTTCAACTTAAAAGTACAACTAGGGCCTTATAATTCTATTCAAACCCTCTAATCTAATCTGGCTACCTCCCAACCCAAATCACTGAGATTCTTGCAGTTTTGTATTAGTCTTGCTCTCTGGGCTTCAGGTGTGTTCTGCCTTGATAGCTCTCTGGACTCCTTCCTCATACCCTCTTTTCTTTTCTTCTTTCCCTCCTCCTCTGGTTGGCAGAAGTCCCGCCCTAGTCCCTCTATTGCTTAGTTTTTGGCTTTTCTGGCTTTTATTGACAAGACAGAGAATAAGTGGTGAGCATTGTTTACATAAACTTGAGACAGGAGATTCTCAACATAGCCTTAACAGTACCATGCCATTGAAACCAGATAGGGTGATAGAGAAATCAGCATTTGAATAATACAAGGGTAAACTTTACACAGTGCACAATAACATTATGTCTATACTCCTGCATTCTAGGGTGCATGGTTTCAAAACAAGATAGGTGTTGGTGGGATGTGGAGAAATTGGAAAGCTATTGGTGGGAATGGGAATGTGAAATTGGGCAGTCACTAGGAGAAGCAGCATTGAAACTCCTAAAATTATTGAAAAATAGAACTTGCATTATACAATCCTATTATACAATCCTATTTCTAACTATGCATTCAAAGGAGTTGAGACCATGATATTGAAGGGACATCTACACACTCATGTTTACTGCAGAACAAGTTTTCGTCATGATAAGCAATTAGCCTCCATGTTCGTGGATAAAGATACTATGTACGCACACACACACACACACACACATGCACACACTAAAATATTTTTGGACCTTGAAAAATACATGGATGAACTTAGAAGACATTATGCTGAAGTGGACAGTTTAGGGTTCTTTGGAAAGTCAGTTGTGGTGGATGGTGTTTTGCTGGGGCAAACACACATGAAGGAGTGTTTCCTGAAGCAGACACAGGAGAAAGCATGTTCTACTAAAACAAGTACGTGAAAGGACATGTGATTAAGGATTCTTGGCTAATGTCACACATGTATTGGTCTGCCTTACATTGTGTAGTTGATCTGCATTTGTCAGGACTCCATAGAGAGAAATGCATCAACCTCCACCCCCCCAACAACCCCCCCCCCAAAAAAAAAAAAAAAAAAAAACTCCTGGATCGGTTTCTTGGCACTTCCATGGACCCCGGCTGATTGGCAGAGTAATGTCAGCTGAGACAGACATACATGCTGAGGCAAGACCCGTGGAGGACACGTGATGTTTGGAGGGCATAAATAGCACAGAGAGTGACAGAGGCTGAGCTAGGCTTGCTTATAGAGCTAGCTGAACAATGCTTATTGGTCTTCACTGATATTCACTTCTCTGAGAGAGGCACAGTCTAGAACTTCTTTCTGCTGGTCCCGGCTGCTGACTAGTGCCAAGGCTGAGGTCCGTTTCTCTCTACTAGGTAGTATCACTATTGCTGATTTGTGTTTGCTATCCCAACTCAACCGAATTGGACTGCTGGTGTATCCAGGAAGTGTTTGTGAGTGGATCAAGCTGCAGCTGCTAACCTGTGAACTGAACTGCTGATTTCCAGACAACACAGGTGGGAGCTGCTCCAAAGAATCATTTCTGGACAGGTCCACTTCCCCCATATCCTTTCTTTTACACTACCTCTGTTGGGTGGTAGGCTACAAGGGAGGTTAAAGCATTTAAGAACCATCATTAAAAATAAACATTGAAAAAAATTAAAGTTACATTATGCTAAGTGAAATAAGCCATAGACAAACAAGTTCTGTGCTGTATTATTTTACTTGTGAAATATAAAAGATGAAACTCATAGACACACTAGAATGATGGTTGCCTGGAGAGACAAGGAGGAAGAAATGGAAACTGGGTATTCAATGGCACAGAGTTGTAGTTATGTAAGATGAATAGGGTCTAGAAGTGTATTAGTAAAACAATCTCTCTGTAGTGTACTGAGTCAGGCACTCACAGATTTGCAGAGATTCCATGTTAAGTTCAAAAGAAAGGAGCACTTCAGTGTTCGCATGTGCCAGCGTCTCTGATGGGATATCCAGATACATTCTCTCTCCCTCTCCTGGTATATGCAAATGTGCAGGTCTGTATGGCTGTACACATGCAGAGGCCAGAGGATGATGTTGAATTGCTTCTATTGCCCTCGGACTTTATTTTTCTGACAAGATCTCCACTGAACTGGAAGCTTGCTGGTTGTCCAGAAAGATCCCGAGATCTGCCTATTTCTGTTTGGGTACAGAGAGGCAGGCATTGCCATGCTGGCTTTTTGTGTGGTCTTCATGTGTACATAGCAAGCACTGTTATTCACTGAGCCATCTCCCTAACCTTCTTTTTACTTTAAAAATCACGGGGAGTCATTTTTCTCAGGAAACACCCTCCTTGGGGACAACTCTTGCTGGGATCCTCATACTGGGCCAACTTAGAACTAAGATCTGCGTCTCTGTAACATTCAAAACTGTGAGTCACCAGTCAAAGCTCCCACTTGCAGACACATAAAATATCTGATTCCACTTGGTGCCACCACATCTTTTAAAGGGGAACCTGAGGCAAGTTCCAAGACATCAAGAAGCAGGTGACTCTATGCATTCCCACTTGGGGCACCACAATGAGGGGAAGCCTTAGGAGAGCATGTGAAAACACTCCAATGATGTTTGCTGTGGTCGTCATCAGTAAAATTGACCGTTGACATGAACAAGAATTGGTTCCAGTGAAATACATATATATTTACATAAGCAAATAGTTTGTAATATATTGCATAGAAAATATATATTACATATAATATATGATGTGTTATATATAATTACATACCATATATGTATTTTTATACATTATTATATGTTACGTATGATTACTTATATATTGTATTACAAGCTACTTATGTGGTCTAGGAACCAGGTCAAAGAATTATGTTGGTTTAATGGTATTTAATGTTGCCATAATTCTGAGAAAGATGTTTTATTGATAAATTGTCTAAACATCCTTGGGATTAAAATGGTGGGGTTAAGAATTACTGAACCTTTTGTATTTACCTGAAATGCCAAATACTTCTTAAGTGTAGTGTGCTTTAAGCTAAGTAAAAATTATATATTTTCAATATGGGCTAGACAGAATAATGACCAAATAAATGCAATTGGATTTGTTGATGTCATACGATTATAAATGTTTTTTACTTGTAATTCTATTAATGTTACTGTAATGTGATAAAATATTTAAAATCAGACATTTAGTTCATGGGTATATTAACTCTATTACTAAATTCTGATATGGCTAGACTGTGGGGCCTGCAATAAGAGCTGTTGGAATTATCCACATACAACTTCCATCCCAGGAGTCCTTAGTTTCCCTGGTTCTTTCTTATGCTTTTCCTGGACAAGCAGATCTTTCTGCATTTAGGCAAGAATTGTGGTTGTCATGGAATGAGATTTTCAGTGATAATATGCATATACATTTACAAACTGCACCTTTTGGTTTTCCTGGAACAAGACACCGCCTTTCTGTAATGAGATTCTGTTGGCCACCCATCTGCCACTAAATTACTAATTTCCCCTCATACTGGTTCTCCTTAAGTGCTGGATGGCCATTCAGGAGAACTTTGTGTTCTGAAGAGGCTCCAAAGTGGCTGCACTGACATTTCTGTATATTGCTTGTTCCATTGTCTGCAGTAATGGCCTATGCAAGGCTGATCTCTATATGTTCTTCCTAAGGAGTTCATGGGAGCACAGAGACAACTGATTGAAGGAGGTTCTCAGACCTCTGTAGTAGGAAGAAGTCCCTGGACACTGAAATATGTTTCATGCAGGGGCAAGATAAAAGACTTTCCACACTGGCATTAGAGGTACATGACCTTGGGGCAAGTGACCTACACAGTCCCCGGGTTATTCTTTAAGAATTTTATAAATTAAGAGGTATGTCAGGATTCTCTAGAGAAACATAACTTATAGAGTGCATATATATGTACACATATATGTATATATACATATATTCACACTGTATTTCTATCTATCTATCTATCTATCTATCTATCTATCTATCTATCATCTATCTATCTATCTATCTATCTATCTATCTATCTATCTAGGGAAGAGATGCATTACAGGCTGTGGTCCAGCTAGTCCAACAATAGCTATCTACCAGTGAAAGGTCCAAGACTCTAGTAGTTGTTCAGTCCATGAGGCTGGATGTCTCAGCTGATCTTCAGTAAATGCCAGAATCCTGAAGAAGTAGGCTCTAATGCCAGTGAAGGAATGAACATGAGAACAAGAACAAGCAGGCAAAAAGTTTCCTTCTTCCATGTTCTTTATATAGACTACCACCAGAAGGTGTGGCTCAGATTAAAGGTGGATCTTCCCACCTCAAAAGACTGGATTTAAAATGGTTCTTCCCACTTTAAATGCTTTAATTAACAACAACAACAACAACAACAAACCCTCACAGGTTTATCTAGCTACTTGTGTTTTAGCTAATTTCAGATATAGTCAGACTGATAACCAAGAATCATGCTATCATGAGGTGAGAGAGAGAAAGAGAAGGGGGAGGTGGAGGGGGAGAGGGAGAGGGGGAGAGGGAGAGGGGAGGGGAGGGGGAGGGGGAGGGGGAGGGGGGGAGGGAGAGGGAGAGGGAGAGGGAGAGGGAGAGGGAGAGGGAGAGGGAGAGGGAGAGGGAGAGGGAGAGGGAGAGGGAGAAGATTCAGCAGGCAAGATGAAGGAGGGTTCTCTAAGGAAAGCTCTCTAATACTCCAAGCACGCCAATACCCCAAGCACAGAGAGCTAAAGTCACATGATACCTGTTTCTTCCCATCAGGAGCCTCAGGCACTGGCATAGCCAAAGTCCTGTCAGTGTGGTATTGTCCCTTTTTGTATGGAGATACTGACTGGCAGACATGACCTGGGCAGAGGAGGCAGGAGGTGGCTGCTCTTGACTTGTTCCAAGCAGAATAATTTAGTCATTTACCTGAGGACATGAGAGCATTGGCAACATATGCTGGGCTTCTGGAGGGGCGGTGAAGCCTAAAGGGAATGAGACAGACAGCCAACCATTCATTTCCATCAGAAGGTTTCCCTAAAGCGCAGCGTGGGTCTGTTTGCTCACGAGACTCAGAAAGTGTTCATGGGTTAAATACATGATATTTCCCCCCAAATTAGCCTTGGATGTCAGACTACAAGGCAAAGATAAAGACTCCATTGAGGCAGGGAGATTCCTGGCCTTGGATCCACTAAGTGGCGCTTATCCAACCCCATTGAGAAATTAGCTATCAGAAAGAGTTATATTGCTAATTCTGCCTAAGAGGTTCATACTCACTCCCCTGTCCACTCACAAAGCTCTGGCTAAGGGGCCATTGCATGGTATTATGTGTGTACATTGACTATGTTTCAGGTCCTTCAAGTGTTCAAGACATGCACAGTCCAGCCAGAAATGTTCACATCTGAGATCTCGACACGAACAATATCAATGTGCTGGCAGAGATGAGCAGCCCACTGATCCTTTAGTCAGACAGAAGAGCCCTGGCTACTTGGCAGGAACTACACTGCCTCACACTTGGTAACATGGTACCTCCTTGGCTGGCGTGTATGGGAGTGATCATCCATGTGTTCAATACCAAGAGTAGTGTCTGTCCTGCCCGTTGGTGCTGAACAATGACTAATGCTCTTTGAACAGGTGACCATGTACTTTTGATACAATGGGAATCCTCACACCATATGTAGCTCCTCAGGGAGTGGGTGATGACATTAGAGTGCCTGCTTGTCAGGGGCCGCCCTGCTTATACACTGAAGGCCTAAAATCAGTAATAGATCAGACATACATGCCTGCTAGCACCAAGTCTTGGGTCTCTGTGGAAAAACACTGAAATGGAAGCCAGAAGCTATTGTAAACAAGCAGCTTTGGTGGAGGGCTGCCAAGCCTGAGTAGTCATAGACCTTGTAGATAGGTAACCTTGGTGGATAGTACCAACTTAGATAAAGACAAGTGAATCATAGGCAGAGTCATAGTGGCCTGTCTCCTGAACCTTCACCCAGCTGACACTCTGTTCTGGAAGATACCTGTATTCCCCCTGAACACCTACGCTCCTGCGTCATCCCCTTCCCCACATCCTGCCTTTTTGTGTATATAACCTGTGTGTGAAAGAGTAAACATGGCGGTCTGATCAGATTATAGACAGATCGTCTTTCCTTTGCGTTGGCCTATCTCCACTTTCTCTTTCAGGTAATCTCCCTGGACCCCTGTTTAATGCCCTGCTGGCCAGGACACCTGCTGGTACCAGCACTGCTGCACAGGACAGGGCCACTGCTGCAAAACATCTGCATGGAGGCTCTGGGGATTGGCGTTAGCATCTTGGGATGACAAACATATTATGAATGCAGAGAGATGTGTTGTGCTCTCACATGCCCTTTTCCTTTCCTTCAGCAGGTCATTGTCCCTGGAAATCAGTCCTTAAGAGTCCTGAGTCATTCTGAGTCATAAAGATTACCAGGAACTCTCCCCAAGGTAGATCACTGTGTTCTTACTGTCCCAGGGGTGCGGTGTACAGTATGAGAAATCACTCAGTAAGGGGGGTAGAAATCTCTGTTGGAGCTGGATGCTAGAAGACAGTACAGAAATACAGCAGAAGTAAAGGCCAAGTGACAGAGGTGCCAACCCTAAGACTGCTTCCTGTGTCTCTAAATCCAGTTCTACAAAACATTTACTGAGTAGTCAGCAGGTGGGATTGGGACCTGCCTCTGGGTAGCCTCTACCCTAGCACACATTACAAGAGTGTCAATCCAAATTGAGCAGTGGGTTCCCTATTTCTCTCACCTCCGTGGAAAACTTGGGGAAGTTTCTGAAAAGCTTAGACCCAAAATTAAAGTCCCTGGACTTTTAATTTTAACTTTTAGGGAGGGAATAGATACCTCTCAGTAATAAAAACTTTTTTCTTCACTTGCTACATTGCATGTGGAAGGATATTATTTCTGTCTGATTATGTATATGTGTGTATATGTGTGTATGTGTATAATGTGCATATATATCAACAAGCAGGTGCAGGTGGCGTTGAAGGCTGTGGTGTCACTCCCCTCCTCTTCAGCAGCTAGAGTGTGGTAAAGGAAAACTAGATGTGTACACGAGGGAGGCAGATAGAGCTGAAAATGCCCTGTTTTGTAAGGTTAGGATCATCATGGCTACACAGAGGGTAGTGTTTGCTACAGCTATCTGGGCTTGGAGGAGAAAGCATGGGTTGTATCATGTATCAAACTTTGCAGTTTACTCCGGAATGACCTTTAAGATTGTCATTTAGTAGACAATCTTGCTGACCACATTGGCATGCTAAATAAAGCCCATCAAGAGGACACATTGAATTGACAAAGCTTCATACTTCATTAATGTTTGCCCAGGGAGAGAAGTCACGGTAATAAACTGATGTCATCCTTCACCAGAACATCAACAAATGTCTACCCAACTGAGTTTGTTGACGTGAATGCAATTACACACCTTTTCCCGACTTGACTCAAATAATTAAACAGTGAAAATCCACTAGAAAAGTCTTTGAGTATGTGATTAAGCAAGTTATTTTTAGAGGCAAATGATGTCTCTGCCTGCAGAACTTTTCACAGCCATGTGTGTCCCGGGGATGTTAACAGCTTCATTTTGGGCATGTAACTTTAGCAAAATTCCTTAGCAAGAGGTCAGGACATCTATATAACAGGAAGTAAATCCACTAACAAACACTGGCTCTATTCTATCTATCTGTGAACGTCAAAAATGACAAACAACCATGTCTATCACTTGTAGAATTACAATTTCATTCACCTCTCAACAGCCATGTGAAACGGGGAAGGAGAGAGAAATATGTGGAGAATGTATGTGTCGTGTGAGAAGTGCTGCCTCGTGAGGATGATGGTTTTCATTTGTATGTGAAGTACAGTTTAAAATGCAAGATGATGATAAATTGAGACCATGCCACTGTTTGCAATAAAACCAGGGTGCGGCTAAGTGGCATGACAAATATAAAGTCACGTATTGATAAATGACTTTTGCTTAAAAGCAAATGAAATAATTTTCCTTATATGCTATATTTCTACAATCTATTACAGAATAATAGGGTGTAGTGAAAACAGCTTAATCCACATTTCCATTGGGAAGAATTACCTTCCTAAATACATTGTCAGAATTTCATTGTGGATACTGGATGTTTGTAGGATCCAGTGGTGACAGTTGGGCTTCAGAATACGAAGCAAATGAGCACACAGGGTGAGGGGATTCACACTTTTCATTTCAATGCAGGGAGCTTAAAAACAAAAAGACGCATAGCAAACACAGTTACGACAGAGTGACATTATCCTGTGGATGGGAAGTGGTGCCTCATTCCATCAATGATAACGATAAGGATAACCACCTTAGAAAATAGTTTCACAAAGTTAACAAAGGTGAAGATGTACGAAATCTATAGTTTGACAATTCCATTACAAAGTGTTCTTGTTTGTATTCTGTTGCTGTGATAGAGCATGCTGACCAATGCAGCTCGTGTCCCTGGTCACATCCATGAATGGTACCAAGGCAGGAACTGAAGTAGAAGCCGCAGAAGGCTGCTCAACTTGCTGTCTTGCTCCTCATGACTTGCTCAGATTTCCTTTTTATGCAACCCAGCACTTCAGTGGGCTAACCTCTCTCTCACCAGCCATTAACCTCTTGCCTACAGGTCCCTCTGATGGAGACATTTTCTCAATTAAGGTTCCCCTCTTCTAAGATGACCCTAACTTGTATCAAGTTAACAAAAAAAACTAAGCATCACAGTAAATATGGACCAGTAGAAGTCTTATGTGCATGTACACAAAAACAGATAATAACATTTATAAATTTTTTATTTGTTCTGTGGTATAGATAGTATACCCATCCATCACAAGTGTCTTAGGGCAGCGGGAACATGAGTAACTAGAGAGCTGGTATGGTCCTAAGTGGATAAGAGCAGGAAGAAACTTAAATTTCAGTATCAAATAGACTGAATGACATGTATGCATATATGAGTTTGGAGAGAGAACAGAGGGAGATGGCTATAGATGTAGAAGCAGAGGCTAGAGCAGAGGGAAAGAACTGAGGACAAATGAAAGACAGTTCTCCAAAAGTACAGACTGCAGCTTCAGTAGGGAAAAAAAACAATATTTATAAAAGAGAAAAACCCACAGAGTTTACAGAGTGGGACTACAAGTGCTCCATCACACTGCATGTATAGGGCAGTGTGGTAGAGAGTGGAGGCTGAGTGGAAGGAAGGAGGAAGGAAGGAAGAAGGAAAGAAGGAGGAAGGAGGAAGGAAGAAAAGAAGATAGAAGAAAGGAAGAAGGAAGAAGAAAGGAATCAAGGAAAGAAGGAAGAAAAGAAAAAGGAAGGAAGAAGGGAAAAAGGAAAGAAGAAAAGAAGGAAGGAAAGAAAAGAAGGAAGGAAAGAAAGAAAAAAGGAGAAAAAAAGGAAGGAAGGAAAGAAGGGAGAAAGGAAGGGAAGAAGGAAGGAAGGAAGCAAGGAAAAAGAAGGAAGAAGAAAGAAGAAGGAAAAAAGGAAAGAAGAAGGAAGGAAGGAAAGAAGGGAGAAAGGAATGAAAGAAGCAAGGAGGAAAAGAAGAAGGAAGGAAGAAGAAAGGAAGGAGGAAAGAAGGAAGAGGGAAGAACAGAAGGAAGGAGGAAGGACAGAAGGAAGAAGAAATGAAGGAGGAAGGAAGGGAGGAAGACTGGTTTTTAGGTCGAGGGACACTGCCTTTCTGGCAAAGTTCTCTCTTATTGGCTGTGGCACAGAGACAGGAAGCCATCTTGATTGCTGAATCTGTGAATTTGTGGTCAAAGTCCTCACATTATTCTGTGTTTGGGAATTCACAGCATGGCCTCACGTGTGATCCAGGGAGTGTAGACTTGGAGAATTGGTTAGTGTGGAGAACTCCTGTAAAGAAGCTGTGTCCGCAGATGCTGGTTGACTGATTAGTGCTTCTGTGAAGTGGAGAGGTTGGAATGTTATAGGACCAACCAGAGGCTGGTTACCTTTCCTCAGGCTACTTTAGTCTCCTGAATAGTTGTTCTCGCCCAGAAGTGTCAGCACTAACCTCCTGTGACTAATAGATAAACCCCTTTGAAGTATATTACCTTAGTGGACCACTAACATTTACCAGCCCCAAAGCTAAGAATGTCATCAAAAAGCATCTGAGGCTAAAAGAAAAGCTTCCTTGTATTCTGTAAGTCTTTCTGATATTCTCACCAAAGTATTTTTAAATTTGCCTTCATTTATTACTTTCTTTGTTCTGCACAAACTGTAAAGTTTCATAAAACAGCTTTCAGAAGTCTCAGAACATTGTATTTAGGGAGATCTAAATTTAAGTAAGTTCCTGGGCCATGCCTACTCCTACATGCTACATAATGAACTGCGTCTTTTATTCTTCGAGATAAGACCTGTTTTTTTCCATGACATTAACTACAGGTGGAAGACTGAGTCGGATACTTCGAGAGTTTCTCATGATGGGAAAGTAAAGAAAGGCATTAGGGAAGTGTAGGCCAGTTCTCTCAGGGAAGCTTGCCTTCAGAGCTCCAGAGAGGGGAGAGAGCAAGGTATTAGATGTGGGAGCTAAGATTTAGAAAGCTGGAGCAAGACATGAGCGGACACCTCACAAAAGATGAGGTATGTATACTAATAGATACACAAGAAGAAGCTCAACATCCCCAACCATCAGGAAGATGTACATCAAAACTACTTATTCCTATCAGAACGGATATCATTAGGAAAACATTTCCAGTGCCGGCGAGGATGCCGGGAAAAGAGAACCCGAACACACTGCTGGTGGGAACATAAGCAGCGCTGATGTTGTGAAAAGCAACTCGGAAGTTCCTCTGAGGCTAAAAGTAGCTACCATATGCTCCAGGTCTACCCGAAATATACCTAAAGGATTGGAGGCAGCACACAGCAGAGACATCTGTCCGTCCATGTCCACTGCAGCACTATTTGGAACCCCACTTGTAATACCCATGTTGTAAATCGGCAGAGGCATTGTGGGAAACATAAAAGAAATGCACCTTTCTACTAACGGGTTAAGTAACACAGGACTTCATTTTAAGAGTGTAAAGAAGCTGCTTGGCAGAAATACAAATTCTTCCAGAGTCACCACCTATTGAAATCAAACTAAGTGCTCAAGGGTGTACTTGTGTTCTGAGTATCACCCGCAGCTCTTTAGCCAGTCACGGGACACTGTGAAGCCAGTCGGGGTTTTCTTTCTGTCTCTTTATAACCGGTTATTTCTGAGAATTTCCTACATGAGGACTGTGTTTTCATCCCCTCCCACTACTCCTCCCCTGTCCACCCCGACTCCTGCACCATAACAACACCAGTTCACACTCCAGCGTTGATGGGAAAATCTCATAAGGCCTCACCTGTAAATAAAAAGACATAGGAAACTAATGGCTGCTGACAGAGTGACAGGACATTACAGTGTAGAGGTTTTTCTCTTTTGTATTCTTGCTGAGGCCGATTCAGGTTTAATAGAATTTGATCTGCTGGAGTGACAATCTCGTTGAAAACTTGTAAATGATTTAAAAATATTGTACTTGAACTTCATTAAAAATGGAGAGAGAAAGAGAGAGGGAAGGAGGGAGGGAGGGAGAGAGAGAGAGAAAGAGAGAGAGAGGGAAGGAGGGAGGGAGGGAGGGGAGAGAGAAATTTGTGCATAAGTGTAGTACCCACAGAATCCAGAAGAGGGCGTCAGATCATCTGTAGCTGGAATTAAAGGCAGTAGTTGTACGTTGGTGTGGGTGCTGGAATATGAACTCGGGTCCTCTGTAAGAGCACTACAGATTCTTAACTGCTATGCTCATTAACAGCCCTGCTAATGACTTTTATTTATGAATACACCGCAGCCTAGTTTACTGCACTTGGCACGCTCCTTAGCATTCTGCCGTTTTATGTAGGCCAAGGAGGTAATTGGTGTTTAATATCTGAAAAGCAAACAGATGTCTTAGATAGTGAAGGATGGCACTGCTGCTCTTGGTTTGCGGCCTCGCTCTCCTGTGTTTGCATTCTATTCTTTGACTCATCCTTGTACTTCTAATCATTGCGAATCAGAAAGCTTAAAGGAATAAATAAAATGCTGTCTCCCACGGCTAAGTGCCTTGGAGACAATAAAAACATTTTGTAAATGAAAGGTTTGGCCTTACAGCCTGAGTCGCTTATTGCATTTGTACTGATAACGGAAGAAGGATTGCCACCATTTGTCTTTGTTTTTCCAGGCCCTGCAAGCAAGCGTGAGGAGAGGCAGTCCTCTGCTGTCAGGCTGGGCATAGGTGTGAAGAGGCCATGGCCAGGTAGAATTCTGATGGAGTCTACACTAATTGTAGAGCTTAGCACCCCAAGGGAAACTGTCCTTACTTTTGACCTCTGTGTGACCTGTCTGTTGGATAGATTGAAGAGTCATTTTGAGACAGGAGTGTCATAGACTCTGCCCATGTGGCAGGATGAAACAGAACAGATCTTTTGAAGTTTCTTCAAGTTCTAAATCATGTCGGGGTCATCTTCCAGAATGTGACCTGGGACCTAACTTTTGATTTCTCTACTCCCCAACTCTTCACTTGCGAACTGAGAACAATACCTGCCTGACTGGTGCATGGCTAGCAGAGGGTCTTGTGCCTCCACATGTGTGATACCTGTCATCCGCACGTTTCTGTCTTCTGGGTGCCACTTAATAAATCGGAATGAAAGTGAGGTCAGGTCAGTGATGTAAGAGGATGCATGACCTGTCGGGTGCTGGCAGTGGCCGCAGGGGGGTCTGTGCTTGGATGTACATCTGCGTTCCTGCGGGGGAGCACAGTGTGAGTACACACCTTCATTGTTACTTTGTTTCCTGTTTTATCAGAACGGCAGCAAAGGTGCTATTCTTTCGTTTTGGGCTTTGCAGTTTTTCTACACGTTGTTCTGATTATGTAAACTGGAAATGGTCCACTAGCTGCTTGTGCCTTGGGGTATAGAAAGAAAGTTGGGCACAGGGTTCACAAGGGGTCAGTAAGAGCACATGATTGATCCTGCAGAGTTCTCTAACTGCTGGGGAAACTGTGGTGCAGTTAGCATTCTGGAAATATGGGGGCAAGTTTTCAAGAGACATCTCTTAAAATATACTAACTTCTCAGCTGCCGTTTATGCGTCTGTGTTTAGAGTCTTCTGCCCATCAGAGTTTAAGGCAAGACTTCTGTGTCTTTAAGAGACTTCCTGTTTCTTCCCAGAAGAGAAGATAAGAAGATGAAAATAGAAAGTTGGAGAGATAGTTCTGTGGGTGAGAGTGAGAGGAAAGCACACATTGAATCAGACAAGGTTGCTCCCTCTTATAAATTGTTTCTCTCCTGCATCTTAAAGAGAATTTACTATTTTAACAATAATTTTTTTAAGGTTTTAGTATATCTACCAATGCAAATGAAATAACAATCAAAAAATTCTGATAGATATCTGATCCTCGAACAAGTTGAACCTCTGTCTCTTTTGAAAGCAGCCGCTGTTCATCTTTCAGATTTGGTGTCTGTCTGTTTGCCTCTGATGTTCACCATGGGGTTGAATGGTGACATCGGTAAAAGCATTGATTTTTGGCATAGGACCAACTTAGTATCTGTCCTGTGTGCTGACACCTGTTAGCTGTGTCACCTGTATGTGAGGTTTAAGTCTCCTGTTCTGTCATTAGTGAAATGTCAGCTGCAGACCGACAGTGGACTCCTCACAAGATCGCCATATCAAATAGGGCGGTGGTACCTGTCCATCACAAGTACCCAGGAGATTCAGTTATTATTGTGCTGTGTTTATAACGGACATGCCGGTGTGTTATTATTTATAGTAGGGCTGCAATGTGAAATGCGGAGTGGGCCTGGGAATTTGGGTTCAGAGGCCTGGAAAGGATGTTCTGTAAGAACTGGCGAGCTTCTCCGTGTCCTTATTTGTGTGTCTTTGCATCCAGCTGAATCATGCCCTTGGGAGACCGGAGATAACATAGAAGAGAAACTGCCTCTTTAATCCTAAATATTCCAACTATGACACCAATAAAAGTCTCTCCCTCCCAGTCTCCATTCCTGCTGATTTTAAGTAAGGAATCACGAAGGAATGTGTTTGCTCTCTTTTCTCAGATCATTTGGCCATTTTGACGAATCCTTTCAGAGCAGTGGATGATAGCATTGTCCTGCGACCCAGCCATCAGGGAAAGAGGAGGAAACACATAAAAGAAGACAGAGCCTCAGTCCTGAACCTGCAGACCTGTGGGGATGTGGTCTCCGTGTGGTGTGAATAGACCTCAGACTGGGGAGACCACTGAGGGAAGGGAAGGACTGCTGCCTTGCTGGGTGTCTGCAGAGACTGCGTCCATCATAAACAAGGTACAGGATGCTCATTAGAGATGGGCAGACAGAAGGAACTCAGCTCCATCGGAACAGAGTTAGAGACGTTTTAGGGCTGGAAAGCTGCTCACTAATTGATCCAGCATGCAACCCGGACCGGAACTGTAGATGTTCCTATGACAGCAGCCACCAGGGGTGCTGCTACCCTTCCTACTTTCGCCTCAGTTGATGGTCCTTGTCCTTTTGATAGCTGTAAGGAGACACAGTATTTATTTTGGTTAGGTCCAACAGATAAACTGTTTGTATACTCATGTACACACTGAGTGTTTTCCTCTGCACACCTTCTGCTGTGTCTTCTGTGCTGGGTAGTTTTTGTTTTTTTTTTTTTTTTCAGGAGCTCTTCATGTGTTCTGGATACTGTGCTCTGGTATTTCACATCTGTCAGCTTTTCTCAATGGAATAGGACAAAACAAATTAAAGGGAAAGATTCCAAGAAAAGGGACAAGGAACAGATATAGATCCAGAGACTCACTCATTCCCACACTCAGGAATCCCATAAAAGCCATAATATCTATGCAAAAGACATATAGGATAAAAAGAACAGTAATAAGTAAATAAAAACAAATATAAAAATAATAAATAAGATTAAGTTAAAAAAATGGGGAGGAAAAAAAAAAAAGCTCTGACAAAACATTGTAGCCCAAGGAATCTCCAAACAGGCAGTTGAATTTGTTTTTGACTGACCATACAGCCAACCTTTAAGAATAGTTTCCCCAGCGAAACTCACTTGGAGAAAACAAAAATTTCATCTTCAAGTGATTATCAATTGTGTCTTCTTTTCCTTTCAGTTCTAGAATCCTAACTGGTACAGACTGGTGAAGCCCCAGTGCATGCTGCTTTAGACTCTGAGTTAACCTGTACATTGTTTCTGTTGGTTTAGAGCATTGTTTCCTTGGTGTCCTCCATCCCTTCTGGCTCTTAAAATCTTTCCTTCTCTTCTTCTATAGGGTTCTCTGAGCTCCGATAGAAGGTATTTGATGAACACATCCTGTTTAGGGCTGAGTGTTCCAAGGTCTCTCAATCTCTATGTAATGTCTGGCTGTCTCTGTGTTTGCTCTCATCTACTGCTGGAGAAAACTTCTGTGATGATGGCTGAACAAGGCACTAATCTATTGGTATGGTAGAATATTAGGAGTTATTTTATCACTACATTTTTCTTTACCTTTTCTGGATTAGCATTATTTGGTTTTACCCTAGGATCTTGGGCCATCTAGTCTCAGGTTCTTGGTCATCCAAGTAGTGTCAGGTATGGGTTTTAGCTAATGGATTGGGCCTTCAGGCAAATCAGCTATTGGTTGGTTACATCAAATTTTGTACCACCATTGCCCTAGCATATATTACAAGTAGCATACACCATGTCAGATCGAAGGGTCTGTAACTGGGTTCCTGCTTATGTTTCTTCTTTGGTAGCATGCAGAGTACCTTCATGTGCCCAAGACACTAGAATGTAGGTGTGAAGGCTCTTTGTAGACGCCAGTCTGACTTCTCCATGTTCAATGATTGTATACATGCTGTCTTCAGCAATGAAGTCTTGCTGTCACTTTGTGGAGAGCAACCCATAGTCTTGGTAACAGCCTGGGTTATTTGGGGATTCCCATGAGATCCCTTTGACCAATAAGTCATTTAGATGTAAGCCATTTAGTACTGGAAGCTTCATTTGGTGACAAGAGATGTCTGGTTTGTGCTCTGTCTCCCCCAGTATTTGGTGATTTCATTTAGATCATCTTCATATATGTATATTTTAGGAAGCCTCTGTTTCATTAAACTTTTATACTAGCCTTCAAATGTCCCTTAAATTACTGTTTCTTTTGGGACTCTCTCCCTTATATTCTGTTCTTTCCTCTCTTATTTGATTCCTGTTCCACTCCTCCACACCCCCATCCATTCAAAACTATCTATTCTATTTCCCTTTCCTAGGGAGATCTCTCTGCCACCTTCAAGTCCCTTAAGCTATACTTAGCCACTATAGTGGGGTTATCATTGACTTTAAAACTAATATCCACAAAGAATTGACTGCATACCATATTTGTCTTTCTGGGTGTAGATACCTCACTCAGAATGATTTTTTCTAGTTCTATTCATTTGTATACAAATTTAATAATTTCATTTTAAAGGCTGAGTCATAGTCCATTGTGTAAATTTTCTTTATTCGTTAATCTGTTGAGGGACATCTAGGTCATTTCCAATTTCCGGTTACTTTGAGTAGAGCAGCTGTGAATATGGTTGAACAAGTGTCTTTATGGCAGGTTGACACATCCTTTGAGTCCGACATTCCCAAGAATGGTATAGCTGGATCTTTAAGTAGACTGATTTCCATCTTCTTGAGAAACCACTACAATGATTTCCATTGTGGCTGTAGAAATTTGCACAACTCCCAGCGATGGATGAGCATTTGTCTTATTCCACATCCTCACCAGCATGAGCTGTCATTTATTTTGCTTCTCTTAGCTATTCAAATGGGTGTAAGGTGAAATCTCAAAATCTCAAAGTAGTTTTGGTTTGCATTTTCCTGATGACTAAGTATGTTGAACATTTCTTTAAGTGTCTTTCACCATTTGAATTTCTTCTTTGAGAACTCTCAGTTTAGATCTGTACTCCATATATCAATTAGGTTGTTTCTTGATATATAGTTTTTATTTTTGAGTTCTTTATATGTTTTGGATATGAGTCCTGTATTGGATGTGTAGATGGTAAAAATCTTTCCCCATTTTATAGGCTGCCACATTGTGTGAATGATTGTGTCCTTTGCAATGTAGAACCTTTTTAGTTTCATAAGCTCTCATTTATTAATCGTTGATCGTAGAGACTGTACTAATGGTGTTCTGTTCAGGAAGCCTTTTCCTGTGCCAATGAGTTCAAGGCTATTCCCTGTTTTCTCTTCTGTCTGGCTTAGTATATCTGGTTTTGTATTGAGGTCTTTGATCCATTTGGAATCCATTTGGGTTTTGTGCAAGGTGATAAGTATGGATCTATTTGGATTCTTCTACATGCAGCCATCCAGTTTGACCAGCACCATTCATCGAAGGTTTCTTTTTCCAGTGTGTATTTCTGGCTTCTTTATCAAAAGTAAGGTGTTCATGGGTAAGGCCCATGGGTATGTGGATTTATGTCTACTTGACAATGGTGGATAATTTTTTGATGCGTTCTTAGATTTGTGTACAAGTATTTTATTGAATATTTTTGCATCAGTGTTCAAGAAATTGGTCTGTAATTGTCTTTCTTTGTTTTATATTTATATACTTTGGATATCAGAATAACTATGGTGATATTCTCTCTGTGGAATAATTTAAACAAAATAGGCATTAACTCTTCTTTGAAAGTCTGGTAGAATTCTGTGCTGAAACTATCTGGCCCTAGGCTTTTTTTTTGATTGGAAAACTTTTAATGACTGCTTCTATTTCACTAGAAGTTATAGGTCTGTTTAAATTGTCTATCTGATCTTGATTTAACTTTGCTAAATGGTACCAGTGGAGAAAATTATCCATTTCTGTTAGACATTCCAATTTGGTGGGGTAAAGTTGAGAGAGAAAAAGTTGTTTACTGTTTTGATTTATTGAAAATTAAAATATTCCATCAAATTACCTGAGAATTCAGGTAGCAGAGACATATAACATGTGTATTTCTTCACAAGGTCTCAAGTTAGTTTTATAAGGCCATTAAATGATATACGTGTGTGTGTGTGTGGTGTGTGTGTGTGTGTGTGTGTGCATGAGCGCACGCGAGTTATGCCATTTAAGCCACTTCTACTTTAAGTACCTAATAAGCCAAGGATAGAATAAGCTTTGTGGTACTGAGGTAATATCAGGACCTTCCCCAACATGACTGCATAGGTGTTTAAAGTCAAATGTGAACATTATGTGGGGTCCCCAAATTGATCAATCCCACTTGAGTTATGGATTCGAAGCACCGTATTAGACATGTGTCCAAAGGAGTACCTTCACTTAGCCCATACATGGTGTAAAAGGATGTGTGTGTATGTATGTGTGTATGTATGTATGTGTTTGTGTGTGTGTATGTGTGTGTAAGGAGTAGTGGAAGTCAGGTGTTGCTGACTGAGCCATACAGATAACTATTAGTCTTATGCAGTTGTTGGCAAGACATACGTGGTCTTCATAGTCAGTTTCTTCACTGAGTCTCATCAACAAACATAAAAACCCATAAACAACTTTAGCTTCTTGCTCCATAGTCCGAATGCCTTGGCTGCTCCATGTACATTCTGGTGGGTGAGTCTGCTCTCTCCAAGTGTGTTTGCAAGCAGGAGGATGCCCACAATTCCCATCACATACTCTTTCGGCTCTGCATTCAGCAGCTGCAGGTCGATATACTGACACAGAAGAGTGCTGGGGCTGTTGGTTGTCGAGGTGCTGCTCCTCCACTTCCACTATATGTTTCTCCATGGCAACACAGTGAGTCCGTTTGCATTTATGTTTCTGTTTTTATAGTATATCCTTAAGATTCTCTGGATTTCTTTGGTGTATGTTGTCATGTCCACCTTTGCAGACCCTGGATTTCTTAATACACACACACACACACACACACACAACACACACACACCCGCGCGTGCACACACACACACACAATCTTTCTTCTCTAGTTTGACATTGTTAGCTTTTAAGTTTTTTTTAAAAAATTCAATTGATCTAGAAGTTTGTTTCTTATTTTGCAAGTAAACAGTCTCTGTTTGGAAATACTTTCCGTTTTTTTTTTATCCGTATCATTGAATCTGCCCTTGTAGGTTTAGCCTGTCCCTCCACACCACCTCCACTCAGTTTATTTTCATTAAATGATCACATCAAAGCTTTCCCTTTCATCTTTGTGTTTAAAAAGCTGCAGCTGCTCTTTGGGTCAGGCTTTTGGCACTGTTGCCAGGAATTTGTTGCCCAAGTCAAGGTCAGAAGACATTTTCCAGTGTCTCTTTCTAGAACCTTCATGGATTAATCTCTTCTGTTTAGCTCTATTGGATGTTTTGAGTGAACTGTTCGGTGTAGCATGTGGTGAGGGTCTAAGGTCTTTCTTTGCCACCACTTCGCATGTTTATATCCAATTGCCCCAATCCCAATGTTGAGAGGACTGTTTTCGATCTCCATTAATTATCTTGGCACCTTTGTCAAAATTAAGCTGATTGTTACATAAGAGTTTATTTCTGGACCCTTAATTCTATTCCACTGATTTATATGCCTATCCTGTGCCAATGCTACTATCTTGATTAATGTAGCTTTATAGTGAACACTGAACTCAGAAGGTGTAAGTCCTCTGACTTGATTCTGGGTCAAAATTGCTTTTTGCAACTCCTTTATATTTTTATACCCACTTTAGTACTAGTTTGTACCTTCCTGTAATAAGTGTATACTGGCATTTCAGTACAGTTGAGTTAATTTACAGATCAATATGGGGACAAAGCCATCCTGACAATATTGGATATTTCAATCATTGAGCATGAAATATCTTCATTTGTTTATGCTATTTTAATTTTTCTCGGGAATTTTAAAATGGCTTTAGAATAGTATTTCGTTCATTCTGTTAACTTTTTTATTTTTGGATGCTTTGTCAATGGAGGTTTTGTTTTTCAAATTTCATTTTCAAGTCATTTGTTATTACTAAAACATATAATTGACTTTGTGTGTTGATTGTGGGCTTCATGACTTTTATAAACTTATTCACACACAGCACCTAGTATCATAGCAATTTTTTTTGTTGTTCACAAGCTGTAAGATTTTTCTATTTCCCTTTGTCATCTGTTCCCTATTTCCTGCTTCTCTTCTTCCTTAGTTTTATGCTTCGCTTAATGCATTGGATGGGACCATTCACTTCAATATGGAGCAGACATTTCTGATCTTCTCAAGTGGAGGGAACAAAGCATTTACTGTTTTGGCATATGTTATTATTGCATTTTATAGATGTTCTAGGTCGGATTGGAGATGTTCCCTTCTGTTTCTTTTTGCTGTTGTTATGTAACCCAGGCTTGTCTGTAATTTGCCATGTAGGCCAGGCTACCTCAAATTTGAACTGATGCTTCTGGCTCTGTCTTCCAAGTGCTGGGATTACAGCTGAGTGCCGCCATATCGTTTTCTATTTCCATTCAATAATTTATTTTTTTTAAAATCCTGAATGAATTTGGAATTCTGACAAATGCTTTTCCTATATGTATCAAATTAACTTTTCTTTAGGATATTATTATTATATCAATATAATCTACTAAAGGGTTTGACTTCTGGATACTAAACCAATCTTGCATTTGGAGGGAAGTTTAGCTTTATCAAATGGGTTGGTAGCACATTGCTCAGGTGATGTCACAGTTTCAGGACTTCAGCAACAGAGCTCTACATAGCTCAGAGCATCTCTTAGAGCTCTAGGTAGCTTAGAGCAACAGCCCTTTTCCTTCACAGTTTGAAGGTCAGGTGTCCAAAATCAATGTGTCAGCAAGGCTGTGCTCACATTGACAACTCTCCGGATGCCTTGCTCTGCCTTTTCAGTTTCTGGCAGCTCCCAGCAGCCCTTGGCCTCTGCAGATTTACCACTCCAATCCCTGCCTATGTTTTCATCTACATTTTTCTATTTGGGTCCAAATTTTCCTCTTCTTATAAAGACATCAGTTTTGAATCACAACCCGTAAGAAAACAAAGTGTGATCTTCCTGTACAGCTGCTGTGACAAATAGCTCCCTGGATGAGGAATTTGGCACACTAGAAATTCATTCTGTCACAATTCTGAGGATCAGAAATCCAAGATCATGATGTGGCAGGACTGGCTTCTTGTGAGGCTGCTATCGAGAGACGGCTTCAGGCTTCTCTTCGGTTCCCGATAGTTGCTAACAGTCTTTGGCATTCCTCGGGGTATAGAAGCATACTTCAATCTCTGTTTTCATCTTCAGTGGGTAAATCTCTGTATCTGCATCCAAAGTTTCTCTTTTCATAAAGACTTGGTAGTGTTGGATTAGGGTCCACCCTATTCCAATATACTTTCACTGTAACTTGATCACCTATAAAGACTACATTTCTTTTTGTCCCCCATCCCTTCCTTCTTACCCCCTTCTTTTCTTTCATCTTACCCCTATCCTTTTTTTGTACTGAGGATTGAACTCAGGGCCTTGAGCATGTCAAGGAAGCATTCCATCAGTAAGCTAGAGTCCTGGAACCAAAATACCTATTTCTAAAGAAGATTTTGAGAACTGGGGATTGAACATACTTTGTTTTATTAGATAGCTTTGCTTTGTTGTGGCAACAATACCTGTAATGGACAATTCAAGGCTTCCAGTTGTGATCTATCATGGTGGAAAGGCATAGCTGAGCAGCTGAGTCCATTGGCAAGACACAGAGGTGGAGGTTGTCCAGAGAGCAGAGAATAAAGCCAGAACCAGAGTTCAGGTAGAAGAGGGTATGGGATCCCCTGGGGCTGATGTTACAGAAACTTTGAGATATCATATGGGTTTTGGAAATCCAACCTAGGTCTTCTGGAAAGGCAGCCAGTGTGCTCTTAACCACATCTGGCCAGCCACATCCAGATTGCTTTTGATCATACTATTTCCACTGACCTATTACAGATGTGATGTTAACGCTTGATTTGACAACAATGTTAACTGTTGGGAGCCAACTTCTGGCAGAAAGCGGCTATCATCTTTGCAGCCATCTCGAGCCATAATACCCTGACAAGAGACTTGTTTTCAACAGCCTACAACAGCTGAGCACACTCTGATAAACATCATGTTTTTCTCCCATATCTTGTTTTGTTGTTTGGTGCCCCCAGCTGCAAGGTGCACATGGTAAAGTGTCTTCAGCTGTGTCCCCCTGCTTATGCTTATATATATCCATGACTTCCTTTCAATAAAGGGATAAAGGGAATGAGGAACAAGTCTTGAGCAGACTCTCTGTCTTGTCTCCATTCTTCGCGTCTCTTGCCCTTCCATTCCCCACTCTCTCTCTTGCTAGATCCTGACCTGCAGGCCAAAGCAGCAGTTCAGGCTGGGACATAGTGGCCCCCAAACCTGGGGCAGCTCCGGGCAGGTACAAAGTGGTGCCTCAACACTGGGCTCCAGTAAGCGGGATACAGTGAAGGACACTGCAGGAATTGGAAGAGTGTATCCTCAACTCCTGCGCTGGAGACCCTGTTGACTGACCCAAACAGAACGGGCCTTTACAGTTAACCATTCTTATTTGATGAGTTCGCCTGAGAACCTAGATTTATAGCAATAATGACTCCCTCTTGGTACTCATATTTGACTATCACTCAATTAGATGTTAGTCTGTGTTTGTAGTATTCCCGGCTTTTTGTTGGTCTCTATGTTTCCAATGCTATTCTTGAAAATCCTTTTTACTGGCCAGTGCCATGATGTTAGTTGTTATTTTTTTCCCCCCAACTTATAGAGTAGTTCTTAGTTGTCTGAATCTGTCATGCAATGTTGCATTCTGAGCAGCTGGCAGGTATGCTAGGAGCTCTTCCAGTAGCTGCAAACTCAGGCTTTTGGACCCTGAGCTTCTGTAGAGGAGCATGAAGCACTGAAACCTTGGAGGGGTGATTACTGGAGGTCAGTTAAGACAGGTTCTAGCATAGGTGACAGATGTAGTTCAGATGGTGCTAAGTCTTAGTTTCTGTTTGTTGTTTGTTTGAGACAGAGTCTCACTCTAGCCCAGGTTGATCTAGAAATCATTAGGTCATTCAGACTAGCTTTGAACTCACCAAAGTCTCCTTGCCTCAGTCTCTTAAGGGCTGGTATTGTATGTGAGAGCAGCTGTGTCAGGCTCCTAAGTCCTACTAGTCATAGGAAAGAATCCGCTGGAGATTTAAAGTGAACCATCCATTCTTACATCAGTCATTCAAGTACTCCCAACTGTCAACATAACCCCTACTTCTGTTTGCCTCATTATCACTTCTGATTGCCTGGTCTGTTCTCTGTCTGGTCTTGTGCCTCTGCTATCACCTGCTAAAATCCTGCAGATACTGTTGTTAGTGGATATAACTGACGTCTATCTAGCATGTTCTTCATGAGTTCTCACAAAGTAGAGAGCCCTCACTTATTGGAATGGCATGGAAGTCTCAAAGGCTCTGCTTCTAACCTTCCTTCCAGTTGAACATCTGAACTTCGCTGTTTCTACTTCCTGGACATTCTCAGAACTCTCTCCTGTCACAGGCTTCCCTGGCTTTGCTTCTCATTCAGCTCTTTTACTTCCAACAATCTGACCATCCTCTGGTATAAGGTGCCACTTCCTTCTGTGCTCACAGATCATCCTATTCTTCTAGTGTTCCTGTGTGGCCTACCTGCTAATGGTAATCAGTAAGACTAATGTGTCTGTTCCATCATAAGCTTCCTTGGGGAAAGGCTACTCTGCTTTTTCCTGAACACTTTCCTTAATTCCTGCATATAGTCAGTGCCTCAGAACATTAGTCAGAATTATGTGCTATTGGCTAAGGAAGCTACCATGAAGCAGCCATGACTTTTGAGAGTCATATATCCATACTAAAACAGCCCAAACCTTTACATGTAGAAAAAGACATATTTCTACAGCATTTCAGAAAAACTATTAATCAGGCATAGAGGGATGGCTCAGCGGTTAAGAGTGAATACTGTTCTCCCAGAAGACCTGAGTTATTTCTAAGCATCCACATTAGGTGTCTCACAACTGTCATAACTCGAGCTCCACGTGATCTGACATACCCTTCTGTACTCCTCTGTCACTGCACTCATGTGCACAGACCCTCACTCATGCATCCAAATAATTTAAATTAAAAAATTTTAACAGTGCTGGTTAGTGACTCATTAGCTGGAATCATGCTTGATTTCCTTTACTACAATGTGAGGCTCAGTCATACAGCTGCTCTCAGATTGGGCCATAAAGAGAAGTGTGTATAATCCACATATTCTATACTTCTGAATGACAACTCTGAGAACAGGAACCAACTGTATTCTTTTTGCAACTTTGTAGCTTCTGGTTTTATATGGGATTTGAGACCTTTCACATTTGATTTTATGTGGCATGTGCCCCTATTGTGTAATGGAAAAGGTCTCGTGGAGCAGCTACGTGTCATATAGTGCCAGATTGATGCACACAACCTCAAGTTTCTATCTCTATTGTAAGGTAAAGGTCCAAAAAAAAAAAAAAAACCTGCTCAAAAATATATGTTGCAGATAATGGTCCTCATTTCTTGTATCTTCTTGACACCACAAGGCTTAAGCAGCTTCCCATGTTCAAGCTTGGACAGATGCTCAAACCTTGCATTGCTGAGAGCAACTGGGTCTCTAGGACAAGAATACTTCAAAATTGGTACTATAATTTCTGTTAGAAATAGCTCATAATTATAACCAGCCAACAGTTTTCCTAAGTATGAGCAAAAGCACCAACCTTCATAAAAAGCAATTGCCCTTCCTTTCCAAACATTTCTGTGACAGTTTATTATCAGATTTCATAATGTGCAATAGGTGTATATCCACCTCAGACTTACGGTAAATATGAAGTTAGTGGTAGTGGTAGACACAGACCTTAGAGACATTTGGGCTTTTACATTCTCTACTTGTTTCTTCATCAAACTCATCTATTCAGCAAACATTTATTGATAATCCTATTGTACAAGACAGTGGGAAAACATAGTTGAATAAAACAAGTGTATTTTCCTAAGGAAATATTAATCCTGATGGAAAGATTGGGCTTTTTTTTTTTATTAAAAAAAAAAAAACAAAAAAAACAACCTAGTAAGATGAGATGGAGCCAGAAAAATACCAGAAGGAATTTTTGGAGGCATTATCAGAAAACTTTTCTCCCAGCCAGGAACGAGAAGTTCATGTTTATTGAGTGATAACATGGACCAAAGACTCAATACCCATGCCAACCCAGACTTACTGGTAGAACCTATGGTGGTAGGCAAATATTGTGCAACTAGAAATCCAAGGAAGAACTTAAGGATAAATTGTTGGAGCAAAAGAAAGCATTTACTTGAAAAACTAGAAAACTAAATAATAAGAAGCCTATCACCATCAAAGACCATCTCGCCTAAGTGAGCAGGAGGTATAAGACTATAGAAGGCATGCCAGATGGGCAGACATAAGGAAACTGCCAATTTGGGGGCTTGCTATTCAGACACATGGGCTACTATAATCTGTGGGCTACTGGATATTGAGGTTTCTATGAGTCTTAGAGAGGGTACTGATGAGAAAGCTGTATGACTCATGTCTTCTTAGTTTCTTTCCTCATTCATAATTAATAGTGCAGTTGATCCTTAAGGTAACTAAGCTTTCTTTTCTTGGGGAAACAAATCCTACCTGTGGTAGTTTGAATAGGTCCCCACAGACTCATGTGTTTGAATGCTTGGCTCATAGGGAGAGGCACCATTGAGAGATGTGTCCTTGCCAGAGTAAATGTTAACTTGTTGGAGGAAGTGTGCCACTGTAGGGGTGAGGTTTGAGGTCTCCTGTGCTCAAGGTATACTCGTGTGGTACACAGTCTCCTTCTGCTGCCTGTGGATCAGGATGTAGAACTCTCAGCTCCTCCAGCACCATATCTGCCTGCACACTGTCATGCGTTCTGCCATAATGATAATGGACTACATCTCTAAAACTGTAAGCCAGCACCAATTAAATGTTCTCCTTTATAAGAGTTTCTTCACAGTAATGGAAACCATAGGACACTAACTATCTTTCTCTGAGGACTAAGAGAGACAGAGACAAGGACCTTCCCTTAGAGGACAGGGGAGGTAACAGAAAGGCAACTGTTAGGGACAAGTGAGTGAAATAAAACAGAATAGTTTCAACCAGTTAGATGACTTTGATCTGAGGTGTCATGTACAACAAACCTGAGGGAAGCCAGCAGCATCCTGATCAACTAAGACCATGTGCAGCCAGAATAATTATTTAGGTTTTCTACTGGTAACACACAGTAATGGGGAGACTGGGTTTAGGGAATGGAATGCAAAAAGGAATTGGGTGCAGGTTGGGAACTGAATAGGTAGGAGTCCTGGAGTCGAAGATGGAAAGGGTCTGGCTAATTTGTGTAGGGCCATCAGAAGCAGCATGTTATTTGGGCATCACTTTATGGAAAATAGGAACTCAACCTAGTTTTTTAAATAAGAGAATAATGTGATCAAATTTACATTTTAGGAAAGTTAATTTGAATGAATTCTGAGTTTGCTTAAAGCCAAGAGGACACGAGAGACACACAAAATAGGCTAGGGATATAGTTCAGTGGGGTAATCTATGCCCAGGATTCTCAAGGACATGAGCTTCATCCCAAGTGTTGCAAACAAAACAAAGAGGTTTTCTTCTACTCCTGGGAAAGATGGTGCAATAAAACAGCTCCTTTCTTCTGGTGGCAGCCCAGTCTTGCTTTCTTCCTAGTATCTAGGATTCATGAATATTCATTTATTGATTTACGTGATTCCTTGTTTGAAGTCAGTCTTCCTCCCACCTACTAAAATGGAAGCTCAGAGACCTTGACTAAATGGTTCACCCAAAAGCAACACCTCACTTGCAAGAAGCTTAGGTTTTGAGTTAGTAACCATATAACAACCACATCCCAGGCCAGGTCCTATGCTAGGGAGTAGTTGGGCAATACAAAACGCACTCTAGGCTGTTGTGTGTGGGTTTTCTGATTTATTTTGCCAGTTTCTGTCTTGTTGGCTTATTGTTGTTGTTGTTTTGATTTTCATTTTTTCTGTTTTAGTTTTGGGAGTGGGTAATGTAAAATTTGTTAGATAAAGTTGGGGAAGATCTGAGAGGAGTCAGAGGAGAGGAAACATAATCAAAATATGTCATAAAAATAATTCATTAAAATCAGATATTTTATTATAAAAAACAGGAAAGAGATTAGACATATTCAGATCCTAGTTTGTACAGATTTTTCTTTTTTTTTTTTTTTTTTTTTAAGTTACAGGCATTTAATCACTGAGTCCACAAGATCATTCACATTGAACACAACTGTAACAAATATCTAAAAACTACTTTCAATATTGCAAATGAACAACTCACCAGTAAAAAATTTTGGAACTGGGGTGGATAAACAGCTAATTCTTGTAGGAAGTTACAATGATTTCAAGATATTCCTTATTCTTCTCAACAGCCACAAAGGCAATATAAAAGGCAGGCATTTTTCCAGAGCAGCCACTCTGTGCTAGATATGATGGGAGTTGTGTTTGTACAAAGGCATTTGTGACAGTTTCCGAAAAAAAAAAAAAAGTCCCCATAGTCTAATGGAGGAAACCTCAACTGAATGGCCCATAAGCACATCAGAATGGCCCATATGCACACCTGGGGGACATTTCCTTGATTGGTACTGTATGCAGGAGGGTCCAGCTCACTGTGAGAATTACTATTCTTAGGCTGTCCTGGGGCTAGGCTCTATAAGAAGGTAGATGAATGTGAGCTTGAGAACAAGCTGGTAAGCCGCGTTCCTCCATGGCTCTGCTTTTGTTCCTGTCTTGAGTGCCTGATTTTCTTCAGTGATGGACGGTAACCTGTCAGATGATATAAACCCTTTCCTAGGTTGGTTTTGGCCAGTGTTTTATCATAGCAACAGAATGCAAATAGAATATAGGTTCACATGCCCACTCTGACACACTGCTGGTCAGCTGCTGTCTAAGAATGCTGGGATGCTGATTGTAAAGAAGGAGTATGTCCTTATCAGTCACACCAGTGTCTGTTTTATAAGACTGCCAATTATCTGGTTAGTGACTGACGTCCACATAATAATTGTGTTTCTAATATGATCTCTATGAACACAGCAGTTGTGACTTTTCTTCCCATCTCCTTCTGAGTAATCACGGAGCCATGCTGGTCTAAAGGACACCAGTCTGGACTGTTTAAATGAAGGAGAAAGCTCACGTCTTGTATCCCACCCAAGATCTGCAGTCCAATCACTTTCCAGGCTGTACTTAGGGTAGATTTTCAACTACCATCTGAAAGGAACATTTAGTCATCTTAATAATACACATTAATCATCCGTTTGGCCTGCTGGACAATATTGCAATCAAAACAACAAATCCTGAAATGTTCCAGGCAGAATGAAAACACACAAGTACAGCTTCACTAGAAAATGCTGCAGCTGTGGCCAAGAAACTTCCAACTGGAAGTATTCTTACCATTGTGTCTAAAACTTTTTGGCCTTTAAAAGTGTTTTTGTCATGAAAGGGATGTCAGCCGTGTAATTTCAGACTTAAACAAGGAGGAGAATTGCAATAATTAGGGACATTTTGTGAGCAGCGCACTTCTGCCCAATGATATAGTTGAACTCGTGTCTGTTTGACCCAATTGAGTTCTGCCTTAGATATCAATTTCTGAAGAATATAGTTGTTATTAATAAGACATTTAGAGGATACCATTTCCTTTTATGGTAATTTGATCTCCTAATAAAAATGAGTTATTAGAACAATTAGAAACTGCACTGGAGTTGGCTGTCAAGGCTCCAAGACTCACTGTATCTTCCCGTTTATGACACATTTGTCCTTTGGAAAATGTGCATCTTGCTGTTTTTCTTTCCAATCTTTTCAAAATTATATGGGAGTGAAAATTGCCCCTTTGTCTCTTAAGAAAAGATTTTGCAAGAATTTTCTCCAGGAATGACTGTGCATCTTTATAATGTTGTCTCGTTGTTTTCGCTAACCTGATCATAGTACTTACACAAGAGCCAGAAGGAAATCATCTGTGTATTGTTCCAGACCCTGGTAGCCTAGTCTCCAGGCAGCCTGGAAACAGGCGTTGCTCTTTCACCATTAGAAATGAGGTAGGTTAAGCCCTTGAGTAGTCTTGGCTTTTGAGTTCCAGTTGATATTGAAGGTTGAGGAAAGCTTCTTCCAGAGAGCCTATGAATCAGTAAACTTGAGGCTTTTTCCAGGCTACTCTAGATTATGTCACATTGACACTCAAAGCAATCTCAACTGAACTAAGCCTCAAACACATCCATCATCTTCCCTTCTTATGTTCATAGACTGAGCACAATCAGGGACATGCTTCTTCACTGCGCATGCTTAGGAATGAGTCTGCCTGTCCCTAAAGAACCTTCTTTTATGACAATAAACTCCCTAAAGTGTCTGTTTTCTTTGTCGAGGTAAAGCATCTGTGGTTAGTAATGCCTGTGTTTTCTTGTTTTCTGTGCACGCTGTTTCTGTTCTCCTTTCTTGACTGTGCTTGTTTGGCTTTGTCTGCCAAGATGTGGACCCACTGTGTGTGGTCATGGAAGGTGAGCACAGAAGTGTCTAGAATTGGTTAACAACATCTATACTAGAAAGGGAATCGAAAAACCTTCTTCTTCACCAAAAAGCTAATTGTTACAATGATTTTTTTTTTATACCAAGGTTATCAACCCAACTGTTATTTCCATAGGCCCTTTGCCCAGCCAGGCTGTGTTGAGCTGAGGTGCTTACCCTACAGGATGGAGTCACCTCCACTCACTGAGGAGATAAGACTGAAGTTCACATCATCCTGCCCAATCTTTAGTCTCACAGACATCGAGATGCTCAGCTCTGTGCTGCATCCTAAAGAAGGTTGCTTTGGAGTATCAACACCACCAGCTTTTCTGAGAACCCTGTTTCTAGGTGTTTTCTCTTCTGAAGTGATGAATGCCAAGGTGCCAGGGAACTCACCTGAAAGTGAAGCAGAAGGGAAACCTGCAAAGAGGGTTGGTAACTGTGTGGATAGAGAAAGAAAGCCTCACACAAGATCAGCGTGGCCAGTAGACACCCTGAAGGTGAGGGCTAAAGACCTAGGGATGCTCACAAATGCTACTCTGCCTTGAGCAGCAGCACAGTTGGCTCCTAGTCTAGAGTTTGTAAGCGATTTAAGATGAGGGCTCCTCTCTGAGAGGCCCAACAAGCAGTTGAAAGAGTCAGATGCAGATACTTACATCCAACCAATGGACAGAAGCTGGTGACCCCTGTGGATGAATTAGGTAAAAGCTGGAAGAAGCTGAGGAGGAGGGTGACTCCATATGAAGGCCAGCAGTCTCAGCTAACCTGGAATCCGGGATCTCTCAGACACTGAGTCACCAACCAGGCAGCATACACCAGCTGATATGAGGCCCCCAACACATATACAGTAGAAGACTGCCTGGTTTGGCCTCAGTGAGAGAAGATATACCTAACCTTCGACAAACTTGGGGCCTCAGGGAGTGGGGAGGTATGGTGGAGTGGGAGTAGGGGGTGGGGACATCCTCTTGGAGAGGTGGTGGAGGAAGGAGGTGTGGGATGTGGAACAGTAGGAGGGTGGAGCTGGAGGGGGATAAAGTCTGGACTGTAAAAAAAAAAATTAAAGAATAAAAATTAAAAAAAAAAAAGATGAGGGCTCCTAGACAAACACAAACTGAGCAAATTTGTGCGAGGGTGGGCAGGGGTGGCGGGGAGTGGGGGGGGGAAGACCAACAACAGCAGTGGATAAGGTAAATTGGAGAAAGAATGCAATTTAAGATGAGGGCTCCTCTCTTTGAATGAAGAAGCCATTTGGTAAACTGTTGACAGTATTTCAAATGAGAGGAGAGATAATGTTTGAGGTGGTTTAGATGAAGAATCCAGTTTAATCTGATTTTTGCTTCTCTAATGTCCACACTAAGTCTCTTCCCTCATTTTTTAAAAATTTTGCTCGGGTTTCTTGTGGCCACACCTTGTGTCCATCAGTATCCTGGAACATGCTGCCCTACTTACTGGTGTCAATTTCCTATAATCCTCCACTTCTCAGTCGAGATGCGCTCTTCAGCACTCTGCCCTTGCTGCACCACACCCCGTGCACACCCTTGTGTCAGTGATGACGTTTGTGGTCTTCTCCTTCCCCTTCTTCCTCAGTAGAGTGCAAATTAATGATGAAGTCTGTGTCTTGTCTTTCCTTGTTTAAAAATTATTGTTTATGTTTGAGATTATCATATAATCATGTCATTTCTCCCCTCCTCTTGTTCCCGCCTGTGTTTCCCTTCATTCTTCCTTTCATAGTCATAGCCTTTTTTTCATTAATTGTGGTTAAAAATGACATGTATATAATATATATTCCCAAATACATGAATAGAGTCTTCTCAGTCTGAATAGTGTTACTGTATGTATGTTTTCATTGCTGGCCATTAGTATTGGGTAACCAATTTGTGTCCTCTTCCCTGGGGAAGACTATATCTCCCATTCTCAGCGTTTCTTAGCTGTTTGTAGTTATTTGAGTAGGGTTGGGGCCATGGGGGCTCTCTTCTCTCCACTTTGACATGTTTATTATTATCATTGTTTGGCTCATGTTTGGGCAGCCAAGTTGGAGATACTTCATAAGTGTGACTTTTAATATTCCCTGGAGACACAATCTCTGCATTTAAAGATCCTGGATCAGAGTTGGATCCTTGGGACCTGATTTGGGTCAGCACACAGCATGAGCATACCACTTGCTTTTCCTGCTTTGTATTATCCTAAAAGCAGCTGGTGATGGGTGGCCAGTGTACTAATGAGAGATCAGCTGCGAGTACCCAAGTGGAGACGCCTCTCATGAATACCCTGGGTCTGAAGCACAGGATGAAGTTAAGGTTCACATGATACAGATGTGGGACCATGCAGCATTTCCCATGTGAATTGGCTGGAGTTAGTGAGTTCATGTACCAGGCCAGAGGACAGGATCTTATGACTCAAGCAATTCCCTGACCTCTCTGGCTTTCCATCTTCTCTGTGTCAGTTGGGGCCAGTAACACTTGCTCTGGGCTATTGTAATTATTACAGGCCTGCAAAAGCTTAGCCCATTACTTAACTCAAGAGCACAAATAAAAAATATCAGTGGAGTGAAGAGGTCAAACTTCAGGAAATATTAGGGAGTATGTGGGGGAAATGTTCAGGAAGGAAATGAAAAGATGGAGGACACCTAGGAGAAAGCTGCTTTTCCTCTTAAGAAGAACTTATAAAGTGCAACTTAATTCTAAAGTTACATTTGTAATATTCTCCTAAATAATAACTCTGAGGGGAAATTTAAATATTAATATTTTTAAGCAATTTCCATTTGCCCCACTTATTATATTTTAAATATAGACTACAATGAAGAGATATCTCAATGGAGTTATAATTTAAAGAGTTCTGGGGCTGGCTGGATTGCCCAGTATGTAGGAGTGACTGCTCTCAAGCCTGATAACCTGAGGACCTGCACGTACTGTGGTGCATGCATCCCCCATACACATTCAAAATAAAAAGAGATAAAATTTAAAAATTAACAAATATAGAAGAGAAACCCGAGAATATATTGCTGTCACCAAAGGCTTATGACATTAGGCAACTGCTCTAGGAATTCCTCAGTTTATTTATATAACTGGTGGTTTGCTCAAGGGATGGCTTAGACGTTCCTGTGTACACAGGTGTGAGAGGCAGGTAGAGCCACTCTGAAAATGTCAGCATCCATCCTGTGCTTTTTAGGTCAATGAATTGTGAAATTCTTCTGTCAGAAAATTGATTGTGACTCTTTAGGCTCTACTATAAAATTTATTTTCATCCTTCAAATATTAAAAATACTCTTCCCGTCATGTAGTTTTCAAAGTAGCCTTGCCCATTTAGCCTTGACTGTCAGATAGAATTACAGATAACCTTCTCATGCAGTCGAGACACACAGAGGCAGGGGCATGGGTATCTCCCACCTCATGGAAAGGTTCAATATTCATTCATGAGAGGAAAATTAAAGCAAGATGAGAAACCATTTTTCATCCTGAAAATTGGAAGAGAGTAAAAAGAGAAAAAAAAAAAAACAAAAAAAAAACAAAAAAAAACAAAACCACCCGATCTTGTTAGATTGTGTATACGGAGAATGGAGCTCTTCATCACAGCTGATAGAGGAGTAATGGGGACAATTTTTTTCCTGAGAATGAGTTGGTCAAAGTCATTTAATGCTTGGTAATCTAATGGCATATTCAGAACTTATCCAGTGGATGTAGTGAAATCATTGTGCACAAATATATGTACAGCTGTGCTCATTATAGGTGTCATGGGTTACAGGAGAACTGGATGCAATAGGGGATCATTGTATAAAGTATGGAATCTCCAGATAAAATACTCTCTGTTCACTTAAACATCACATTGTAGGGGAACGTAACTATTTAATGAAAATAAAAATGGTTCTAAGTAAAAGACAGCAGAGTAGAAAAAATGCTCTCAAAAGTACATTTAAACACACTCTCTAATAAACAGATAACATCCTGGCATCTTGTCCTGGCTAGTTTTGTGTCAACTTGACACAAGCTAGAGTTATCTGAAAGAAGGAAATCTCAACTGAGAAAATGCCTCTATAAGATTCAGCTGTAGGGTATTTTCTTAATTAGTGATTGATTGGGGAGGGCTCTGTCCATTGTGGCTTTGTTCTGAGTTCCATCAGTAAGCAGGCTGAATAAGCAGTGGGGAGCAGTTCCAGAAAGTAACACCCTTCCGTGGCCTCTACATAAGCTCCTGCTTCCGGGTTCCTGCCCTGATTCTGTTCCTGTTCTGACTTCAATGATGGACTATAGTGTGGGAGTGTAAGCCAAAAGAATCCTTTCCTCCCCAACTTGATTTTGGTCATGGTATTTCATCACAGCAATAGAAAGCCTAACCAAGACAAATCTCAAACCTAATCTATTGCAATAGAATATTTTCTATTCAATAGAATATTCCAATGTCTTTATTTTTTTAACTTGTTTTTCATAGCATATGGTGCATTTGTGTGTGTGTGTATGTGTGTGCCTGCTTGCATATGTGTGCATGCAGATGTGCTTGTACTTGTGTGCACACATATGTGGGAGCCATTATTATTTTTATTAATTTATTTTCTCATATATTACATTCTGGTCACATTTTTCCCTCTCTCCTCTTCTGGTCTTTCCTCTCTCCTTCCTTCCCATCTGCTTTGCCTCTGTTTCCCTTTAGAAAAGACAAGGCCTCCCAGGAATATCAACCAAACATGGCATATCAAGTTGCAATAAGACTAGGTACCTCCCCTCATATTAAAGCTGGCCAGGGAAACCCAGGAGGAGGACAAGTTTCCCAAAAGCAGGCAAACACATCAGAAACAGCCCCTGCTCTGTTAGAAGTCCCATAAAACCACAAAGCTACACAACAATAATACATATGCAGAGGGCCTAGTCTAGACCCATGAAGGCTCCCTGATTGCTGGTTCAGTCTTGGTGAGCCCCTATGCATTGAAGTTTGTTGATTCTGTTGGTTTTCTTGTGGTGTCCTTGACCCCTCAGTCTCCTACAATCCTTCCTCCCCTTCCACAGAATTCACTGAGTTCCTCCTAGGTTTGGCTGTAGGTTTTCATCAGAGGATGGAGCCTCTCCGGTGATGATTATGCCAGGCTCCTGTCTACAAGTATAGCATGGTATCATTAGGAATATTTTCTTTTGTATTTTCTCCTCCTCCCCTCCCTCCCTCCCTCCCTCCCTCCCTCCCTCCCTCCCTCCCTCCCTCTCTCCTTTGTTTCTTTCTTTCTTTGTTTCTTTCTTTGTTTCTTTCTTTCTTTCTTTTTCTTTCTTTCTTTCGTTCTACCTGGTGTATTCAGTTCTATTCTAGGTCTCTGGGTCCTGGTCCTCCAGGTAGTGTCAGGGATGGACTTCCTTTTGTGGTATGGGCCTCAACCTGAGCTAGTTATTGGTTAGCCACTCTCACAATTTCTGTGCCACCTTCACCTCAACACATCATGTAGACAGAACAAATTGTAGATCGAAGGTTTCTAGTTCCATCCGTTTGCTTGCTAATTTCATGATGTCATTGTTTTTAACTGTTTTGTAACACTCCATTGTGTGAATATACCAAGTTCTCTTTATCCAATCTTGGAAGATGGATGACTTTTTGATTAGAAACAACTGTCTTTGAGTCCCATGAAGTAGGTATTGCCTGTCTTGTTGTTTTTCTCAAAGAAGTAGTTGTTGGTTCCATCGACTCTTCGTACTGTTATCTTTGTTTCTAATTTTTTTGCCCTGGGTTTGATTATTTCCTGCCACCTACTCCTCTTGAGTCTGTTTTCTTCTCTTTGTTATAGAGCTGTCAGGTATGCTATTAGGTTGCTGGTATGAGATCTTTCCAATTTCTTTTTGAAGTCACTTAGTGCTATGAACTTTCCTCTGAGCACTGCTTTCATTGTGTCTCATACGTTTGGGTATGTTGTGCCTTTATTTTCATTGAATTCTAGAAAGTCTTTAATTTCCTTCCATTTCTTCCCTGATCCAGTGGTCACTGATTAGAGAGTTGTTAAGTTTCCATGAGATTGTAGTCTTTCTATTGTTTCTGTTGTTGTTGAAGTCCAGCTTTAATCCATGGTGATCTAATAAGCTGCAAGTGGTTATTCAATTTTCTTTTATCTGTTGAGGCTTGCTTTGTGATCAAAGATATAGTCAGTTTTGGAGAAGGTTCTCTGAGGTGCTAAGAGGAAGATACATTCTTTTGTGTTTGGGTGAAATGTTCTGTAGATATTTGTTAGGTCATATGACTAATTGGTCTTACTTGTATCTAAGTATTCCTAATAATTTTTGTATGGCCAGATTTTTGCATAGATATTGTTTAAATTTGGTTTTCTCTTTGAATATCTTATTTTCTCCATCTATGGTTACTGAAAGTGTTGCTCAGCATAGTGTTCTAGGTTGGCATCTGTGGTCTCTTCGAGACTGCAAGACATCTGCCCAAGCCCTTCTGGCTTTTAGTCTTTGTTGAGAAGTCATTGTAATTCTGATAGGTCTGACTTTATGTTACTTGGGCTTTTTCCCTTACAGATTTTAATTCTCTCTCTCTCTTCTCTCTCTCTTCTCTCTCTCTCTCTCTCTCTCTCTCTCTCTCTCTCTCTCTCTCTCTCTCTCTCTCTCTCTCTCTCTCTCTCTCTCTCTCTCTCTCTCTCTCTCTCTCTCTCTCTCATTTTAAGTGTTTTGGTTATTATGTAGTGGGAGGATTTTCTTTTCTGGTCCAATATATTCGGTGTTCTGCACACTTCTAGAATGTTTATAGGCATCTCTTTCTGTAGGTTGGGGAAATTGTTGTGTCAGGAACTTTTTAGATTTAACATTTTCTTTGTCTTACATAGTGATGTCTTCGTATCATCTCTCTATGCCTGTTCTTTTCTTTCCATCTCTTAATTCTGTTGTGATGCTTGCATCTATAGTTCCGTTCTCTTTCGTTTTACATCTCAGGATTCCCTCAGTTTGTGTTTTCTTTATCACTTTAATTTTCATTTTTCAGCTCTTTGAACATTTTATTTCTTACGTTGATTGTTTTTCCTGTTTTTAGGGCTTATTATTCCTTTTAGTGATTTGCATTAGGTGGGTTACGGTCATTTTTTGGTTTCTTATAGGATTTCTTGTGTATTGGTGCCTGGGCTTGGCAGGCTCCTAGGATGCCAGCAGATTTGTTCTGGCACACCAAAAGCTCAGGGGATGGGGCCAGTACCAGTTGGAATTGTGGCCGATGCAGACTAGCCCACTTTTGGTTTTACAAATTTAATCATGTTGTTTCATCACTTTTTGCTACTTTACTACATCAGTTAGAGGCAGCAATGTATGTCTTTTTATGAATTAGATGAATATGACAGGTTGTACTAAATTTAGTTTTCCTATCACTACCAGGTGTCTGATTAAATGGAAGCTTAAATAACTAATTTAAGGAGGTAGAAAGGAAGTCTCAACTGTCGAATTTGAGCTGGTCAAAAACAGTGAGGTTGTGCAGGTGTATGAGTAGGTTCCTGCCTAGGACTTGGAGAACCAGGCTTCTACTTGGGTTCCACGCTAAAACGTATGGATTTTAGGAATACATTTTTACTGCTTAATTTTAGAATAATTTAAGTATCTGTCTAAAGCTTCTTCTCCTTGAACCATTGATTCTGCAAGTTTAAGTTGTGAAATAGACTAGTGAAGTGTTTAACAGTTTGAATCTTTACAGAGAGAACAGTTTTCATTTTGTGTCTATTACTAGGAGAGATTGCATATTTATGGATGGAGCAGGGATGCAATGGCTTCTTTAAACATTCTCAATGACCTGCAGGTTGACCTGAGGGAAATTAAGTCCTATCTATGCTTCAGCTCCCTTATGGCTCCCAGGCCAAATTTTTCTTTACCACAAGAGGTTGTTTCCAAAGGATGACATTTTCTTGAAAGGATGAGAGCTATAAGGGCTTTATGATGAGTTACTATTAAGAATTTCTACAAACAAAGCTCAATTCCAAGTGGATCAAGGACCTCCACATAAAACCAGCTACACTGAAACTAATAGAAGAGAAAATAGGGAAAAGCCTTGATCACATGGGCACAGAACACCAATGGTGTATGCTCTAAGATCAAGAATTGACAAATGGGATCTCATAAAACTGCAAAGCTTCTGTAAAGCAAAGGATACTGTCAATAGGACAAAGTGGGAACCAACAGATTGGGAAAAGATCTTCACCAACCTTACATCTGATAGAGGGCTAATATCCAAGGTATACAAAGAACTGAAGAAACTAGATTCCAGACCATCAAATAACCCTATTAAAAAATGGTGTAGAGAGTTAAACAAAGAATTCTCAACTGAGGAAACTCGAATGGTTGAGAAGCATCTAAAGAAGTGTTCAGCATCCCTAGTCATTAGGGAAATGCAAATGAAAACAACACTGAGATTCCACCTCACACCAGTCAGAATGGCTAAGATTCAAAACACAGGTGACAGCAGATGTTGGTGAGGATGTGGAGAAAGAGGAACACTCCTCCATTGTTGGTGGGATTGCAAGCTGGTACAACCACTATGGAAAGCAGTCTGGCGATACCTCAGAAAGTTGAACATAGTGTTACCTGAGGACCCAGCTATCCCCCTCCTGGGCATATACCCAGAAGATATTTCAACATGCAACAGGGCCACATGCTCCACTATGTTCATAGCAGCCTTATTTATAATAGCCAGAAGCTGGAAAGAACCCAGATGTCCTTCAACAGAATGGATACAGAAAATGTGGTACATTTACACAATGGAGTACTACTCAGCTATTAAAAACAATGAGCTCATGAAATTCTTAGGCAAATGGATGGAGCTAGAAAATATCATCCTGAGTGAGATGACCCAATCACAAAAGAACACACATGGTATGCACTCACTGATAAGCGGATATTAGCTCAAAAGCACACAATACCTAAGACGCAATGCATAAACCTCATGAAACTCAAGAAGAAGGAGGAAGACCAAAGTGAGAGTGCTTTTGTCCATTTTAGAATGAGTATCAAAAGATTCAACCAGAGCTCCCAGGATCTAAACCTCCAGCCTGAGAACAGACAGGGGCAAGCTGTCCTCTGAGAGGCTCTAACCAGCAGCTGACTCAGACAGATACAGACATCTAGAGCCAAACAGTGGAGGGAGCTTGAGGACTCTTATAGAAGAATAGGCAGAAGGATTGTGGGCCCTAAGGAGATAGGAACTGCACAGGAAGATCAACAGAGTAAACCAACCTGAACCCTTGGAGCTCTCAGAGACTGAGTCACCAACCGTGGAGCATACCTAGTCTACACAGATCTACCTCCATGGGCTGGACCTAGGCCTCCCTGCACATATGTTGTAAATGTGCAGCTTGGTTTTCATGCAGGTCTCAAACATCTGGAGTGGAGGCTATCCCAAAACATGCAGCCTGTATATGGGGTATGGTCTTCTAGCTGGGTGCCTCAACTGGCCTCAATGGGAGAGGAAGCACCTAGCCTCTCAGAGAGTTAAAGTGGCAGGGTGGGGAATACAGGAGGAGGGGGTACTCAGAAAACAAGAGATGGGGAAGGATTGTGGGAGGGGGTGACTGGGACAGGTTATAAAGTGAATAAGCAAAAAAAAAAAAAATTAAAAAAAAAAAGAATTTTTACAAAAATGACCACAAATTATACTTACCATGGTCTAGGACAGTTAACATATTAGTTATTTTTATTTTTATTTTTTTTTAATAAAACATCCCAAGGCTATAATGATGGCCAGTGCTCTGAACTGATAATTTTTGGACAGAAAAAAAAAACATTTAAGTGTTATTAGGAAGCATAATACTGAACATGTTTCCAAAGAACACTCAACTTTGAACTCTGCTCATCTTTTAACACAATTTTTCCATCGTATACTTTACACATAGATGGAGACTAGCATTTGTTCTGTAAGCTCCCTACCTAATTCTTCTTCACACAGTCTGTCTTTAGCAACAGAATTTGCAACTGTGAACAGCTCATCCATGGACAATGACTCTTCTGAGTAAGTCTTGCCACATACCCGCTGCTTTGGTACTGGAGAACTGGAGTCTTTGTCTGCCATTGTCATATTGATGTGTGCCAAGTCAGGCACCTGACTGTTAGCAACGTCGACTTTATAGTTGTAAGCCACAATGTTTTTGAGACTGATAAAAGTCATATTCTAAGTTAAGAAATAGCTAAACTTAATTGGTTAATAATTTAGATACAGGTTTTTACATTTTAAATTCATCATCCTCATCCTCATTATCATTGTTTTATGTGCATATACATGTGTGTGGAGGCCAAAGGAATAACTTGTGCATGTTTGTTCTTTTAGGTTCCTAGGATCAAACTCATGTTGTGAGGCCTATAAGCAAGCTCCTTCAGTTAATGAGCTATCTTACTAGCCCAATTTAAACATATTTAAAAAACACTCTATGTCTTTCCATGGGCTTCTGGCATGCACATTTGCGTTTCTTTCACTAAGGATGTCATGAGAATACTAATGAAGAGGATGAGATGGTGCTCTCTTGTCACCGTCTGACTCCTTTCCTATTACGCAGGTTCTATTGGTTTCTGCAAATGGAAAGAGGACCTTCTTGATTAGAGGCTCAGTGCTAGTCCCCTCCGCTGCATGAAGATCTGTGTCATATCAGGAAACATTCCCTGGAGCCAACCTCCGTGTCACAGGATCATCTTGAAAGAATTTACACAGCATATACCTTTGGAGACAGTGCCAAGTGCCTCCTGTCATAGTGGGGCTACCAGAGAGACTCATATCTGCCATCGCTGCCTTGTTCTAGTGAATGAAAAAATTAATTGTTCCCAAGGAGATAGTGATGACACCAGATTGACAGCAGAATATGTGCAGTGCAATGTTAAGTGTCCACTGATAGATATCCACAATGATAGGTGTCTGCACTGATAGGTGTCCATGCTGGATTATGAATGTCATGCTGACCTTATCCTAAAGAACAAGGAGGTAATTTGAGTGGCAGCAGATAACCTCAGCCTGGTTAATATGGACAGGTTCAAACCTGTTGGTGTGTACATGTGTGTATGTGCATGTGTGTATATGCACACATGTGTGTATATGTGCATCCATGTGTGCATCCATGTGTATACATGTGCATGTATGTGCACCTGTGTGTATATGTACATGTGTGGGCATGTGTGTGTATTTACATTGTCTACCTAGATGTATTTACATATTGACTGCCTAAATGCCCCCCTTTATCCTTAGGCTTTTTCAGATTCCATATAACAAGAAAGAGAAATAGAAGAAAAGGACATGTTGATGTGCCAGACTTCTGTGGTTCTCTGCACCCAACCCCATCGGGGGCTGATGTAGGGAGCTGAAAAGGAAGCCTGAGACTGCTTGTGACAGAAAGGTCCATGACTTAAGAAGAAGATAATAATGAATGGCCATTCTGTGGGACAGCAAGAGAAAGCACTATTTCCTGAGGGCGTGAAGGATGATGGGGAGGACAAAGGATGATGGAGAAAGGAATGCTTCTTCCCTACTCATTGAGGCCAACTTATGGAGTAGAGGAAACAGAGGTAAAGAGACAGAAACAGGCATCTGAAACCTGAACTGTCATAAAGCAGAGAGGCTTCTGCTTGAGCCCTGGCTGTCCTGAATGAGGCTGTACCTTTAGGGCTAATGGCTGTAGTGACTAGTCAGGTTCCCCCTGTCACAGAGGGACTGGCCATAGACTCGTGTCTTCAATCTTTGTGCCTCATTTAGTGTGTGAAAAGAATTCCTCATTCTCAAAGAACTAGAATATCATCCTTGTAACTGCCATCGGGTAGAGTAGGTTACATGAGTCCGGTGAATGACTGAATTTAGTTTTAGAGGGAGACGTGTGTCAGATCTCACAGAACTGGAGAAGTAAAAAGGCAATGTGTGTCAGAGCCAAGGATCTCACATGTGTGTGAGCAGCATCATATAGAAACAAGTCACATGTTTAATGTATTCGCACAATATGGACCATGTTTAGCATTTGGACATTGTTTCCATTTATAGTGTTGAACTTGCCTCATTCCCATGTTTATGAAATTGAAACAAATTTCATTCCATTATCATCCATCAAGAGGCAGTATCTGACATCTTTCTAGCTAGAAAATGATCAATCCCTTGGTAGTAGAGTGAGAAAAAGAATGAATGTCTCCAGGGAGGGTTAAGAAAACACTCCTCAAATCTGAGCATGGGGCCTTGTTCTTTTAGGCTCAGCTGCTGGCCCCAGGCTTGACTATTCTTGCATATTCTTTTAGATCATCAAATGGGGGTTGTTACCCAACTTATACAATGAGAAATGAAGAAAACCTGAGAGAGGAATACAAGGAGGCCAGGGAAGGAAAGCTATACCATACATCTCGTTTGTGTGTGGTTTAATAATGAAAGATATAGTCATGTGCGCTGGTGACTCTTGGACAAGACCCTGGTTAAATTCAGGCAAAGTCCCTAGAATGCAAAATCACGTGAATTCTCATCCAAATCAGAGAATAAATTTACTTGTCTTATGGATTAGGAAATTGGGTTTCAGACTGGAAATCTCTTTCTCAGCTGTGGAGGAGAAGAAGAATCTAAGAACTATTGTGGGAAAATGACAGCATTATACTCTTTGTTTTGAGCTGAAAGAGAAAACTAATGTTTTAAACATATGCAGTGCAGGAAAATTTGGTATTTTAAAGTGAATCACTGCATGATTTAATCATTGCTAATCTAGAACAAAATAAATTCTGAAAGGCTCCCTGCTGCTGAGTCTGCTTAGTTTAGGATTTACTACCTTTTATTATCCTTAGAGAGTAGGAAGTCTGAATAAATTACCTCCAGTTTCAAGCCTCCGTTTTCCTGCATGTTCTGCTTCCTTTTAATTGCTCTTGGAAGAAAGATAAATAAGTTATTTGGATGCTTTATGTTGTTTTGTGCACGTTCTCTTCAGAGAACTGAGGTGCCACGTGGCATCGCACTGTGTGTCTTGAAATTTGGGTGGGTTCGATATACGTGTCTGATAGTTCGAGAGTGTGTGGTCAATAAACATCACTGACTAACTGATCTTCACATTTAAGAAGTTCAGTCAGTCTGCACTTTTGGTTAAATCTCTGTCATGATACAATGGGAGTGGGTTTTTTTTTTTTTTTGTGAGCAGTGACAGAGATTCACAGGGGAGTCCTTGTCTGCTGCAGAGACATGCTTTCTCTGCATGTAGAGTACTACATGCGTGTAGTAGAGTACTAGGGATCCACAACCTGGGTCTCTGGCTCTGATAGAACATTGTGCAAAAGCTTCCTTTAGTATTAGTATGCAATCCCTGTTCGTGCACACACGTCCCTGTGTCACATCACCTGTCAGTGACAGGAATGTTAGCAAATGCATTAGTTGTCAAACCCTTTCTGAAGAAATGTCAGGCTGGGCTAAGGAAGGAAGGTGGAGATGGGTCCAGGTCTTGCAGCATACCACTAATTAGCAATCAGCACTGGCCCACTTCAGTGGCTGTGCTATTGTATGAACAGAATTAGTGCAATCTTGCAGACATAACATAACTAGAGCCTGGCTGCTCATTCATTTTGTCATGAATACCAATGGACACAGCATGAGTTCTCACTTCTAAGCCTTATCACCGTGGCCAATTGTATTCTGAGAACTGGAGACTGCAGGAGATAGGCAAGCGTTTATGTGGGGTTCTTATGAAAATCTTAAAGGCTGGCTCAGAGAGCCATTGGAGTTCTGGTGCCAATGGCTCGAGAGGTAGAGCCCCGAGCATCCTGTCCCAATGCTCCCACCTCTTGGTCTTATTATAATGATTCTCAATTGCATCTCACTACTCCTTAGCTGGTGAGGTTTCTTTATTTTATCACAGGATCATTTGTCTTCTTCCAGCAAAACAAACAGAGATCATGTTTGCTTCTGGTACTCAGTTCCCATCCCTGTGCTGGGCTCTGAGTCATGTCCATCAAAAAATATGAAGTGCAAACAAAACAAAACAAAACAAAACAGAACAAAACAAAACAAAACAAAACAAAACGAAAACCCCCAAAAAGCCATGAAGTACTCCTCTGGGTGCAGTCACCTCTCAGAACAAGGTCAAGGCCTGGTAGGGCAAATAGTCTTTCTGCACATGGCAGCTGGGGCTTCCCCAACTAGTTAGCACTGGCCACATGAGTGTACCATGAGCTCAATCTTGAATCCCATAACCTCTCCTATGGAGACAGCTCCAAGGATGATGGGGTGGAAAAGCAGGCTGCCTATCTTACTTACCATGACTGAGCTCCAAGACAACTCCTCTCTCTACTTAGGATAATTACTCCTGGATCATCTATTTCTACTTAAAAAAAAATTATATTGCATTTAAGACAAAAAATGAAATCGATGCATTTACTAAACTTTTTATTATTTATTTACTTATTTATAGTTTCTTTGAGAATTTTAGATATGTTTTATCTTATTTGTCATGCGCCCAACCCATTCTAGGTCTACCTTCTTGATCTACCCAACTTTGTGACATTTTTCATTTAATAAGTCCCATTTGAGCTGTCCATATGTTCCATGGATGTGTGGCCTTGTATTGGAGCATGATTGGCTTATCAAGGGTAACATTCTTTTTTTTATTATTACTTTTAATTTTTTTTTACAGTCCATTCATTGCCCTCCTCCTGGTCTACCTTCCCACAGTTCCGTATCCCATTTCTTCTCCCCCTTTTTCCAATTTGATGTCTCCGCCCACAACCCTTGCCAGGCCTCCCCACTCCCTAAGCCCGTAAGTCTCTGGAGGATTAGGTGTGTCTTCTCCCACTGAGGCCAGACCAGGCAGTCTTCTGCTGTATATGTGTCAGGAGGCCTCAGACTAGCCCATATATGCTGTTTGGTTGGTGGATCAGTGTCTGGGAGCTCCTAAGAATCTGGATTAGTTGAGACTCCTGGTCTTCCTATGGGGTTTCCTTCCTACTCAGCTTCCTCAATCCTTTCCCTAATTGTTTTTCTCCTTTCCAAGAGGAATCTAAGCATCCTCACTTGGCAAGGGCAGCATTCTTAAAGGAGACTGATTCTCCATCTCCCAGGAGCTTGTTTAGTGTGCAGTAGCCTCATGTCCACTTCCCCTTTCTATGTTGAGATTTGATTTGGCTTGAGATTGCACAGGGCTCGTGTATTCTGACTGCCACAATCTCTGTGAATCCATATGAGTCACTGCCCTATTATATCTCAAGGACACTGCTTCGTTCTATCCATCCACTGACAATGAGTCTCACAGTCATTTTGCTCCCTCTTCCATGATGATTTTAAGTGTGCATTTTTTTTTTTTTGGTTTTTTCGAGACAGGGTTTCTCTGTGTAGTCCGGGCTGTCCTGGAACTCGCTCGGTAGACCAGGCTGGCCTCGAACTCAGAAATCCGCCTGTCTCTGCCTCCCAAGTGCTGGGATTAAAGGCGTGCGCCACCACCGCCCGGCAAGTGTGCATTTTTTAAACAAAAACTTCCCAGTATATCTGAAGTAGTTGATTGTCTTATGTACAGCTGCCCATTGGGCCCTTTCTACAAAAGGTGACAGTGATCAAAGAAATATCTAGACTTAGTGTGGACTCTGGCAAGGAGGGAGGAGGAAGAAGGAAATGTCTTGACTTGGAACTCAAGCTTCTTTGAAATGAAACACTGGACTCTTCTCCTGGGCTTAGAACCTGTAAGTAAAGGTCAGCCTGGCAGAGGGCATGGGAGGACTTGGTACACTGGATCCTTGTAGAGTCAGGATAGTACTTTCAGCTCTCTGCTTCCTCAAGTGTATATAGCAAAAATCTTCAACGTTTCAGATGCACTCTTCTCTGAGACAGTGTGCTATCATAAATGACAGAGTTGATGTTGGGGGCATCCAACTAGGTTCTTGAGTGTCATCAGCATGAGATTTGAACTAAGCCCCTAAAATCTGGTGGGCTTCTCCCTGCAGCTGGAATATGGCCTAGGAAATTCAAAATTCCTTTTGGCCAGAATTTGTTGTTAAGTTGTCGACATCTGTTAATTCAAACTAACACAACTGGGCACTCTACAATTATGTTCCCACAAAGGCGGGGAGACTAATGCTTTCTGTTCACCATATAATGAGTGCCTTGCAGAGGTGGTGGGTGGCAAGAGCTCAGAATATTTATGAAGCTTCTTGATTGACTCTTACATTTATTCTCAAGTGACAATTCCAGCTATGCATAAGACAGCCAGATAACTATTTAAGGTAACACCTTATTTTTGGAAATGTTATTTTTTCTTCCTAAAAGGGTAAGAGACTTTACCAGCAGTTTCATTTTTTTCCCCTTCCATTCCTAGAGAACTTTGTCAACACGAGGATGACTTGTCAGAGGAAACTTTCGATGAGGACTGCAGAGTGCCACTGGATTTCAGAGCTGCATGAGATCTTGGAGTAACCCCTTCTCACTACCATGTTTGAACCTAAGGTGAAGTGCAGACAGGAGACAGGTGAGTTGGTTCCTCTCAGGTCACCCTGGATGTACCTGGAAGACCATGGAACAAAGAAAATGCCTCTTCCCATGGGCCACTCAGATTCCTGCTTTGCATTTCCACTACTACTGAAAGAGATTCCTTTCTGTAGACACTGAACTGACCTGGCTTTCCCTATCTGTTTTCCTGTAGTTCCCAGGAATAACTAGAAAATGCTATAGGGATGTGGCATCCTGGGATAAGAAGGGACTGGCCAGCAGGCTGGTGTATATTCTAGTGTTTTTGAGAAATGAGATGTTATTGATGCTTTAGTTTTGCAGTCATGTTATCTGGGACATAAAATCTAGAGGGAATGGCTTTCTAGATTCATCAACTATGGAAATAGGATGGCATATGCAGAGTAAAATCATTCACTCTGAAAAACTCTTTTGAACCTTGGGGCCTGGCTGGAAAGGCTTCTGCTATTCCTGGTTATTGCCTGTCTGTGAGCAAAATGACCCTGGGTTGTATCACTGTGGTGTGGAGGTGTTCTCTCTCACTGGACTCAGGCAGGTGATAATCAGGAGACATTAAGTTTGCTTCACGCCTACTATTTTCTTCAGTTTCATCCTTCAGGGTCTTTCAGTGAATATTAAATCCAGGCCTTAAAGGGGACGTAAAGATTTCTAAGGAATAGAGAAAATTGCTCCCGGTGTCAGCAGGACAGATCTCATTGCGTGTGAAACACTCCTGTAGGTTTTCAGTGGAAAGCACCTACAGCTTTCACTGTGTTCCTCAAAGGAATCTTGGCACTTGTAGGCTGCCCCAACTAGGACAAGATAAGCAAGCTCTGCTCACTTGAGTCCTGCAATTAGGGAGCTTTCATATTAAGTATTGACCATCTGTCTGGCCTTGTATAAGGCTAATTGGTTCTTGCAGCAGCTTCTACAAAAGAGATGTGTATTATCTCAGATGGGATGTCCCAGGGTAGTGATTCTACACCTTCCTAATGCTCTGATCCTTTACTCCTCTTCCTCATGTTGTGCTGACCCCCAATCATAAAATTAGTTCATTGCTACTTCATAGCTGTATTTTTGTTACTGTAATGAGCCATAATGTAAGCATCTGATAGGCAGGATATCTAATATGTAACTCCCAAAAGGGTGGTGACCCATCAGTTGAGAACCACTGCCTTCAAGTTTCACTGGTGTCTGCTAGTCTTATTTCCTACTTTCCTCAGGGCAGCAGGTGTCATTTTCTGTAAATGAAGCACTGCCAGGAAAGGGTACAGTTCCTACTTCTGGTTGTCTGGGTTATGAACAATGTCTACTCTTCTGAACAATGCTGGGTTCTGGTGCCTGTGCTGAGTGATGTTAAGGAATCAGGAGGTTGCCCCACTCTTCTGAAGTCAGGAAGGAATGAATAAAGGAATGAAGGAAGGAAGGAACGAAGAAAGGAACGAAGAAAGGAAGGAAGAAGAGACCCCTGCATTCCTGCAGCCACTCTGAACCTGAATCTGTGGGATCCTTGCCACCATGGGACTTACTTGCTCCCATAATGTACTTTTCAAGCAGCCATACCAGTCGCCTTAAAGAGTGCAGGATGAGGAAGTAGATGTTGACTGATTTGCACTTGAAAATGTTAGATAACTTCCGGATTCCAGATTTAGAGTTCACTTTAGAAACTCTGGCCTCAATTCAAACAGATGAATCAGAGACATGAAGCTTTGGTCTTGGCATTGGTTTGCTTACCACCTAAGAATCCTTTCAAAGTTATCTTGCTTTTTCCAGAATTTAAATATAAATTAGTGTCTTAAGAAATCCACATGGATATCTTAGAGGATACCAGGGAGTACATAAAATATAAAATTTTTCTTAGCTATTTCAGCCAATCAATTAACCAGTCAATTAACCAAACAATTGATCTTTGTTGATAAACTACTATTTGTTGGGATAAAATGGTAAGACAGATTTTCTTCCCACAAGAAGTCAAGAGGTATCCAGGAGGCCCATAAAACAATACACAGATAGGGCATTTTTAGATGCTGAAGACTATGAGCTGGTCAGAGTTCTTGGTAGCACACTAGATGGGTCTGAACTTTGACTAATTTAAACATGTAAAGAATTCTAGAGCAAATGAATATTATTATAGCATCATGTGGAAGCCTTAGTCATGAGTGAGGACAGGCAAGGTCCAGCCAAGACTCTACTATAGAAATAGTGCAGGTGACTTCTCTAAGTATAGGTTGTTCTGTCACTCAACTCCAATCTCTTCCAGCCTCTGCATCGTTACTTGAGGATGGCTCTTCCTGAGTTCAGGGAGGTAACAGCAGGCTTAGCTCACATCTAACATTCAAGCTAGAGGTAGATATGTATGGAGGGAACAACCCCTTCGTCATAGTGCTTGGATGCAGGACTGCTGGACATGTCACTCAACAGACTAGAGAGCAATAAAGAAAGGCTTAGAGAATCACAGGGTGCTTTTCCAAATGGACAATACTGGGGCTGAGACCCAAAGGATGAGAAACAGAGACTGAGCCTAAGGGAAGATATTCCAACTGAAAGGTTCTAGCAGAAGAAATTCTGTTAGAGAAAGAAGCAGTGAGAGTAAAGGGTCAGCTGGTGGAAGAATGAGCAAATAGGATATAGAAAGAATGGATGGATCAAAACTCTATTCACACTTTCAAATTCCAGCAATAGTGTACTGGCTGGTTTTTTGTGTCAACTTGACACAAGCTGGAGTTATCACAGAGAAAGGAGCTTTAGTTGAGGAAATGCCTCCATGAGATCCAGATGGAAGGTATTTTCTCAGTTAGTGATCAAGGGTGGGAGGACCCATTGTGGATGGTGCCATCCCTGGACTGATAGCCTTGGGTTCTATAAGAAAGCAAGCTGAGCAAGCCAGGGAAAGCAAGTCAGTAAGCAACATCCTTCCATGGCCTCTGCATCAGCTCCTGCTTCCTGACCTGCTTGAGTTCCAGTCCTGACTTCCTTTGGTGATGAACAGCAATGTGGAAAGTGTAAGCTGAATAAACCCTTTCCTCCACAACTTGCTTCTTGGTCATGATGTTTGTGCAGGAATAGAAACCCTGACTAAGACAGATAGGTAATATTTTCAATCTGTGATAGAAATCACGGTAGGTTCAGATGTTACTGCATTTGAAAGGGAAACACTACCCGAACAAGGTCTCAACCAATTACACCTTTACTAAAGTGAATTAATTAATTTTGTTGTGTTTATGTGTTCTGGCATGAACTTGCCACACCAAATATGTGGACATCAGAGAACAACCTTTTTGGGAGTCAGTTCTCTTTTTCCACCTTTTTTTTTTTTTTTTTTTTCCTGAGGCAGAGTCAGGGTCTCTCTCATTTCCTCTGCTGTGCTGTGCACTCTAGGCTAGCTAACCCACAAGTTTCTAGCTGATCCACCTGTCTGTGTCTACCACCACATCTAGATTTTACATGGGCTCCTGAGATCAAACTCAGACTTGTGTGCCAAGTAGTTTTACCTGCTGAGCCATCTCCTGAACTCTGAACCAATTATGTCTTAGTTAGATGACCATTGGTGCACACAGGGAACAGGCCACTGAGGCTGTGTAGGAAGATCATGACAGATAGAGCTGGCTGTAGCAGAGGAGATGAAAAGAAGTGGTCAGCTTGTGGAAGATAATTCCATCGAAGCTGGGGGAGGCGGGAAATGTGCTGATAATTAGCATAAAGAATGCAGAGATGGCATAGTGGAGTGACACTGTAGCATGGCCACCATCAGCCAGGTGACAGTGTAGCGGCAGTCCTGTGTGGAGAAGACGAGGTCAACTCTGTTTGAGTGTCCATACTTTTACTTTAAGAAGAAAAGCTTAGTTTGGAGCTTCAAAGTTGAGATCTGGTGACCAGGGCAGAGTCCTGGGCCATATTATTGGAATAAAAGAGGGATGATGCCTCAGCCTTTTGGATAAGATTGTGTGCAATCAGGGACGGTGATGTGGCTCTTTCAGAAACACAGTTGTCAGTCTAGCAGAGAAGCCAAATGGGAGGCAGCTCCACTGCATGCGGAAGTGAAGAAGTCCAGATGGTGGCAGCAGAGAATATATTTACAGATACATAGGGGTGGAGAATCGGGCCACTATGCCAGATGTGTAGAAGTTTGTTTTAAAGGAAAAAGAGGTGGGGCTAGGTACCAATCCCCAAATGCTCTTATAGGAACAGGCTTTGTAATTCACACTGCACACATTTAGTTCCTTTCACTAGAGCTATTTGAAATTCATATCATTTTATTTATATTTCTCTAAATTCACAAGAATGACTAAGATTTTGTGATACCAACTTTTTAATGTGCCCTTCTGGATGTCCTTGACATGTGATAGTTGCTCACTGTGGGCAGCCCTATGCCTACTCCAGGTGGCAGCATTCCTTGGTGGAGGTGTTACAGTTTGTTAAGTGTAAAGAAGGGGCTGAGCACGCATTCATTGCTCTCTGCATCCTGTCTGTGAATGCTGTAAGAGCCACTGCTTGAAGCTCTAGCTGCCTTGATGTCCTCTCCATAATGGACTGTACCTTTGTACTGTGAGTTCAAATAAACCCTCTGTCCTGTACCTTTCTTGGTCATGGCATTTTATCACAACAACAAGAAAAGAAGCTAACACAGACGTCAATAGCCGAAAAGCACCAAATTATTCCACCCAGCTACTGATTTGCTCTGTGTGTTTTATGGAGCTGTTTACTTATTTTAGAAGAATAGAGAGTTGATTAAGGGCAGATCAGACCAAACAGTTGTATTTGTAACATCTTCCTGGCTCCATGTTATGGGTACCTGTAAGCCCTCCAGCAAATCTTTAGTTTTATAACCATCCATGACTGTGTGCTGAGGTTCATCCACCTTGTAGACCTTGTGTGTGGTTTATAACATACAAATGATCCTGTTTCCCACTTATGTAAAAACTCTCTGCATGGTGATAGTGTGACACGGGAAGATGTGGCCCTTTTTATGTCAATATGGCTCATCAGACTCAGGGATTTCACGTGTCCCCAAGGCATTATTGTGTCCCCAAGGCATTAGTAACAATGCCTTTCTGCATCTGTGTACATGTCCTCCTTTTCCAGTCCCTTCTGGTTTACCAAACAAAGTCCTACAAGATTGAGTCTCATGGCTTTTTAAAATTCAGTTTTTGATTTCCCTTCCTTTATATCTTGGCAGACTTCAAGGGATTTTAGCACATTTGCTGTGCTTTCTGGGCCTGATATGGTTCCCATTTGTTTGGATAGTCGATAGGATACAGGTCTGAGTTATCTGCCTTTGTTTCTTCATGTCTTAGTTTCTGACATAATGAAGTAGGTATTCAACATAGTTTGTATTTAAAAATTAATTTAAGAGCAAATTTAGTATATTATATTCTAACTCTGGGTAACTGGAAACCTAGGGGTTAGAGCCACGCCTTACTTTTAAAAGACTTCTTTATTTACATGTGTGAGCACGCACACACATGTGTGCAACCGCACACGTGTAGAAGGAAGAGGACAACTTGGGGGAATCAGTTCTCTCTTTCTACCCTGTGGGTTCTGGAAACTCTACACAGGTCAACAGGCTTGGCAGAGAGGCCCCTTGGCAGAGAGGCCCCTTTCTTCCTGAACCATTTTGCTAGCCTCAGAGTGATTTTTTTTAAATATTCAGGATGGCTGATTTTAGAGTCCCCTGATATGAAATTAAATGAGTCTATTGTTCTTCAAAAGTTATAAGTGCTCATTATAGTCATTGACATACAAGAGAACATGTCTGTTTTGTTTTTGTGTTAAATACTGTGAAAATAATTCATTTCAATTTACCTTCTTCTAAATATAGGTATTAAAATCTGTATGTCACTGGGGGTGTATTGAGGGGAAAACATAGGCCTTCTTAGTCCTAACAAAGCTTAGCCTTGACCCAAAACAAGAGAGAAACAAGGATGGCTTCACACAGGACATTTTCCAGCTGCTAAATCATTAACAGGGATCTTGCTGTGTAAAGAATGTAATAAGAAAGGATGCTATTCTAATACCTACACAATGTCCGTGGCAGTGAACTGTGTCTATGTTATACAGTTTGGTGAAATATTGAAAGAAAGAAGCATATTTAGTCTACATATTGACAAGTGTCATCTAGGAATGTTCAGGCAAGCACTAAAGGACTTTCATGGGAGAGGAGTAGGTTGTGACTAACTAGACTCAATGAGCCCAGAGCTCATCAATTTGGCAGGATGGCTAACCAATGAGCTTCAAACACCTGCTTGCCTTTACCCTCCTGGGGTTACTGGCACATGCTGCTATGCCTGGCTTTTATGTGGATGCTGGGGGTCCTCATGTTGGGAAGTGGCACTTTACCAACTGAGCTATCTCCTGAACTTACAATTTTATTATCATTTAAGATTATGTAGCGCATATATATACATACATATATATATATATATAATTTTATTGCAGTGGGTTTTCAGATGCCAAGAAATAAGATAAAGTAGTTATTCACTTTAGTATTAATGGAGTGAAATTTGACAAAAAGGCCATGCTATCATATGTATCTCCACCATGATCAATGAGATGCCTGGCTTTTTGCCTGTCTCTATGGGTTTCTAATAAACTATAGTGCCAGGAGGAATATTGGCTCTAGCATGTGCTTCTTAGACGAAGAATAGCAGTGGATAGTGTGTAATACAAATGAAGATGCTCACTAGTTTTCTTTTAAAATAACTTTTATCAACATTGGCCTCAATTAATTTCAGAAGATTTTAAATATTTCTTATTACATTTGTGGTGTGTGTGTGTGTGTGTGGTGTGCAAGTGCACAGAAGTCACAGAGCATATGAAGAGGCCAGAGGAAAACTTGCAGGAGCCAGTTCTTTCCTTCCACATGTAGGTTCTGAAGTTTGAACTTGAGTTGTCAGACTTTTTTTGTTTGTTTGTTTTAAATTGGTTATTTTATTTATTTACATTTTAAAATGTTATCCCCCTTGCCTGTTTCTCCTTCGAAAATCCCATATCCCATTCCCCTCTGCGTCTATGAGGGAGCTCTCCCACCCACAGGCCCACTCCCACCTCACTGCCCTAGCATTCCTCCCTCCCTCCTTCCCTCCCTCCCTTCCACCCTCCTTCCTTTTCTCCTTCCCTTCTTCCCTCCCTCCCTTCCTCCATGCTTCCTTCCCTCCCTCCCTTCCTTCCTTATCTTGAAGAAGAAAAATATAAATCTTGTTCTATGAGTTTAGACTGACATGAAATTTCACTCTAATTTTCAATGGTATTAGAACTGTTAGAATAACCCATGAGAGGATCACACAGCAAATTCTAGGAAGATGTCAGAGAAAAGAGAACAGATAATGAAATCCAGAAAGCAATCAAGAATCAGAGGTCATGAGTTTGAGAAGGCGTGAGGGTGGGGGTGGTAGAAACAAAAGGAGTTGGAGTGGGAAGAGAGAGAGAGTGAGAAAAAATAAAAATAGAAAACAAAAGAAGAAGAAAGGTATGCTTCACAAATAGCCAGCATATTTTATAAAGGAGTGCTACATGTTCTCATTTCACTTTGTATTTTAATTGTTTCTATGCACTTGAGATAATCATACATTTTAGAAGAAGATGAAGGGACAGTGAGGGGATCTTTTATTTTTCTGACATATTTGAGAATAACTCAACATCAGGATCCCATGTCCTCTATACTTTAGTACATATTTTCTACATAAAGTAGTGATTAATTAGGAATGTGACATTGACATGCTAAGGCCATATGGTAAGTTTGCTGCTGCTCTTGTGACAAATATTCCAGAGAAACAGTTTAAGAAGAGCCACATTGACTCATGGTTTCAGAGGTTTCATTGCTTGGTGCTTGAATCTGTGGCAAGACAGTGCTTCATGGAAAGCAGAGAGAGGAAGAGCTGAGGACAAGGCATTTCTTCCTTGGGGATCACTCACAGTAACCTTTCTCCAGTTAGGTGCCACCCCTCAAGGCTTTTCCATCTTCACGAGTAGCACCTCTACCTGGAAACCAAATCTTCAGCACAGAAGCCCAAGGGGACTTTTCCTATCCAAACTGGGACAGATAGACTCATTCCAGTTTCACCAAAAGTACCAGTAATGCTATTTATGGGATGATGCAGCCCTGAATTACCTGGCACTTGTGGTCCTCATGTGTCCTAGTCTCCTTCAAACTGAAGCACTTCTGTTTTCTTTTTTATCATTGTGATCTTGACACTTCCAGTGATCACGGCCAGGTATCGAATAGAAGTTTCCTCATTTGGATTTTTAGAGTTCCCCCTGAATGCTTTCAGGATCCCTGTTTATGAAAGAAACACCCACTATGTTCAGTGATCTTTTCATTGCTCCCAGGATAGTATGACCTCAGATGGGTGGGTCCTTGGCTGATGGAACGTACGTAGATTCCTAGAGAAGGAGGAGCCAAACGTCCCTGGAGAAAGCTGCTCTCTTCCTTCAGAGTTCATAGACATTTTGTAGAAGAGTTTTGCTAGATTATTTAAATAGCTCCTCCTTCATCATTCTTCAGTTTGTACGTTTATTTTATCTTATTTTTTTTTTAAATTTATTTAGTTATTTAAATCACATCATAATTTACCTATTTACACAGAGGTTATAAACACAAAAAGGCAGGATGTGGGGAAGGGAATGGCATAGGTGTTCAGGGGGAGTACAGATACCTTTCAGAACAGGGTATCAGCTGGGTGTAGGTTCAGGGGACAGGTCACTATGACTCTGCCTATGATTCACTTGTCCTTATTTAAGTTGGTACTGTCCACCGAGGCTGCCTATTTATAAGACCTATGACTACTCAGGCTGGTAAATTTCCACAGAAGCTGCCTGTTTACAATAGCTTATAGCCTTCTGTTTCAGTGTTTTTCCACAGAGACCCAAGACTTTGTGTTAGCATGCATGTTTGTCAGGTCTATTGCTGACTTTAGGCATGCATGTATGTCAGACCTATTGCTGACTTTAGGCCTTTAGTGTATATGTAGGGCTGTTCCTGACATCTCCTCCCTTCTCTAAGTATAGAAGGGCCTTGATGGTTCTATTCTTGCGAAGGTGGGGATGGAGGCCTGACCTCCAATAATTGAAGGGGACCTTGTAATGGCTCTGGTCCTCCTGTCGTTGTCCAGTGAGGCATGAGGGCCATACCCATCCCGATGTCTTTTTCCTGGAGAGGGGACACTTTTGACATCAACCCCTATGCAGTCAGGCTTGTCCCTCAGGGAACCCAGAGAGATATTTTTAACTTGTATTTATATTCCCTTGCAGTACTTAGCCTTGCAGCCTAAGCAAGAATTCAGATCGCCAGTCAGAGAGGGTTCTGGGTAGCCCCTCTCTGCTTGGTCTAGGGTTGGAAGTCTCTTCTTTTAGGTTGGGTGGAGATGGGTTTGAGGAACACCCTGGATAAAGTAACAACCTCATCTTGAGTCTCGTGGTCCTCCATAGCTAACTGATGATAATGTATCTGAATAGGTTTTGCTACCAAATTATCTATCTGTTGCATCACAAAGTTCGTCAGCCTATTTAAGGCCTGGGACCAAAAGAAATCAGCAAAAATAACCCAATTAATGGTCCCAAGATGGGAAGAAGTGGGGTTGACAACCATGGAGAGGTTGAAAACCAGTCCTTGTACTAGCTCTCATCTTTCTCTTTCTCTCTCTGTCTTTTCTCCAGGCCTTCTCTGACCTTTTTCATGTTCTCCTTAATCATCCCTGTCTTGTCTATGTAAGGGCAACATTCTTCTTTAAGGGCTGTACACAGTCACGAGCTGTACACAGTCTTTTCTATTGTAGAAGAGTAAATCAAATCCAATAAAGTCCTTTGCAATTTTTGGAGATCATTTCAGACATCGAAACGAGGGATTTCTTCCGATTAGTGATGTCAATCTCTAGCTGTTTGGTGTCCTTGTCAATGGCCCATCAAAGGTCTGAGTAGTATAAGTCTGGAGGCCAGCATCAGGATTAGAGCTTCTACCAGCAGACATCACAGGTATTTCATTTTTACCTGGAAAGGAAAAAGAAGGGAATTCTCAGGGAGATTTCTCTTCCCTGGAGGTCAATTGTTATTCATCTTATTTATAGTTGAGCCTGGTTTTGTGGGGGTATCTATTTATTTCATTAAACTTTTTGGCAGCCATTTAGCTGTGCCTTCTGTGGTATCAAACAGGCATATCAGTCCTCAGCCCCATATGAGAACTGGGTCTGGGACATTCCATTTAAGGGTAAGAGTGACCTTCCACATAGCTATGGCATAGTCTTTAGTGGTCTCAGCGATGCCAGAGGCAGTCAGCAGCAGATTTGCCATGAACTTTCAGTTTTAGAGAGTTAAATGTAAACGAGGCATGATGGAGAGTGTTACAGGAGACTCCGTCTGGGGGGAAACAGTTCCCCCTCTTTTATTTTTAAAAACACATTTTTCAGAGTTCTTGTAAGATCTGGGCAGAAGCGCCAGCAGCCGCTTCTTCCACACTCAGAGAGTCATAAAGACACTATTTAAAGAAATATAAATCTACATTAATAATCTCTTTTATCAAAGGACTGTTATTGAACAGCCAACAACTAATCAGTCTTTATAATATATTGATTAATAATAGCTTCTTCTACTTTTTGTAAAATTGCTCCTCTTTTGTCAATTGGTTGTTGAGGGAAATTAGGATTTACATCTCTCTCGAGAATATTAAACAGAGACTAAAATTCTTTTGTGGAGAGCTTAAAATAAGATCTTAGCCAATTAGCATCTCCTAGAAACTTTTGAAAATAATTTGAAATAAGTAAGCTATCTTTTTTTTTTGTCAGACCCATTATATTTTTTTTATTGGATATTTTGTGTGTTTACCTTTCAATGTTATCTCCTCTCCCATTCTCCCCCAACCCCCTTATCCCATACCCCTCCTCCTAATCTTATGAGGGTATGCTCTGAACATCCTCCCAAACCTATCTCCCTGCTCTCAGATTCTCCAACACTAGGGAATCCAAACTTTTGGAGACCATGGTCCTCCAATTCCACTGATGTCTGACAAGGCCACCCTCAATTACCTGTTCTCAGGCTGGAGGTTTAGACCCTGGGAGCTCTGGTTGAATCTTTTGATACTCATTCTAAAAAGAACAAAAGCACCCACACTTTGATCTTCCTCCTTCTTCTTGAGTTTCATGAGGTCTATGCATTGCGTCTTAGGTATTGTGTGCTTTTGGGTAATATCCGCTTATCAGTGAGTGCATACCATGTGTGTTATTTTGTGATTGGGTCATCTCACTCAGGATGATATTTTCTAGCTCCATTCATTTGTCTAAGAATTTCATGAACTCATTGTTTTTAATAGCTGAGTAGTACTCTATTGTGTAAATGTACCACATTTTCTGTATCCATTCTGTTGAAGGACATCTGGGTTCTTTCCAGCTTCTGGCTATTATAAATAAGGCCGCTATAAACATAGTGGAGCATGTGGCCCTGTTGCATGTTGAAATATCTTCTGGGTATATACCCAGGAGGGGTATAGCTGGGTCCTCAGGTAACATCATGTTCAATTTTCTGAGGTACCTCCAGACTGCTTTCCATAGTGGTTGTACCAGCTTACAATCCCACCAACAATGGAGGAGTGTTCCTCTTTCTCCACATCCTCGCCAACATCTGCTGTCACCTGTGTTTTGGATCTTAGCCATTCTGACTAGTGTGAGGTGGAATCTCAGTGTTGTTTTCATTTGCATTTACCTGATGACTAGGGATGCTGAACACTTCTTTAGATGCTTCTCAACCATTCAAGTTTCTTCAGTTGAGAGTTCTTTGTTCAGCTCTGTACCCCATTTTAAAATAGGGTTATTTGATTGTCTGGAATCTAGTTTCTTCAGTTCTTTGTATACCTTGGATATTAGCCCTCTATCAGATGTAAGGTTGGTGAAGATCTTTTCCCAATCTGTTGGTTCCCACTTTGTCCTATTGACAGTGTCCTTTGCTTTACAGAAGCTTTGCAGTTTTATGAGATCCCATTTGTCAATTCTTGATCTTAGAGCATACGCCATTGGTGTTCTGTTCAGGAACTTTTCCCCTGTGCCCATGTGATCAAGGCTTTTCCCTATTTTCTCTTCTATTAGTTTCAGTGTAGCTGGTTTTATGTGGAGGTCCTTAATCCACTTGGAATTGAGCTTTGTACAAGGAGGTAAGTATGGATCAATTTGCATTCTTCTACATGTTGACCTCCAGTTGAACCAGCACCATTTGTTGAAAATGCTGTCTTTTTTTCCACTGGATGGTTTTAGCTCCTTTGTCGAAGATCAAGTGACCATAAGTATGGGGGTTCATTTCTGGGTCTTCTATTCTATTCCATTGATCCTTCTGCCTGTCTCTGTTCCAATACCATGACGTTTTTTATCACTATTGCTTTGTAGTACAGCTTGAAATCATGGATGGTGATTCCCCCAGAATTTCTTTTATTGTTGAGAGTAGTTTTTGCTATCCTGGGTTTTTTTTTTGTTATTCCAGATGAATTTTAAGATTGCTCTTTCTATCTCTGTAAAGAATTGAGTGGGAATTTTGATGGGGATTGCATTAAATCTGTAGATTGCTTTCGGCAAGATAGCCATTTTTTTACTATATTAATCCTTCCAATCCGTTGTGAGATCTCCTTCGATTTCTTTCTTCAGGGGCTTGAAGTTCTTGTTATACAGGTGTTTTATTTGCTTGGTTAGATTCACACCAAGATATTTTATATTATTTGTAACTATTGTGAATGGTGTCGTTTCCATAATTTCTTTCTCAGCCAGTTTATCCTTTGTGTAGAGGAATGCTACTGATTTGTTTGAGTTAATTATATACCCAGCCACTTTGGTAAAGATGTTTATCAGGTTTAGGAGTTCTCTGGTGGAAGTTTTGGGGTCACTTAAGTATACTATCATATCATCGGCAAATAGTGAAACTTTGACTTCTTCCTTTCCAATTTGTATCCCTTTGATCTCCTTCTGTTGCCTAATTGCTCTGACTAGGACTTCCAGAAGTATATTGAATAGGTAGGGGGAGAGTGGGCAGCCTTGTCTAGTCCCTGATTTTAATGGGATTGCTTCAGGTTTCTCTCCATTTAGTTTGATGTTGGCTACTGGCTTGCTGTATATTGCTTTTACTGTACATTTATTTTATTATATGACCATATCACCAGGTGTCCCATACCATCTATATAAGCACATTTCAACATTTATATCATTACAGATTTGACCAGAAGGCATCTCATCAGACTCATGTGCATCTTGATAGACTTACCTAATCATTCTTGAAGCAAATCCTTTTTTTGTATATGTGTGTACGTGAGTGCTATGTGTGTGTGCATGCTCACATATGTATGCATGTGCATGTACTAGCCAGCCTAAGCATACTGCAAGATCCTGTCTCTAAAATAAAATAAAAGTATACATCAGTTTTCTCTTTAAATCCATATCAGGTGAGATACGTGGTGAACTTAAGAGTGTAAGACATCTGATATGCTGATTCTGAATGTTGGGAAATGAACAGTAATTTATAAAGAAACACTAACTGTTGGTGTTGAGAGGCAAGGCTGTTGAGTGCACTATGCTTGTGAATGTCAGAGAGATGCTGCTGTGCTGAAAGGTGAAAAGATGCAGAATTGGCACTCAGCAACCTAGAGACTCTTAGGAGTAATACAGATGGGACAAGTAGAAGAATGGGAGAGAAATGGAGTGACCTGGAAAAGAAAAAGTGTTAGCATACTCGATTCCCAAAGAGACTTACACTAGCTGTGTGGGAACCGTTACTTCCTTCAGCTCTTTTTGGAGAGGTATTCTTTTTTTTTTTATTAGTAACTTTTTAAAAAAAAATGTTAATCAAAGGCTTTATAAGTTTGGTAATCCTTAGTAACAAGATGCCCATACAATCAGAAGTGTAACCCAAAACCCAACCTAGATATACCAACTATCTTTGACTGGTGGAGACACATGAACATCTGCCTTCATCTCTCTCTTTCTCTCTCTCTCTCTCTCTCTCTCTCTCTCTCTCTCTCTCTCATCTCCTAGCTCCTCCTCTTGGAGAGGTATTCTTGATGTCTTTGAGAAAGGTGAGTCTCCCCCCACCATTTCCCACCCAGTCCTTGCTACATTCATTTCTGCAGTGCTTGCACTTGTTGGCATGCAGTGTGTTAGCTTTCTGTCTTCTCACTTACATGTCCATTGCATGATTAAACAGGAGTTTGCTACACAGTCAGCCATGCCTACAGCAGTTCCTGGTATACAATAGCCAATAAGTGATATTGAAACAATGGACAAATGAAAACACTACCAGGAATGAGTAGCAATGGGCATTAGGCTAAGACAACCTGGAAACAGTCAAGGTTTAATGAAGCTCATTATTGAGCAATGACCTTCAGGGACACAATTATCAAGTAAAATGAAACAGAAAGAAAAAGGAATGTATAAGAATGAGAAAAAATAGAAGAGTGAAGTTTTTGACAAAGAGTAAAGATGCTCTTGTTTCTAATGACAAATGATGGCAGTGGTGTGGCTAAGGTGCTGACTGGGACTACATGTGTGACATCCCCTGGAGCCAAAGTCAGAGACCACGGGGACTTAAGCATATTAAATATCTGAGGAAGGAGGTGGATTATTCAGGTGCTATTGACAATTGATAGCCACAGGAAGGAAGAAGAGTCATTCTTCTTTATGGATGTGGCATCTGACGAGTTTCGCACGTTCCAGTGACAGGTCCTCCATCCCTGTCCATATGGGCAGCAGTAACTGGACTCAGCAAGTTCTACTAAAGAAGATACAAAATTAGGAGAAAAAGGTCTTAGTGAGGTATAACCGAGGGTTGGAGGGGTGAGTGAGACTGTGCATGATATTTTATTGTATAAACATGTGGTATTCTCAAGGAATTAAAAATTCTAGAAGAAAAAGGGTGGATTAAAACCTTAATGCAGGGCAAGGCTCATGTGCAGACTTAGAAATGAATAATGCTGACATGTAAGTGTGTTCAGTTCTATGGAATAAAAAGTTAAGACAATATTGGATTGTGTAAGAGATCAAAACAACAGTAAACAAGAACTTAAACATTAAAAATGTCACAAGTCTGCACAAAAAGGAATACCACTACAACAGTAGCTAGACATGTTTGTTACTTCTAATCCCTGCATTTGTTTAAAAAATAAAGCAAATAAACAAAGTTAAAACTCAAAAGCAAGGATTAATAACAAAATATCAACAGAACTGATGAAAAAATCCATTTATTTTAAGAAAATGTAACAGAAACTTATGTCTTTATTAGAGTAATCACCAGCAAATGGACAAACTCAAACCTGGGGAGAGAATATCAATGTTAACATAATGTTAAAACGAACAATGCAGTTATCAACAGGATAACTGATAAATGGATACTCTCTTAAACATTAAAATCTGTGTTTAGTAGAGAAGCAAAAAAAAAAAAAATCTATTAGAACTAATATGATTAGGAACTCAGAGTTTGGGAATGGTGGCTCATGCCTGTAATCCCAGCTCCTGGCAAGCAGTGGCAGGAAGGCTGTCACAAGTTCAAAGCCATCCTGGTCCATGCAGTGGGTTCCAAGGCAGCCAGAGCTACATAGCAAGACCTTGTATTGAAAACAAAATAAGCCTTTGGCCTGGGGCGGACCTGCAGCTGGTCTGCTCCTGTGGAAACACCGGATCCTGAGACATCCTAGAGGGGCACACTGCACCCAGAGCAGAGGCTGGTCTGCTCCTGTGGAAACACAGGATCCTGAGACATCCTAGAGGGACTTACTGCACCTAGAGCAGAGGGTAAGATACCTTGCCCAATACCCCAAAGCCCAGAGTTACAACTGGGAGCCAGGTGGGGCTTAAGGAACTAGCAGGCACCCAAAGCCCGCCCCTCCGGACTATAACTTCCCTTGCGCCCGGAGCCTGGTCCTTTGGCCTGGGGCGGACCTGCAGCTGTTCTGCGCCTGTGGAAACATCTGATCCTGAGACATCCTAAAAGACCTACTGCATCCAGAGCAGAGGGAGCTTAGGATCACAGGAACACAGAGACATCTGGAATCCGAGGAGATCTGACACAAGCAAGATAACTGGAAAGACAGACTCCAGTCAGACACAGTGAGCACAGGTAACACTAGAGCCAACCAGATGGCGAAAGGCAAGCGAAAGAACACAAGCAACAGAAACCAAAGTTACCTGACATCATCAGAACCCAGTTCTCCCACCATAGCAAGCCCTGGATACTCCATCACACAGGAAAAACAGGACTCAGAATTAAAATCACTTCTCATGATGATGATGGAGGATTTTAAGAAGGACATAAGTAACTCCATTAAAGAAATACAGGAGAACACAGGTAAACAGGTAGAAGCCCTCAAAGAGGAAACACAAAAATCCTTGAAAGAATTGAAAGAGAACACAGGTAAATAGGTAGAAGCCCTTAAAGAGGAAACACAAAAATCCTTTAAAGAATTTCAAGAAAACACAATCAAACAGGTGAAGGAATTGAACAAAACCATCCAGGATCTAAAACTGGAAATAGAAACAATAAAGAAATCTCAAAGGGAGACTACTCTGGAGATAGAAAACGTAGGAAAGAGATCAGGAGTCATAGATGCAAGCATCACCAACAGAATACAAGAGATAGAAGAGAGAATCTCATGCACAGAAGATACCATGGAAAACCTCGACACAACAGTCAAAGAAAATGCAAAATGCAAAAAGCTCCTAACACAGAACATCCAGGAAATCCAAGATGCAATCAGGAGACCAAACCTAAGGATAATAGGTATAGATGAGAGTGAAGATTCCCAATCTAAAGGGCCAGTAAATATCTTCAACAAAATTATAGAGGAAAATTTCCCCAACCTAAAGAACGAGACACTCATAAACATACAAGAAGCCTACAGAACACCAAACAGACTAGACCAGAAAAGAAATACCTCCCGTCACATAATAATCAAAACACCAAATGCACAAAACAAAGAAAAAATACTAAAAGCAGTAAGGGAAAAAGGTCAAGTAACATATAAAGGCAGACCAATAAGAATTACACCAGACTTTTCACCAGAGACTATAAAAGCCAGAAGATCCTGGTCTTCTGTTATACAGACCCTAAGGGAACACAACTGCCAGCCCAGACTGCTATACCCAGCAAAACTCTCAATCACTATAGATGGAGAAACCAAGATATTCCATGACAAAACCAAATTTGCACAATATCTTCCCACAAACCCAGCACTTCAAAGGTAATTGATGGAAAACGCCAACACAAGGAAGGAAACTACAACCGAGAAGAAGCATGGAAGTAATCTTCCAACAACCCCCCAAAAAAGGTAGCTACACAAACATAATTCCACCTCTAATAACAAAAATAACAGGAAGCAACAATCATTTTTCCTTAATATCCCTTAACATCAACGGACTCAATTCTCCAATAAAAAGACGTAGACTATCAGACTGGATACATAAACAGGACCCAGAATTTTGTTGCATACAAGAAACGCACCTCAGTGACAAAGACAGACATTACCTCAGAGTAAAAGGCTGGAAAACAATTTTCCAAGCAAATGGTCCCAAGAAACAAGCTGGAGTAGCCATTCTAATATCAAATAAAATCGACTTTCAACCAAAAGTAATCAAAAAAGATAAGGAAGGATACTTCATACTCATTAAAGGAAAAATCTACCAAGATGAACTCTCAATTCTGAACATCTATGCTCCAAATGCAAGGGCACCTACATACATAAAAGAAACTTTACTAAAGCTCAAAGCACACATTGCACCTCACACAATAATAGTGGGGGATTTTAACACCCCGCTCTCTCCAATGGACAGATTGTGGAAACAGAAACTAAACAAAGACACATTGAAATTAGCAGAAGTTATGGACCAAATGGATTTAACAGATATCTATAGAACATTTCATCCTAAAGTAAAAGAATATACCTTTTTCTCAGCACCTCATGGTACCTTCTCCAAAATAGACCATATAATTGGTCACAAAACAGTCCTCAACAGATACAAAAAGATTGAAATAATCCCCTGCATCCTATCAGATCACCACGGACTAAGGCTGGTCTTTAATAATGACAGAACCAAGGGAAAACCCACATCCATGTGGAAACTGAACAATGCTCTACTCAATGATGACTTTGTCAAGGAAGAAATAAAGAAAGAAATTAAAGACTTTCTAGAATTTAATGAAAATGAGGAAACATCATACCAGAACTTCTGGACTCCATGAAAGCAGTGCTAAGAGGAAAACTCATAGCTCTAAGTGCCTACAAAAAGAAATTGGAGAGAGCACACATTAACAACTTGACAGCACACCTGAAAGCTCTAGAACAAAAAGAAGCAAATACACCCAAGAGGAGTAGGTGTCAGGAAATAATCAAACTCAGGGCTGAAATCAACCGAGTAGAAACAGAAAGAACTATACAAAATATCAACAAAACCAGAGTTGGTTCTTTGAGAAAATCAACAAGATAGATAAACCCTTAGCCAGATTAACCAGAGGGCACAGAGACAGTACCCAAATTAATAAAATCAGATCTGAAAAGGGAGACATAACAACAGAAACTGAGGAAATTCAAAAAATCATCAGATCCTACTACAAAGGCATATACTCAACAAAACTGGAAAATCTGGATGAAATGGACAATTTTCTAGACAGATACCAGGTACCAAAGTTAAATGAGGAGCAAATAAACCATCTAAACAGTCCCATAACCCCTAAAGAAATAGCAGCAGTCATTAAAAGTCTCCCACCAAAAAAAGCCCAGGACCAGATGGTTTTAGTGCAGAATTCTATCAGACCTTCAAGGAAGACCTAATACCAATTCTCTTCAAACTATTCCACAAAATAGAAACAGAAGGAACACTACCCAATTCGTTCTATGAAGCTACAATCACACTCATACCTAAACCTCACAAAGACCCAACAAAGAAAGAGAACTTCAGACCAATCTCTCTTAAGAATATCGATGCAAAAATACTCAATAAAATTCTAGCAAACCGAATTCAAGAACACATCAAAACAATCATTCATCATGATCAAGTGGGCTTTATCCCAGGAATGCAGGGATGGTTCAATATTCGGAAATCCATCAATGTAATCCACTACATAAACAAACTCAAAGAAAAAAACCACATGATCATCTCATTAGATGCTGAGAAAGCATTTGACAAAATTCCACATCCCTTCATGGTAAAAGTCTTGGAAAGAACAGGAATTCAAGGACCACACCTAAACATAGTAAAAGCAATATACAGCAAACCAGTAGCTAACATCAAACTTAATGGAGAGAAACTTGAAGCATTCCCACTAAAATCAGGGACTAGACAAGGCTGCCCACTCTCTCCCTACCTATTCAATATAGTACTGGAAGTCCTAGCCAGAGCAATCAGACAACAAAAAGAAATCAAAGGAATACAAATAGGAAAGGAAGAAGTCAAAATATCACTATTTGCAGATGATATGATAGTATACTTAAGTGACCCCAAAAACTCCACCAGAGAACTCCTAAACCTGATAAACAACTTCAGCAAGGTGGCAGGTTATAAAATCAACTCGAACAAATCAGTAGCCTTCCTCTACATGAAAGATAAACAGGCTGAAAAAGAAATTAGGGAAATGACACCCTTCACAATAGTCACACATAATATAAAATACCTCGGGGTGAATCTAACCAAGCAAGTGAAAGATCTGTATGACAAGAACTTCAAGTCTCTGAAGAAAGAAATTGAAGAAGATCTCAGGAAATGGAAAGATCTCCCATGCTCATGGATTGACAGGATTAATATAGTAAAAATGGCCATCTTGCCAAAAGCAGTCTACAGATTCAATGCAATCCCCATTAAAATACCAACTCAATTCTTTACAGAACTAGAAAGAGAAATTCTCAAATTTATTTGGAACAACAAAAAACCCAGGATAGCGAAAACCATTCTCAACAATAAAAGAACTTCTGGAGGAATCGCCATCCCTGACCTCAAGCTTTACTACAGAGCAGTAGTGATAAAAACGGCCTGGTATTGGTACAGAGACAGGCAGGAAGATCAGTGGAATAGAGTTGAAGACCCAGAAATGAACCCACACAACTATGGTCATTTAATCTTTGACAAAGGAGCTAAAACCATCCAGTGGAACAAGGACAGCATTTTCAACAAATGGTGCTGGTTCAACTGGAGGACAGCATGCAGAAGAATGCAAATCGATCCATTCCTATTTCCTTCTACAAAGCTCAAGTCCAAGTGGATAAAGGACCTTCACATAAAACCAGACACACTGAAACTAATAGAAGAGAAAGTGGGGAAGACCCTCGAATACCTAGGCACGGGGGGAAAGTTCCTGAACAGAACACCAATGGCCTATGCTCTAAGATCAAGAATTGACAAATGGGACCTCATAAAATTGCAAAGTTTCTGTAAGGCAAAGGATACTGTCAATAGGACAAAACGGCAACCAACAGATTGGGAAAAGATCTTTACCAATCCCACATCCGATAGAGGACTAATATCCAATATATACAAAGAACTCAAGAAATTAGACTCTAGACAACCAAATAACCCTATTAAAAAATGGAGTAAGGAGCTAAACAAAGAATTCTCAATTGAGGAAATCCGAATGGCCGAGAAGCACCTAAAGAAATGTTCAGCATCCTTGGTCATCAGGGAAATGCAAATCAAAACAACCCTGAGATTCCCTTCACACCAGTCAGAATGGCTAAAATAAAAAACTCAGGTGATAGCAGATGCTGGCGAGGATGTGGAGAAAGAGGAACACTCCTCCATTGTTGGTGGGATTGCAAGATGGTGCAACCACTATGGAAAACAGTCTGGCGGTTCCTCAGAAAATTGGACATATCACTACCTGAGGACCCAGCTATACCACTCCTGGGTATATATCCAGAAGATGCTCTAACACATAACAAGGACATATGTTCCACTATGTTCATAGCAGCTTTATTTATAATAGCCAGAAACTGGAAAGAACCCAGATGCCCTTCAACAGAGGAATGGATAAAAAAAATGTGGTACATTTATACAATAGAATATTACTCAGCTATTAAAAATAATGAATTTGATAAATTCTTATATAAATGGATGGAACTAGAAAATATCATCCTGAGTGAAGTAACCCAATCACAAAAGAACATACATGGTATTCACTCACTGATTATTGGATTTTAGCCCAGAAGCCTGAAATACCCAAGATTCAACTCACAGACCACATAAAGCTCATGAAGAATGATGACCAAGTAGGGGGGGGGGGGCTTCAGTCCTTCTTAGAAGGAGTAACAAAATACTCAAGGGTGCAAATATGAAGACACAGTGCAGGACAGAAACTGAAGGAGGCACCGTCTACAGACCATTCCACCTGGATATCCATCCTATGTGCAGTCACCAAAGTTAGAGGTTGATGTGGATGTCAGGATGTACATGCTGACAGGAGCCTGATATAGCTGTCTCCTTAGAAGTCTGCAAGAGTCCGACATACTCAGAGGCAGAAGCCCACAGCTAACCATTAAACTGATCACCGGGTTCCCAATGGAGAAGATAGAGTGAAGGCTGAAGGAGTTGAGAGGATTCGAGACACCATGAGGAAAGCAACAATCCCAACCAACCAGAGCCCCCAGGGTCTAAACCACAAGCCTGGGAGTGCTTAGGGAGGGACCCATGGCTCCAGCTATATATGCAAGGGAGCTATATATAAGTGGGAGAAGAGATCCTTGGTCCCATGAAGACTGGACGTCGTGGGGGGGGGATACTCGAGGATGGGGAGGTGAGGTACAGGGGAGGGTGGGTGGGGGTACACCAACGTGGAGATAGGAGGAGGGGGGAAGGGATAGTGAGTTCCTGGTGGGAAGGGGGGAAATGGGGTAAGGAGAGAACATCTGAAATGTATAAAAAATTTAAAATAAAAAAAAAAAAGAAAACAAAATAAAACCAAATAAAACCTCACTTACACAAAGAAAAAGAAACACAGACATTTATTAATTAGTAAAACAAGAAAAATAAGAATATTGGTAAATTACCAAGAGTATTAGTAAATTAATTCACCAGGAAACTTCTATAAGTCTGATATTTAATTGCTATTTAAATTAAGAGTGTTAAATGTTTTTCAAATATTGGATCATTTTATTTTATTTGCCTCCTTCCTAACTTAGGGTTGGGTTAACATTGTAACCAGAAAAACACTCAGAGGAATTTAGTTTTAACTGTTTCAAGTATTAAGAACATGTAGTGGGATAAATTCATTGTATAAACAACACATGCTCAGGGCCAAACCAGTAGCTGACAGGTACCTAGTCATTCACCATAACAGAAATGAGGGGCAAAGGAGATGGAACTCAGGGTCAGGTCATTGGATGAATCTGACAGTCCTGGAGCCCTGGAAGCACAGAATAGAGCCATGTTTTCTACAATAGGCAGAGGAGGGCAAAAGGACACCGGAAGCAAAGATTCTCAGGACTGTCCCTTGTGGAAGCTGACAGCTGTGAACATGTACAGCTTGGTACCCAGTGTGTGGCCTACTTCAGCCTGTGCCCCTCCTTAGTGGTGTGTTACAGGCATATAGGTCTATGATCCTGGCATTTGTCAACAGATTCTTCCTGAAGGCAAGCAGACTATGAGCTGAAGGAGCTTGTGGTTGCTCATTTTCTACTGTCTTCCACTGAAGGGCACAGAAACTGTGATGAATGTGTATAGGGGACATAACTGGCCCAGCTGACTTGACAAGAGGCTATGCTGGATGCCCTGGCCAGGAAAAAAAACCAGTTTCCCACTCATTTGTCTAGTCTATATGTTAATCAGACTTTTCATCACTGTGACAAAGTAATTGAGCTAATCTACTCAAAGGATGAGATACTCAAAGGAGAGACTCATGGTTTTAGAGGTTTCAGATGATCATCATAGGAAAGGCCTAGAGAGGCAGATCTGATCACATTGTGGCAGGTGGGAGGGAAAATGACAGGGACAGAGATCGAATGAGAATGACTCAGTGTCTGGGTTGGTGTGTCTCTTCTTTCTCCCTCTGTGTTCATCTGTGTCCCCATCTATGGAGTGGTTCTATCCACATTTGGGAAGGACTTCCCTGGAAAAGTCTTCTCTGACATACTCAGAGACGTGTTTACCAATCTCCTAGTACTTCTGAATTCAATCAAATTAACAATCAAGATTATTAACTGGTTTTTAACTAGGTTTATTGACTAGGGTTTTACTGCTGTGAGCAGACACCACGACCAAGGCAAGTCTTATAAAGGACAACATTTAATTGGGGCTGGCTTACAGGTTCAGAGGTTCAGTTCATTATCATTAAGGTAGGAACGTGGCGGCATCTGGACAGGCATGGTGCAGGAGGAACTGAGAGTTCTACATCTTCAACTGAAGGCTGCTAGAAGAATGCTGACTTCCAGGCAACTAGTGTGAGGGTCTTAGTCCCATGCCCACAGTGACACACCTACTCCAAGAAGGCCACATCTCCTAATAGTGCCACTCCTAGAGCCAGGCATATACCAACCATCACATTTACCATGGTCCTCAAGCTTCAAGGTTATTCATGATCAAAAGATTTCATTTTCTGGACCCCAGTATCTTAGCCTACCTCATGCCTGAGGTACGCTACTCTCTCCTGCTGATGCTTAAGCAGGTCTTTCACAGAAGAAGAAATCTTCCTCTGGCAATGCAAGCCACCATGTTGGAGGCAGGTTGTGAAACCTCTACATGTAGTCTTTGGGGCCTCTATAAGCCTCCAAGGCAAACTCTAAGAAAAATGTGGCTGTTGTTGAAGCCCAAGGGCTGAGGGACTTTGTGAGATGTGGGGACTGTCTTTGAAGTAGACCAGGCAACTGAAGAATATTCTGGTTCTGTCAGTGCTCCCATAGGGCTGGAGTTAGTTGAATGCTGGCACGTGGGTTTGCACTAAATGTCCAGGAAACAGCATTTCTAGAGATTATCTTTATGCTGTAACTGAACACGCTAGATTTCCAGTCAGTGTGTTTAAGCAGATAATTACAGACAAGGGCTAAGCATGAAGAGAGGTTTACTACTTACAACAAATTAGGAAGTCTGTAGGAACATATGTGTGTGGTATGCAAACATGTGTGTGTGTATGTGTGTGTGTGTATGCACACGCACCTGTGTAGGCCAGAGATCAACATCAGTCCTTCTCCACCTTATTTTTTTATCACAGGGTGTCTTACTGAATCTGAACCTCAACAATTTGTTAGACTGTCTGGCCAATGACCTCTAGGGAGCTGCTGGTCTCTGTCTCCTCTCACTATCCTTCAGTACTGGCATTACAGGTACAAGCCACTACCTGGGTTTCTGAACTCAGAGGTCTCTGGTGAGCCTCTTCTGAGCTGCACATGTTAAATGTTTACAACCCTAAGTCTTTTTTGTCAAGAGATTCATGAAAGCTAGATCTGGAACAGCAACTTATTTATCCTCAAATATAGGCCAAATGTCAGCCATCTTGCCTGGCACTGTCTCAGACAGCAGAAGGAGGGCTGGGCTGGTCCCAGAGACACAGCTCTATGCTGCTAAGAGCCATAGTAGAATTTGGTCATTTCTTAGTGCTGGAAGTTCTATAGTTCTCAAAATAAAGGCACTCTGAATAAGATTACAGCATGTATCACCAAAATTGAAACAAACAATATTCTGAGCACACATAGTTTAGTTATCACATCTATTCTAACAGATTTTTAAATCATTACAGTTCTGTCTTCCTTATGGGTGTTTAGTAAGTGGAGATGAAGGTCACCACATCTGAGTGAGGTAGAGAGTCTTGGCACCTGTGGAGTGAGGCTCACGTCTGTCTTCCTCTGTAGTGTTTGAGAAGTGCACATCATTTAGGAGGGGAGCTTGTATTAGATGCGGCTTGTATTCGGAGACACTAAAAGTGGGAGAGAAAAAAGTGCAACTGTCTAGACAAAAGAGTGAGTCATCATTTGTGTCTATTACACAGAGTTGGGATTATCTCTGTTGAATATTTTATTTTTTTCATGTATGTTTATGTATGTGGTGCATGCATATGAGTGTAGGAGTTTGTGTGTCACTTTATGTGAGGGCCAGAGCAGGATGTCTGATATCTTTTCCAATTGCTTTCTGCCTCATTGCCCCAAGAAAAAATAAGCCAGAAACTTACTGTTTTGGCTAGGTTGGTTGACCAGCAAGTTCCTAGGATCTGTTCCTTCCTGCCTCTTCCCCGATGCTGGAGTTACAGCCAAGTACAGCCATGGAAGCTTCTCACATGGGTACTGGGGAGTTGAACTCAGATCCTTATCTTGTAGAGGAAGAATTCTTACCCACTGAGCCATCTCTCCAGCTCCTTGAATATTTTCTTGATTACACTCTTATTGCTATGCAAGTATCCTGCTTGTCTACTCACAACCTTATGCAAACCAAAGAAAATGTGTAGCATATTCAAAGTGATATATCCTGCTGGCAGTGGATTAATGATAGCCTCATGATTTTCTAAAAAAAATTTATATAGTTGCATTGTGTATCACATGTGCATTATAAATAATGTACTATTACAGACTCAACCTTCTCATAAATTTGACATTAATAAATTTTTCTACTTCTGTGACTAGCAGCCAGAACACAAGAATGTAGTTAGGAGAATGTTAAAGGAATATATAAATATAAAATTAATTATCTGTTGGATTGTTAAGTCTCTGTCTCTCTCTGTGTCTCTCTCTGTGTCTCTGTCTCTGTCTCTGTCTCTGTCTCTGTCTCTCTCTCTCTCTCTCTCTCTCTCTCTGTGTGTGTGTGTGTGTGTGTGTGTGTGTGTTTTAATTTCCATTAAGTTGTGGGCAAATCAAAGATCATTAACCAACTACAAAAATGCTCTAGTTTTAATTTTCCCTAATGGTATAATTTGTATACAATCACATGCATGGATGGAGGGCAATAATAACTGAGAACTTTGGGTGCTACCCTGTCAATGAAAACACTATATATTTCTTTACTCCAGTTAGTTGACCCTTGTTCTTTTCAGACTAACTCTGCCCATCTCAAGGCAACTTCAGTTTAGACTTTTATCATTGCTGTAAGGTTTAGTTTTGGAATTTTATGTAAACGCCACTGTATTCTTTGCATATGGCTTCTCTCAAGAAAGCTCTTGTGGTCCTTGATGTGGTTGTGTGCACTGGTGACATATTGCTTGCTCCTTTGAACTGTTTGCTAAGTAGATTAGTTGTCTGAAAATGTAATTGTTTACTCTTTCCAAAGTTGGTGGGTACTTGAATTGTGGTTGATATGGAGCTTGGTGAAAGGAGTATCATGAACATTCCTGTGCAAAAATTTAGTGGCCATATGTTTTGTTCTTTTTTTACTTTGGATTAGGTGCCCAGAAATAGATTTGCTCTTCATTACTTTTCCTTCCTTCCTTCCTTCTTTCCTTCCTTCCTTCCTTCCTTCCTTCCTTCCTTCCTTCCTTCCCTTCCTTTCTTTTCTTTCTTTCTCTCTCCTCCTTCCGTCTATCTATCTATCTATCTATCTATCTATCTATCTATCTATCATCTATCTGTCTATCTATCAATCAATCACTTAGTGTTTGTGTATGTGCACTTGCACACACATTGGGTTATTCTACTCCATATATGTGGTGATTAAATAAAACCCATTGAAGTCTATTTTCTTCTTCCATCATGTGGGGTCTTGAAGTCAGGCAGTAGCAAGCACCATTTTTTTTTACCCTACTAAGAGAATTTATTGGCCCCAAAATAGATTTTGTAAAAATTTCCATTATTTAGTTTTGAAAGAGAACACTTAGCAAACATTAGACATAATGTCTGTTATATAAAGGTTATATATAATACCTTCAAGGCCAGGGAGTCAACTTCAAAATGTTTTGATATTTTTCTTTTTTTAAATTTAATTTCTTTTTAATTAATTACTTACTTAATTAATTAACATCCTGATCACAGATTCTCCATACCTCTCCTACTAGTCCTTTCCTCTCATCCCCTCTTTCCCTCTTCCCTTTCTTCTTAGATAAGGGGAGGCCTCCCATGGATATCAACCAGCCTTGGCATATCAAGTTAAGTACAACTAGGCACATTTTCTATTGAGCCTAGATAAGGTAGTCTAATTAGTGGAAAGGGATCCAAAGGCAGGCAGTGGAGTAAGAAGCTGCCCCTGCTCCTGCTGTTAGGAGTTCCACATGAAGACCTACTGGCACATCTGTGCAGAAGGCCTAGGTCCACTCCATGTATGCTCTTTGGTTGGTGGTTCAGTGTCTATGAGCCCCTATGGACCCAGGCTAGTTGATTCTGTAGGTTTTCTTGTGGTGTCCTGGACCTGTCTGGCTCCTTCAATCCTTCCTCCCCTTCTATCGAGATTCTTCGTGCTCTGCCTAATGTTTGGCTCTGGGTCTCTGCATCTGTTTCCATCAGCTGCTGGGTGAAGCTTCTCATAGCACAGTTATGCTAGATTCCTGACTGCAAGCACAAGAGAGTACCATGAAAAGTATCAGGGGTTGGGCTCTGTTTCATGGCATGGGTCTCAAGTTGGGCTGATCATTGGTTGGCCATTTCCTAAATTTCTGCTCCATTTTTATCCCTGCACATTTTGTAGACAGGACAAATTGTAGGTCAAAGGTTTTGTGGCTGGGTTGGTGTCCCCATCCTTATATTAGAAGTCTTCTTAATTATAGGACGTTGGTAGGTTCAAGTTCCATAGCCCCTATTGCTAGGAGCCTTAGCTAGGGTCAGCCTTATAAGTTCCTGGGAGTTCCCCTTGTCCTAGGTTTCTAGTTCATCCCAGAGATGATCTCCAGCCCACCCATCTAATTTCTATCTCCCAGGTTTCTCTCCCTCTTTCCTGCCCATTCTTGATTCCTCCTGTTCTTCTCTCCAGCCTCCTCCCTGTTCCCTCCTTCCCTCCGCTCCCTATGTCTATTTCATTTCCTTTATTCAGTGATAGTCAAGCAACCCCTTAGGTCCTTCTTGTTACTTAGCCTCCAACTTGGGCATAGATACTAAGAATTCTCTTATGTAGTCAATAAGCCCACAGTATTTTAGGAAAGATTTAAAACAGCCAATGACAAAGATCTCACTAGTGTCTTAGCTTTGCCTCTGACCCAGCCTCCAGGGTACTTTGTTGGCAATCTTATTTCCTTGTAGTTATGACAATGACTTCAGAAGTCTGCATTTCTTCTGAAATGTTGATTTATGTTTAAGATTCTGTGTTTTAAATATTTCTGTGAGATTTTAGGGGTTAGAAGTATTTCATTTAACAATAGAATCTTTAATCTTCTCTGGCAAGACTGTAAGTAAAGTCTTTTTTCTCATATTACTTTCAGAATTCCTTTCTACATATTCAAGAACTTTTTTTGTTCAACCCCATGACACCACCATGCCTTTGTCCAGACAGCAGGAAGGGCCATCCTGGCACCTCTGTTACTTTAAGAAAGAGGAGACTGGCTTTGTTAATGTATGACAAGCTTTCCCTGCATTCACTGCAAATGAATCTGGAATTTTTTTTTTTTTTTAATTTCTGAAGTTGTTAATTTACCCTAAGAAGTGACACATCAGTACTGCCTCACATCGCAGCTACAATCTCTTCCCAACAGGTCATCAGCTGGCCCCAATCCTTTAACACCTGAAGCTTCAGGGTTGTTTCAGGCTGGAATTATGATATAAGGTTGAAATGCATATCTTATTGAGTCTACTTTGCTACATCTTATATACAATTATATTCAATGAGAGAGACAATCACTGTGTATTTCACTTTTTACCAGGTTCTAAAGGCAGTTTGTGAGATGCTAAGGTATTAAGACACTGATTTCATTCTATTGTATTTTTAGGTGCATTTTGCATACACACATCACCTTTAATGTAAACAAATGTAAAGAAAAACAATCTATCATCTGATACAAACAGATTTTTTTTTTTCCTCAGAAAAGTCACCATATGTTGAGACTCATTCTTTAGAAAAGCTGTAAAGAAGCAGTGTATGGACATGTCAGTGCATTGTTGAGTTAAATTATCATCCTCTAATTGGAAGATGAATCTTGAATGAGCTCACCATACATGTAAGTGCACACTAGAAGCTTAGCTTCTCAAGAGAGTTGAGTAGACAGTAAAGTTTCAGCTCTGAGTAGTGGGGCTTCATGCAGTGCCCCAGGCTATGGGTGAAACACAGTATAACTAACAATACAGAAGTAAGATAGGAAAGGATTCCGGTATTCATGCATAAGTATGTCTAGAAGCATTCTGGATGACTGCCAGGGGTTAGAGGACCTTCCAGAAATGAAAAGGAAACAAGCTGGGAGTTATTTTAAAGGGAGAGAGTAGTCCAATACAATACCCAGGCTTGAATGTGCACAGACATACATAGATACCCATGTTACCCCCATGGATACACACAATATTGGTGATGTCTAGGTGACAAAACACTGGCTAAATTACTTACAACAGACAATAAAAATTTCACAATGAGATTTGAAAGACTTGTGTCATTATCCCCAGTTTATGAATGAAATATAAGACCAACTAACTAAATTATAGAAGCTCCAGGATTCACAGAGAAACAAATCTGGACTTTTTCCCTATATCTTCCACACAGTGATGAGACCATTGTATACATATTTCCACTGTGCTGAGCCTCATTCCTGCTCTCCAGCATGCTTCAGATATTATGGCTCGCAGGGAGGCGTGTTGCAGCCTACATATACTCTTCTGGGTGTACAGATTTTCCTGAGAATTGTAGTGAATGGATCTTGCAAATGCAGTTTAGTTCTTTTTCCCCCTTCATCTGGATTTAATCAAGGAGTTTGTCTTGATCACACCTAAATCAGGTGAAATGTAGACAAGAGAACCTTTCTGAAGATGAGACTTCAAGCTTGTACATGTGGGCTGTAGCCTGCCTGATCTTCCACTAACGTGTCTATAGACTTTAAGTTTCTTAGAGAGTGATCTCAGCTGAGTCAGCCAGGTATTTGTTATCATATATGCCCATGAGTATGGCTGTATATGCCTGTCTTCTCTAATTGAGTGATAACTCAAATACCCATTGCACTGGCCAGTTTTGTGTGTCAACTTGACACAAGCTGGAGTTATCAAAGAGAAAAGAGTCTCTCTTGAGGAAATGCCTCCATGAGATCCATCTGTAAGGCATTTTCCCAATTAGTGATCAAGGGGGAGGGCCCAGCCTGTTGTGGGTGGTGCCCTCCCTGGGATGGTAGTCCTGGGTTCTATAAGAAAGCAAGATGAGCAAGCCAGGGGAAGCAAGCACCCCTCCATGGCTTCTGCATCAGATCCTGCCTCCAAGTTTCTGTCCTGTGTGAGTCCCTGTCCTGACTTCCTTTGGTGATGAGCAGCAATGTGGAAGTGTAAGCTGAATAAACCCTTTCCTCCCAAACTTGCTTTTTGGTCATGATGTTTTGTGCAGGAATACAAACCCTGACTAAGATACCCATACCATATTTCCTTGACATCATTTATTCAAATTTGGCTCAGAATATAATCTTCCTTGCAAATTACATGTCACCATATATTTAATATGTTTATGCTATTCATCTACAAAATAATTTGTTTCATTTACAAAGTATGTTCAACAACAGCAGTCAGTGTTATCAGCACTCACTTATGGGTACTGTTAAATCTTTTCCACAGCATTTGGGAGAAAGCTTGAAAGGCAAACACAGATATGGAGGCTGTCTTCTGACCTTTCCGTATGCCCGAAATACCTGTGCACTCTCATTCACACATGCATACACGAGAACAAACAATATTTATTGTAGGTGTATATGCATGTGTGCGTGCATGCATGTGCACGTGTACACACACACGGGAGGGAGGGAGAAAGGGAGAGAGGGAGAGAGGGAAAAAGATTACTATACATTTTAATGGGACCAGATATCAAAGACATTTATTGAAATTTCTTACAATGCAGCTGTGAATGTTGACAGGTGTGGCTAGAAGTGGACTGTGTATTCCTAAGCCCAGCTGACATTTTATACTGACTGTAATAGCCTGTAGTATTGTATACTTTTCTTAGAAATCTTAATAAACAAGCAAGAACAAGATGTACATTATGAGTATCCAGTGATACATTTAGAGTGTCTTGACTCAGCAAAGGACAACATTTGGCAGTAATACAAGTAACTGAATACTGCAAATAATTCAAAGATTGGAATGGAGCTGGGTCCTGAGCTTCAGTGAGCAGCAAGGTAAGTGGTGGTAACTCTGCAGTCTCTGCAAGGTGGTAAATTTCCTACTAATTTTTCCTATTGCCCCATTTTAAGCTTAGTTCCATCAACAAACCCCACAATTGCAGTTTGGCTGGGTATGTTCACTATTCAGAATGTTCTAGAATACTTAATATGGTAATATGAAAATTACTGACACTTGATTGGGCATGGGGTCTGGTAGTCAGCCATAGGCTGCATATTACCAATGTGTCAGGCTCTTACACTGTGCCTGCATTTCTGGAAGTGGAAACAAAGAAGTTGCCAAAGACTACAGCATCATCTAATATTATCTCTTCTCACAGTGAGGGAAGATGCCTTGTTGATGCCTGCTTCAGAGTTTGTTGATTGTTCATGATAGCTGATAGATAGGAGAGGCTCAGGGGGCCCCACTTCTACATTAGGATCTGCAGGCATTTCATGGTTGCTAGGGGAGGCATACACATTTTCTTTAGTGGCATAACCACTGGTAAGTTGTCCTGTAAACAATGCCCCCATGTCTGTGCTCCTGTAAATAACCCTACTCAAACTCATTTATGTATACACACACACACACACACACACACACACACACACAACATGAACATACAAGACTGTAACTACCTTGGATGAGCAAGGAGATCAGAGAGAGTGGGATGACACAGGATAGGTGATGGGGTGATGATGAGGTAATTACAAGATACATTATGTCTGTATATGATAATGTCACAATGAAACTCATTGTTATTGTAAGATATGATAATAAAAATTTAACAATAAAAACTTCCAGTAAGCACAGGGTTTGTTTGTTGTTTTTGCACACTCATTGTGTGCCACTATCTATGCCTGTTGACCTGTCTGAGATGTGGGAACCTAGGGAATCAGAGAGAATATGAAATTCTGATGTTATTGCCATAGACAGAAGAATCCTTGGTCTTTGACTCAGCAATCTCGTGCCTTTTGCCAATGAGACAGTACGCATTAGTGCATTGGTTCTAAGTGGGGTAAAGTCTCAGGCATTTTCTATCTTATGAAGCAATATTGAAGATGATCACAACAATTATTATCAATTCCCATTTCCAAATGTGTCATTGTACCAAAGGCTTTCATGTCAGCACAAGTTAACATTCCCTTTGACCATGAGTAGTTGGAAACTGTCTTCACAAAGTAAGGGTTTACTTTTCTTGCACGAACAAGAGCCTCAAACTAGGCAGCTAAACTGGGGGTGTTAGGGAAGGAAGGCACAGATGCCTGCTGGAACACACACTGCTGTGGTGTGGGACTGAGGGAGTTTATGCAGAGGAACTTCGTAAGGATAAGGGTTTTGATGAAAAGATAGTCCTGGGTCTGGTTCCAAGTATCAAGGCAGATGAGCCTTTTAGATTGTTCTTTAGAATATATGATGGAATCGAGGTCCTGTGACACTGTCAAATCAGAGTGAGGCAATAATGGATCATTAAATCATATTTCAGCTTCCTGGTTGTGTTTACCCCTTTTAGCATTTCCTTCTAGTTTCTCTCACCTCTCCTACTTCCTCTCAAACTTCTTCCTCCTTCTCATTCAACTCACACTATCTTCTCACTTGACTTTGAAAATTGGAATGCTGTGAAGAAAATCTCCACATCCTTTCCCTCCCACGTGTCTGCAGGCTCTCCAATGGCTCTGCCTTCCCATCTGTTACTATCTGTACTTCCTGGGGTGCAGTCCCTGGACCAGCTGCATCATTGCTACCTAAAGACTTGTTAGAATGCACATTTCTCAATTCCTACCAGAGAATGAATGACTGTGCAACTCAAGATGAAGGACCAGTAACCTGTGTTTGCAGCAGCCTTCCTGGTGATTCCACAGTCCAGGACAGTAGGCTTCCAAACACTGCTGAAGAGAAATTATTCATGTTCTTAGTTCAAGCCATTACTGATCCTCCCTTACCCCAAGTGAATCTTTCTAGGAATTTTTTTATCTACAATATCATTTGATTTTCTGTGTTTCATTATTGCTATTAACATACAGATGTGGTTCTAGTTTTCATCTAAGAACAAGAAACACCCACTGACTGCTGACTGCACCATCTTCTTTTAGCAGCATAACCCCATACAGAATCACTCATACTCATCTCCATTCTTATTCTCTCTGAATCAATCCAAGGATACACCCAGGGTGTTGCTGTTAGCAAAAGTGACCTCCACACTGTGAGACTAGTGTTCAAGTCTCAGGTCCCATTTACGTGGCTCCCCAAGTAGCACCCATCACTGCTGTTCATCATCTCTGCATAGTACACATCTCAACACCACATAGCCAGATTTCCTGCCACTGCACTGTGACTCCTTCTCAGCCTCCTTGTTCTTTCCCCAAAGATCCCCAAAACCAGAATCTGCTATTCAGACTCATGTTCTTGATGATCTCTTTGTGGTTCTATGCCCGTGTTCCTCAAATTTTCACTTGTTTTTGAGCTCTGAGGACCAGTGTGTTGTTGATCTTTGGGTATCTGATAGAGATTGGATTACCTACTCTTCCCAAACCAAACTTGAGTTTCTATAAAACTTGGTTCCTCTATCTTGCCTGATCATAAATTTTGGGCTGTAAGTTTAGCACTATCTTTGATTATCTTCTGTCTCCTGGTACTGACCTAATCTGTCCTGGGAAATCCTACTGGCTTTACTTTGAAGACACACTCACAGTTAGAATAATCTATGTTCTCTAGTGATATTATGAGAAAAACCCAGAGTCAACTGCACAGCATCGTTTCCTCTTTAGGTGACTTGAAAATTTTGAGGACTCACTAATTTTGAGGACACATAGCTCACTGACATGCAATTTGTCTCCTGTAGCCTTGTGATAACAGCTCTGCCCCATGGGTTGTGATGGTTACAGTCACTTGTGTTACTTTCCAGGAATCTTAAGGCCATTTGTTTTTCTGTAAACACCGACTTGTCCTTTTAACTTACAGATATCTGGTGGGTACCAAAATGGAAATGCTTAGCTTCTCTGACTTTGTATTATGTTTGTCTTCTTTGCTACCCAACCTTTGGGTTGCTTTGATTCAAATGGGCATTAGACATGTTGATCACTTGAGAAATGTTTTATCCAAAGTATAATATAGAGAAAACTTGGCCAAGACTTGCCTATCTTTTGTTCTTCCTTGTTCAGTGCAGAAGACACCCAAAGACTTCTATCCCTGGAAAGAACAGGAAGTGACACCCAAGTTCCTGGAAAGTCTCTGTGTAGTCTCAGGAAGACCATGGATACTTCCTCTATCATTAGGCAATGACTTTCGTTATTACTCAGCCTTTATTATGTGTGGGTGTGACAATCATGGCTTCATCCCTCATGTGTTGCTGCATGCACATCACAATCATATTTAAACTTACCAATTTTTGAAAACAATTATATTTATAAAAAGAACTTCTAGAAGGATATAAAATGCCTTTTAGAATGTTTATCTCTGGAATTTAGCATTCCCATACAGACATTATTTTCACTTAATAGTTTAGTTTATATATGTTAAATATTTTTTGAAATTATAATTACATAATTTCCTCCTTTTCCTTTCTTCCATATTTTCTCATGTACTTCCTAGTTTTCTTTAAAATTATGGCCTCTTTCTGTAATTGTTATTGGATCTATCTATCTATCTATCCATCTCCATCTCTATCTATCTACTTAAATGAGTAAATACAACCTGTCCAGTCTATACAATTTATTTGTTTGTATATAGTTTTTTTTTTTTTTTTGGCTGACCATTTGGTATTGGGTAATCAATTGTTGTACTTCTTTTTCCTGAGGAAGACTATTCCTCCTACTCTCAAGATTCCTTAGTTGCCTGTAGTTGCCTATTAGTTAGTGTAGGGTTGAAGTCTCATGAACATTTCCCCTTTCATGATGTCATATCTACTAGTGTTGTCCTTGTTCAGGTCATGTTTAGGTAGCCATGTTTGGGAAATGTTATGGTTGTAGCTTGTTTGATATTTATTTTTAGGATACATAGCTTCATAGCAAACTTCCTGTTCATCTGGCTCTTACAAACTCTTCATCCTTCTTTTACAATGATCTCTGGCCATTGAGTACTAGAGTATTGTTGTAGATGTATCAGTTAGGGACTGGGCTCCACAAGTCTGCATTTTGATCAGTTGTGGTTTTCTGCAATGGTCTTCATCTAGTGAAAAGAGAACTTTCCTTGATGAGAGGTGAGAACTATTTGTGGCTATAAGCATAAATATTAAGAATGTAGTTAGAGATTTTGCTCTGAAATTGTAAGCAGACCCCAATTAAATGCTTTCCTTTATAAGCATTAGTATATTGATGGCTTCTCTTCACAACAGTAGAATACTGACTAAGACCGATATTGGTACTAAAGAGTGAAGTATTGCTGTGACAGGCCTGGCCATGCTGCTTGCTGGCAGAATGTGGACTTTGGGACTTTGGATTAGGAAAGCATCTGAGTGCTTAAGCATAGCTTAATGGGTCATTCTAGTAAGAACATGGAAGACAGTGTTATTGAGAAAAATGTGACTTATGATAGCCTGGCTCAAGAAATTTCAGAAGGGAAGAATATTAGTGGCCTACAGGCCATTCTTTTTTTTTTTTTTTAATTAATTTTACTTTTTACTTATTCATTTTACATCGTGCTCACTGTCTCACTGTCCCCCTCCTAATAACTGTCTCCTACAATCTTTCTCCCATGTCTCCTTTCTACTCTGGCATTCATGTCTCTGTGATGCTAGGTGTTTCCCCTCCCACTGAGGCCAGACAAGGCAGCACAGCTAGAAGGAGACATCCTATCCCATGTACAGGCAATAGCTTTTTGGAAAGCCTCTACTCCCGTTGTTCAGGGCCCATATGAAGACCAAGCTGCACATCTGCTATATATGTGTGAGGGAGCCTGGTTCCAGTTCCTATATGTTCTTTGGTTGGTACTTCAGTCTCTAAGAGCCCCAAGGGTCCAGGTTAGTTGACTTTATTGGTCTTCCTGTGGAGTTCCTATCCCCTTGGGGGCCACAATCCTTCCTCCTATTCTTTCATCAGAGATCCTAAGCTCCATCCACTGTTTGACTATGGGTGTCTGCATCTGTTTGAGTCAGCTTGTCAGAGTACAGCTATGCTAGGCTCTTGTGTACAAGCATAACAGAGTAATATTAATAGTGTCAGGGTTTGGTGCTTGCTCATGGGATGGATCTCAAGTTTGGCCTGTTATTGGTTGGCCATTCCCTCAGTCTCTGCTCCATGTCCAGTGCCTGCATTTCTTGTAGATAGGATAAATTTTGGGTTGAAATTTTTGTGGGTAAGTTGTTGTTTCTATCACTCTACGGGGGTTCCTGCTTGGCTACAGGAAGTGGCAGGATTCCCATGTTGCACTCCAAAGACCTAAAGAAGCTAAACAAGTATCAAGGCACAAGCAACGATGCTTGAATCTCAGAAGGGGGAATAAAATTGCTATGAGTCAGATGGAGGGAAGGAACTGGAAGGGAGGGGGAATGAAGAGAGGAATGGGGGGACAGGATCAGATGTAGGGAGGGACAGGAGAGATGACTAGATGCCATGAGAATAATGGAAATCTTCAACTGACAGAGGTGAAGGCAGGGGGCATCTCCATGAAGAGACAGAGATTTGGTATAAGTGAGGTGCCCAAGAATCAATGGGGATGACTTTAGCTGTGCCTCACAATGTTGGGGATATGGGAACTTGAGGAGACCATTCTTATGCTGCCAAAGAATGTGGTTGCTCTCTTCCATGTTATAAGAAAGAAGGAAGAAAGAAAGAAAGAAAGAAAGAAAGAAAGAAAAGAAAAAAGAAAGAAAGACAGACAGGCAGACAGACAGATAGGAAATAAATCTGAGACTAAATTGAAAAGTTTTGGATTAATGGCTTTGGCAGAGGAGATTTTAAGACAGCTTAGTATTGAGTATATCATGTGGCTATTTGTGGTCACTTTTCTTTAGATGTATAATGAAAAGGAGCAAGCAAAGCAAGGAAAAATACAAAATGTACAGTTTGAAGAGAAAAGGAACACCAGGAAGGGTAATGGAGCTTAGGTAATGGATCAAGGAGACAAAATGTTTTTTTTTAAAAATGTTTAATGCTAAATAGAATAAAGACAATAGTAACCTCAGGGCAAGACTCCATCCAGCTAAGCTACCAGTTTGAGAAAGGGAATTAAAAGAAAGTTTAAGCAGTGGAGGGAAACCACTGAAAGCAGAAAGCTGATGCAGTTGTATTTGAATGACGGGACCAAATTCCAAGGACCAGCAAGCAGCAAAACTTGGCAGCTTTGGCCATATGGTCTGGCTTTACAGTCAAGGATACTTTAAGAAAGAGGTTGAGCAATCTTCTTCATGGCTAAGGGAAAGCACTAAGACCAGATATGTATTCAGGGTGTCCCTGCATGAAGTTCTAGAGAGGCCATTGTGTGAAGCTGTGAAAGTGAAGTCTGGATTTTGTTGTAGACTTCAAGATATTGAAGATGTCAAAGTTGTGGGATGTCTGTCAAGGGGAGCTGCTAACAGGATGTGGTAACTATTCAAAAGAGAGAAGAGTGTTGCAGTTAACAGGGCTGAAAGAATGAGAGATTGGAAGAACACTTTGACTTCAAATACTGAGATGCAGAGTTTGGGGTTTGCCCAACTAGTTTTGGTCTTGCTTTGGGATCTTCAATCCTAGCAGTCTTCTCCCTTTACTCTCCTTTGGGATGATATTGAGGTGCTATTGTATGTTGCAAGTATGTGATCTCCTTTTAAATTTTGATTTCATAGGGGTGTTACAGTTAAGAGATTGCCATGAGTCTCAGAATAGACTGTGAACTTTTAAACAGTGTTGAGTCTGTGATAGACTATAGGAACTTTTGAAGTTGGACTGGATACATTTTTGCATTATGATATGGCTACAAGCCTAAGGTGTCAGAGAGTAGAATGTCGTGGTTGAATAGGAATGGCTGGCATAGGGTCATATATTTGAACACTTAGTGACTAGGTAGTGGCCCTATTTAGAAGGAGCAGAGGGTATGACCTTGTTGGAGGGAGTGTATTACTGGGAATGGGCTTTGAGGTTTCAGAAGCCCATGCAAGGCCCAGTGGCTCTTTCTTCCTGTTCTCTGTCAATCCAGATGTAGAATACTCAGTTTCTTCTCCAATACCATGTCTGCCTGTGTGCCTCTATGGTTATGATGAACTAAACCTCTGAAATTATAAGCAAGACCCAATTGCTTTCCTTTATAAGAGTCGCCATCATCATGGTATCTCTTCACAGCAATAGAACACTGACTAAGATACGTAGAAGTTCTGTCTGGTTCTTCCTCCCAGCTCCATGCTCCTAGAAAAAAGCCTCAAAATATATTTACAAATACCTTGACCATATGGCTAGGCTCTTCTCTGACTAGATCATAACTTAAATTAGCTCAATTATTTAATGTACATTCCGCTATGTAGCCAATTACCTGTACTCAGATACAATGCATCCCATCTTGTCATATTTTCCTTGGTGAATCTCCCTGTGCCTCACTTTATCTGAGAATTCTTTTTGCCTCCCTGATGTCCCATGTTCTAGTCTATCTCTTTCTATAAGTCATAAGATTTTTTAATTGACATATGATGCATCCATATACTACACAAGTCTCTCTATAATTCCTCTTTTTAGTGCAATAAAAGGCCTTTTCTTGAGACACCATGAGGAAAGCAACAATCCCAACCAACCAGAGCCCCCAGGGTCTAAACCACCAGCCTGGGAGCACTTAGGGAGGGACCCATGGCTCCAGCTATATATGCAAGGGAGCTATATATAAGTGGGAGAAGAGATCTTTGGTCCCATGAAGGCTGGACGTCGTGGGGGGGGGATACTCGAGGGTGGGGAGGTGAGGTAATGCAGAGGGAGCACAGGAAGAGTAGCCAGTGCCCAGTGGTGGAAGACCTGCTGGCTAGATTAGTTTGAGCTTCAGCACCACATAAATCATGCACAGCAAATGCATGCCTAAAATTCCAGCACCAGGGATGCATGGGATGCAAGAGAGTTTAAGTCAAAAAAGAAAAAAAAAAAAAAGGAAAAAGGGAAAAAGGAAGGAAGGGAGACAAAAAAGTGACAAAATAGAAAATGGTAAAAAAAGAAAAAAAGCATGAAAATAAATACATAAATAACCACTCTTGATACTACAAATTGAATTAGACAATATGAAGGCATTAATAAAATAGAAAACAATGGTGGTAGGATTTTATTTGTGTCAGGGTGTCAAGCAGTATTTCTGAACATAAGTCTGGAAGCTCACAGCATAGAAAAACCAATGTATAAGGGAAATGCAAATCAAAACAACCCTGAGATTCCACTTCACACCAGTCAGAATGGCTAAAATAAAAAACTCAGGTGATAGCAGATGCTGGCAAGGATGAAGAGAAAGAGGGACACTTCTCCATTGTTGGTGGGATTGCAAGATGGTGCAACCACTATGGAAAACAGTCTGGTGGTTCCTCAGAAAATTGGACATATCACTACCTGAGGACCCAGCTATACCACTCCTGGGTATATATCCAGAAGATGCTCTAACACATAACAAGGACATATGTTCCACTATGTTCATAGCAGCTTTATTTATAATAGCCAGAAACTGGAAAGAACCCAGATGCCCTTCAACAGAGGAATGGATAAAAAAAATGTGGTACATTTATACAATAGAATATTACTCAGCTATTAAAAATAATGAATTTGATAAATTCTTATATAAATGGATGGAACTAGAAAATATCATCCTGAGTGAAGTAACCCAATCACAAAAGAACATACATGGTATTCACTCACTGATTATTGGATTTTAGCCCAGAAGCCTGAAATACCCAAGATTCAACTCACAGACCACATAAAGCTCATGAAGAATGATGACCAAGTGGGGGGGGGCTTCAGTCCTTCTTAGAAGGAGTAACAAAATACTCAAGGGTGCAAATATGAGACACAGTGCAGGACAGAAACTGAAGGAGGCACCGTCTACAGACCATTCCACCTGGATATCCATCCTATGTGCAGTCACCAAAGGTAGAGGTTGATGTGGATGTCAGGATGTACATGCTGACAGGAGCCTGATATAGCTGTCTCCTTAGAAGTCTGCAAGAATCTGACATACTCAGAGGCAGATGCTCACAGCTAACCATTAAACTGATCATGGGGTTCCCAATGGAGAAGAGAGAGTGAAGGCTGAAGGAGTTGAGAGGATTCGAGACACCATGAGGAAAGCAACAATCCCAACCAACCAGAGCCCCCAGGGTCTAAACCACCAGCCTGGGAGCACTTAGGGAGGAACCCATGGCTCCAGCTATATATGCAAGGGAGCTATATATAAGTGGGAGAAGAGATCCTTGGTCCCATGAAGGCTGGACGTTGTGGGGGGGGATACTCGAGGGTGGGGAGATGAGTACGGGGAGGGTGGGTGGGGGTACACCAACGTGGAGGCAGGAGGAGGGGGAAGGGATAGTGAGTTCCTGGAGGGAGGGGGGGAATTGGGGTAAGAGAGAACATCTGAAATGTAAAAAAATTTCCAATAAAAAAAAAAACTGGAATACAATAACAACAATTATAAATTCTAAGGTTGCTATACATTTTCAATGTCCTATCCATAGTATTTGGCAATTACAGAAAAAATATTTCTATTATCCATTCTATCTTGGGGTATTGAAAGTTTTTTACCTAATTCAAATATTATCCTAATTTGCATTATCAGCCTAAAAACATTTTTTTAGACCTAAAACATCTTCTTAAATCATAAATAGTTCAAGCTTAATTGTGAGATTATAACTATTGAGTATTCAATCCCAGCAGAGACCTGATAAGGAATAATTATTACCTGAGTAAGGAGGAAGTGCAGGTAAGCACTACCAAAAGTATAGAAATGACAGACAGTTGGCTGCCTAGACAGCAACTCAGAATTGTCTCTATAACATTGGAGTATCCATCTTCAACCTTATGGCTCAGTATATCTGATAGACTTTTAGTGAAGGACTTGCTTACTCTGTCTAGGAAGAGCTTGGCAGTCATCACCCTGTATCCATTTGTTCTTTCTGGACAGATTTGTTTTTAGTTGAAGCATGGATATTTTCTTTGCCTAGTGATTAGCTTGCCACAATTGAAGCAACTCCATATGGAGGTTATTGTGCTTATCATCTTCTTTGAAGTGTAATGGGGGTACTGCTAGAAGCAGACCTGTCTCATAGTCAAAAGATCTCTTAGTAATGAAATAATTTTAAATGATATATTCTATGGATCTCTGAGGTTTTCCAAGAACAACTATCTATCTACAGTATATCTGAATTGTCAAACATTGTTTATTCTTAGCTATTTACTGTCTGAATAACCTTGAAAACAATTTTTTTTTGTAATTAACTAAACTAGTATCTAATATAATCATGAGTTTGACTCTCTGACTACAACTTGTATTATTTAATTTATGTATAACATTTCATAATAGCAGCAGGACTAGAGCTTTACATTGTATCTTTAAGGCGAGACTGCTAGTGAGTCTACTCCCCTGAAGATACCATATCCTGAGCCATCCTAGAGGATCCACTGCACTTAGAGCAGTTGGTAAGAACCCTTCCCTCCCCCAAGTCCTAGAGCTGCCACTGGAAGCCCAGTGGACTCAGAACCCATCACCCACCAAAAACCCCACCTCCCGAATATCACTCCCCTTCCTCCTGGTTCTTTCTGCTAGCTGGTCTTCTCTCCTGAAGACACCATATCCTGAGCTATCCCAGAGGATCCACTGCTCTCAGAGATTATGTAGATTCTAAGAGAACACAAATACCAGTCAGCCTACTATACCCAGCAAAGCTTTCAATCAACATAGATGGAGAAAACAAAATATTCAAGGACAAAACCAAATTCAAACAATATCTATCTACCAATCCAGTCCTACAGAGGATCCTAGAAGAAAAAAAAATCCAACACAAGGAAGGTATCTACACCAAAGAAAAGAAAAGATATTAAGCATCTCACAACAAAGCCAAAAGAAGAGAGCCACAAGCATATAAAGCCACCTACAAAAACCAAACCTATCAGGAACCAACAGTCATCTGTCTTTAATATCTTTCAATATTAATGGACTCAACTCACCTATAAAAAGACATAAGATAACAGATTGGATATGCAAACAAGATCCAGCATTTTGCTGCATATAAGAAACACACCTCAATAACAAAGACAGGCATTATCTCAGAGTAAAAGGATGGAAAAAGGTCTTCCAAGCAAATGGTCCCAGGAAACAAGGTGGAGTTGTCATCCTAATATCCAATAAAATAGACTTTCAACCAAAAGTTATCAAGCATGATGAAGAAGGACATTTCATATTCATCAAGGGAAAAATCCACTAAGGGAAAGTTTCAATTCTGAATATCTATGCCCCAAATGCAAGGGCATCCACATTCATAAAAGAAACTTTACTAAATCTCAAAACACACATCGAACCCCACACAATAATAGTGGGAGACTTCAACATCCCACTCTCACCAATGGACAGGCCGATTAAAACAGAAACTAAACAGAGACACAGTGAAACTAATAGAAGTTATGAACCAAATGGATTTTACAGATATCTACAGAACATTTCACCCTAAAACAAAGGGATATACCTTCTTCTCAGCACTTCATGATACCGTCTCCAAAATCAACCATATAATTGGCCACAAAACAAGCCTCAACTGATACAAGATTGAAATAATTCCATACATCCTATTAGATCACCATGGCCTAAGGTTGGTCTTTAATAACAGCAAAAACAACAGAAAGCACACATACATGTGGAAACTGAATAACTCTCTACTCAATGATAACTTGGTCAGGGAAGAAATAAAGAAAGAAATTAAAGACTTCCTGGAATTTAATAAAAATATGACACATCGTACCCAAACTTATGGAACACAATGAAAGCAGTGCTAAGAGGAAAATTCAAGCACTAACTGCCCTGGTAAAGAAACTGGAGAGATCTTACACTAGCAACTTAACAGCACACCAGAGAGCTCTAGAACAAAAAGAATTAAGAGGAGTAGATGGCAGGAAATAATCAAACTCAGGGCAGAAATCAATCAAATAGAAACAAAGAGAATAATGTAAAGAATCAGCAAAACCAAAATCTGGTTCTTTGAGAAAATCAACAAGATAGATAAACCCCTAGCCACAGTAACTAAAAGGCACAGAGGCAGAATCAAAATTAACAAAATCAGAAAATGAAAAGGGAGACATAACAAGAGAAATGGAGGAAATACAAAAAAACATCAGATTTTACTATAAAAGCCTATACTCAACAAAACTGGAAAATCTAGATGAAATGGATGGTTTTTTAGACAGATACCACACACCAAAGTTAAATCAAGAGTAGGTAAACTATCTAAACAGGCCCATATCACATAAGGAAATAGAAGTCATTAAAAACCTCCCAACCAAAAAAAAGCCCAGGGCCAGATGGATTTAGTGAAGAATTCTACCAGACCTTCAAAAAAGACCTGATACCAATATTCCTCAAACTTTTCCATAAATTAGAATCAGAAGGAATACTACCTAATTCATTTTATAAGCCACAATTACTCTGATACCTAAACCACACAAGGAACCAACCAAAAAAGAGAACCTCAGACCAATCTTGCTTATGAGTATTGATTCAAAAATACTCAATAAAATTCTTGCAAACTGAATCCAAGAACACATCAAAACCATCATTCACCATGATCAAGTAGGCTTCATCCCAGGGATGCAAGGTTGGTTCAATATAGGAAAATCTGTTAATGTAATCCACTATATAAACAAACTCAAAGAAAAAAAAAAACCACATGCCCATCTCCTTAGATGAAGAAAAAGCATTTGACAAAATACAACACCCCTTCATGATAAAAGTATTGGAAGATCAGGATTTCAAGGCCTATACCTAAACATAATGAAAGCAATTTTTGGCAAACCAACAGCTAATATCAAATTAAGTGGAAACATACTGAAGCAATCCCACTAAAATCGGGGACAAGACAAGGACACCTACTTTCCCCTTATCTATTCAATATAGTACTCCAAGTGCTAGCTAGAACAATAAGACAACAAAAAGAGATCAAGGGGATACAAATTGGCAATGAAGAAATAAAGGTATCACTATTTGCAGATGATATGATAGTATATATAAGTGACCCCCAAAATTCTACTAGAGAACTTCTCCAGCTGATAAACAACTTCAGCAAACTGTCCAGATATAAAATTAACTCAAGTAAATCAGTAGCCTTTCTTTATACAAATGATAAACAGGCTGAGAAAGAAATTAGGGAAACAACTCCCTTCACTATAGCCACAGATAATATAAAATATCTTGGTGTAACTCTAACCAAACAAAGGAATGATCTGTATGACAATAACTTTAAGTCTCTTAAGAAAGAAATCCAAGAAGATTTCAGAAAATGGAGAGATCTCCCTCCTCATGGATTGGCAGAATTAATATAGTAAAAATAGCCATCCTACCAAAGGCAATCTATAGATTCAATTCAATCCCATCAAAATACCATCACAGTTCTTCAAAGACATGAAGGAGCAATTCTCAAATTTATCTGGAAAGGCAAAAACCTAGAATAGTGGAAACAATTATTAACAATAAAAGAATGGCTGGGGGAATCACCATCCCTGAACTCAAGCTTTACTACAAAGAAATAGTGATAAAATCTGCATGGTATTGGAATAGAGACAGACACATTGATCAATGGAATAGAACTGAAGACCCAGAAATAAAACCACACACTTACAGACATTTGATCTTTGACAAAGTAGCCAAAAATATACAATGCAAAAAAAGAAAGCATCTTCAATAAATGGTGCTGGTCTACCAGCTGTCTTTATGTATGTAGAAAAATGAAAATAGACCCATATTTGTCACCTTGCACAAAGCTCAAGTTCAAGTGGATCAAGGACCTCAACAAAAAACCCGATACACTGAATCTAATAGAAGAGAAAATGGGAAAGAACCTTGAAATCATTGGGAAATTTTCTAAACAGAACTCCAATGGCTCATGCTCTAAGATCAAGAATTGATAAATGGGGCCTCATGAAACTGGAAAGCTTCTGTAAGACAAAGGACATAGTCAATAAGACAAATTGGCAACCTATAGATTGGAAAAAATCTTCACTAACCCCACATTCAATACAGGGCTAATATCCAAAATATATAAAAAAAAAACTCGAGGAGCTAACCACCAAAAAAAAAATCAAACAACCCAATCAAAAAATGGAGTATAGAACTAAACCGAGAATTCACAACAGAGGAATCTTGAATGGCTGAGAAGCACCTAAAGAAAAGTTCAAAGTCCGTAGTGATCAGAGTAATGCAAATCAAAACGACCCTGAGATTTCACCTTATACCAATCAGAATGGCTAAGAGCAAAACCTCAGGTGACAACACATGTTCACGAGGATGTGGAGAAAGAGGAACACACTTCCATTGCTGGTGGGATTGCAAACTGGTACAACCAGTCTGTAAATCAATCTGGAAGTTCCTCAGAAAATTGGACCTGAAGACTCAACTATACCACTCTTGGGCATATACCCAAAAGATGCCCCACCATGCCACAGGGGCATGTATCCTACTATGTTCATAAGTGGCCTTATTTGTGATAGCCAGAATCTGGAAACAACCCAGATGTCCCACGACAGAAGAATGGATACAGAAAATGTGGTTCATTTACACAATGGAATACTACTCAGATATTAAGAACGAGTTTATCCTGAGTTTTGCAGGCAAATGGATGGAACTAGAAAATATCATCCTGAGTGAGGTAACTCAGACCCAAAAGGACATGCATGGTATGTACTCACTAATAAGTGGATATTAGCCAAAAAAGAAAAAAAGTACAGAATACCAAAGATATAGTACACAGAACTCAAAAAGGTCAACAAGCTGAAGGGTCCAAATGAAGATGCCTCAGTCCCACTTGGGAGGGAGAAGAAAACAACCACAAGTGGGAAGGAGAGAAGAAGGGACCTGTGAGGGAAAGTGGACAGGGAGGGGGTCAGGGGGGAAAGAGGGGAACCTGATCTGGTATTGGGTGAGGGAAAATGACTGAAGCCTTGAGGGCCAGCAGAAAGAATGGAAACAGACAACCTAGGGAGATAGAAGGCTGGGGAGACTCTTCAGAATGCACCAGGTACCTGGGAGGTGAGAGACTCTTAGGACTCAAAGGGAGGGAACTTAAATGAAATGCCAGACAATAGGGAGAGAGAACTTATAGAGCCCACATCCAGCAGAACGATAAGGCATCAAATGAGGAAGGGGGTTGCCATCCCACAGTCAAAACTCTGACCCATAATTGTTCTTGTTTGAAAGAATTACAGGGATGGAAATGGAGAGGGGTCTGAGGAAAAGAAAGTCCAGCTCACAATCCCAAAGTGGGATGCAGCTCAAGGGGAGGTCCCAAAGTCTGACACTATTACTAAGGCTATGGAGGGCTCAAAAAAAGGGACCTATCATGTCTGCCCTCTGGAAGACTCAACAAGCAGCTGAAAGAGTCAGATGCAGATATTTGCACCCAACCAATAGACAGAAGCTGCTGACCCCTGTGGTTGAATTAGGGAAAAGCTGGAAGAAGCTGAGGAAGAGGGTGACCCTGTAGGAGGACCGCAGTCTCAATTAATCTGGACCCTGGAGATCTCTCAAACACTGGACCACCAACTAGGAAGCATAACCAGCTGATATGAAGCCCCCAACACATATACAACAGAGGACTCTGGGTCTGAATTCAGTCAGAGAAGATGCACCTAACCCTCAAGAGACTGAAGGCCCCAGGTTGATTAGAGGTCTGGTTGGTTTGGTAGTAGGTGGTCTCCTCGTGGAGACAGGATTGTGGGAAGGATGTATGGGATGTGGAACAGTCAGAGGGTGGATTTTGGGTGGAGAATAAAATCAGAGTGTAAAAAAATAAATTAAAGATTAAATAAAAAAGAATTATATAGGCATATTTTTCACATAAAAATTTAAAACATATATACATTATGTGTATCAAAATAAGCTTAAAGTCATATCAATATATAATAACCTATACCCATGTATCAAAAATAACCTTTCTCTATCAGTATATAAAATTCTGTACTGATATATCAAAACAACCTAATTTCTGTATCAATATACAAAACTCTATACCAATATAGCAAAATGTAACCTTAGTTTTGCATCAAATCATAAAAATCTATACCAATGTAAGATTATGGCTATAAAATGTTTTTTGGTTTAAGAGTAGATTCAATAATCCACCCCCTTTTCTTTATTATTCCTATGATATTTCTATATCTCCCCCTTCATCTCAATCTCTTTCCCCTTACCTAAGAAAGAAAGAAGAACAGAGAAAAGAAAGGGAAATAAAGAAATTCCTGCCCCCTCCCCCAGCCTCTTTTCTTAAAGAGACAGATCTTTAAAAGCTATTTTGTTTTGGGGGAGAATTGGTGTCTGCATCCAGAAAGTTATCTTAGGTTAGTTTGGTCCTATGCCCTACCTTGGATGCTATTTGTAGATGTTCTGTCTGGTTCCTTCTCCCATCTTTGTGCTCCCAGAATTAAGACTCAGACTCAAAATATATTTACAAATACCTTGGCCATATAGGTAGGCTCTTCTCTGAGTAGATCGTAAGTTAAATTAACCTATTTATTCTAATGTGCATTCTGCCACATGGCTGCTCACCTATGCTAAGGTACCATGCATCCATCTTGTTACATCTTCCTGGGCAAATCTCCCTGTGCCTCACTCTGTCCCAGAATTCTTTCTGCATCCTAGATATCCTACCTTATAATCTACCCTTTTCTATAGGCCATATATTTTTTTAATTGACAGGTGATGCATCCATATGATACACAAGATGGTCTCTCTACAAAGATCCACTGATTTATTAAATTGGTGATTGTCTTCAAAGTCCCTGGGTTTCAGTACTAGACATAGTTTCCCTTTGTTGACTGGGTCTTAAGTCTAATTAAAGAGCTGTTGGTTACCAGCAAAGTATGCTCAACACTACTGCACTCTTGGTTATGATGACATGCTAGTCACTGTTGTGGTTCATAGACACCATAGCTATGTGGGAATTTTATTTTCTTCCCTCCATTGGAAGCTTTATAGAGCACCTTCCAGTATTGTGAAAAATGGTGTACAGAGAGGAGGCTTTCAGATCAAATTTTGCTCAGGCCTCTAGGCCAGTGTCTAAAATACCTGATGTCTTTAGCAATAGGTATTTACTTTTTACCTCTGGGGTTGGGGATGGGGCATCAAGGACAGTACTCATAGCATGTGATGGTTTGGGGCTCTCTTGATCAACCTTGGCTGACAACTTAAAAGAGGGCTTTTCATGTGGAGTTTTGGGCTTTAGATGATCTGTGGGTCTTGGTGAAGCATTGTCAGCTTCAATTCCACCCGGTATTTTGACAGTGTTTTCCACTGGCCTGAAATTCACCATGTAAGCTACATTGGCTGATTAGTAGATCCAATGAATCTGTCTCCACCTCCCCAGAACTGAGATTACAAACATGTGGCATTTTGCTTAGCATTTTTGTTTGTTTTGTTTTGCTTTGTTTTGTTAATGTAGATGCTGATGATTAAAACTGGGGTTTCATGCTTGCAATGAAAGCATTTTACTGATTAGTTTGTATCTTTTTATCATATATCTAAAACTCCTTAAACCCTAGTTGACAAGATGATTGGCAAGCAAAGTACAAGATTCTCCATTCTTTGGCCACTGGTTAATGCTGTATTTTTCCACCAACATTTATTCTTATACATTGGTTTTTTCTATGCTGTGAGCTTCCAGACTTATGTTCAGAAATACTGCTTGACACCCTGACCCAAATAAAATCCTACCACCATTGTTTTCTATTTTATTAATGCCTTCATATTGTCTAATTCAATTTGTGTATCAAGAGTGGTTTATTTATTTTATGTATTTATTTTCATGCTTTTTTTTTTTTTTTTTACCATTTTCTATTTTGTCACTTTTTGTCTCCCTTCCTTTTTCCCCTTTTCCTTTTTTTTTTTTTTTTCTTTTTGACTTAAACTCTCTTGCATCCCATGCATCCCTGGTGCTGGAATTTTAGGCATGCATTTGCTGTGCATGATTTATGTGGTGCTGAAGCTCAAACTAACCTAGCCAGCAGGTTTTCCACCACTGGGCACTGGCTACTCTTCCTGTGCTCCCCTCTGCATTACTGGTAATGGCTTCTTCCTCATTCCTGCACAACCTTGTCTGAAAATCATCTTCTGGTAAATCCATCTTTACCATAGTATTTCTAATGGATGCTACCTTTATTTATTTTTTTTTTCCTTTTTTTTTAATTTTATTTATTTATTATTTTTTTTGCTTATTCACTTATAACCCTCCCAGTCACCCCCTCCCACAATCCTTCCCCATCTCTTCTTTTCTGAGTATCCCCTCCTCCTGTATCCCCCACCCTGCCACTTTAAGTCTCTGAGAGGCTAGGTGCTTTCCTCTCCCATTGAGGCCAGATGAGGCACCCAGCTAGAAGACCATACCCCATATACAGGCTGCATGTTTTGGGTATAGACCCCCCCTCCAGATGTTTGAAACCTACATGAAAACCAAGCGCACATTTACAACATATGTGCAGGGAGGCCTAGGTCCAGCCCATGGAGCTAGATCTGTGTAGACTAGGTATGCCTCCACGGTTTGGTGATTCAGTCTCTGAGAGCTCCAAGGGTTCAGGTTGGGTTTAACTCTGTTGATCTTCCTGTGCAGTTCCTATCTCCTTAGGGCCCACAATCCTTCCGCCTATTCTTCTATAAGAGTCCTCAAGCTCCATCCACTGTTTGGCTCTGGATGTCTGTATCTGTCTGAGTCAGCTGCTGGTTAGAGCCTCTCAAGGACCAGCTTGCCCCTGTCTGTTTCAGGCTGGAGGTTTAGATCCTGGGAGCTCTGGTTGAATCTTTTGATACTCATTCTAAAAAGGACAAAAGCACCCTCACTTTGGTCTTCCTCCTTCTTCTTGAGTTTCATGAGGTTTATGCATTGCGTCTTAGGTATTGTGTGCTTTTGGGGCTAATATCCGCTTATCAGTGAGTGCATACCATGTGTGTTCTTTTTGTGATTGGGTCATCTCACTCAGGATGATATTTTCTAGCTCCATCCATTTGCCTAAGAATTTCATGAGCTCATTATTTTTAATAGCTGAGTAGTACTCCATTGTGTAAATGTACCAACCATTTTCTGTATCCATTCTTTCTTGTTGAAGGACATCTTGGGTTTCTTTCCAGCTTCTGGCTATTATAAAATAAGTGCCGCTATAAACATAGTGGAGCATGTGGCCCTGTTGCATGTTGAAATATCTTCTGGGTATATGCCCAGGACGGGTATAGCTGGGTCCTCGGTAACACTATGTTCAATTCTTTGAGTTAATCGCCAGACTGCTTTCCATAGTGGTTGTACCAGCTTGCAATCTCACCAACAATGGAGAAGTGTTCCTCTTTCTCCACATCCTCGCCAACCATCTGCTGTCACCTGTGTTTTGAATCTTAGCCCTTCTAACTGGTGTGAGGTGGAATCTCAGTGTTGTTTTCATTTGCATTTCCCTGATGACTAGGGAGCTGAACACTTCTTTAGATGCTTCTCAACCATTCGAGTTTCCTCAGTTGAGAGTTCTTTGTTCAACTCTGTACCCCAGTTTTTAATAGGGTTATTTGATGATCTGGAATCTAGTTTCTTCAGTTCTTTGTATACCTTGGATATTAGCCCTCTATCAGATGTAAGGTTGGTGAAGATGTTTTCCCCAATCTGTTGGTTCCCGCTTTGTCCTATTGACAGTATCCTTTGCTTTACAGAAGCTTTGCAGTTTTATGAGATCCCATTTGTCAATTCTTGATCTTAGAGCATACGCCATTGGTGTTCTGTTCAGGAACTTTTCCCCTGTGCCCATGTGATCAAGGCTTTTCCCTATTTTTCTTCTATTAGTTTCAGTGTAGCTGGTTTTATGTGGAGGTCCTGATCCACTTGGAATTGAGCTTTGTACTAGGAGATAAGTATGGATCAATTTGCATTCTTCTACATGTTGACCTCCAGTTGGACCAGCACCATTTGTTGAAAATGCTGTCTTTTTTCCACTGGATAGTTTGAGCTCCTTTGTTCGAAGATCAAGTGACCATAGGTATGGGGGTTCATTTTCTGGGTCTTCTATACTATTCCATTGATCCTTCTGACTGTCTCTGTTTCCAATACCATGCCATTTTTTTATCACTATTGCTTTGTAGTACAGCTTGAATCGGGATGGAGATTCCCCCAGAATTTCTTTTATTTTTGAGTGTAGTTTTCGCTATCCTGGGTTTTTTGTTATTCCAAATGAATTTTAAGATTGCTCTTTCTATCTCTGTAAAGAAATTGAGTGGGAATTTTGATAGGGATTGCATTAAATCTGTAGATTGCTTTTGGCAAGATAGCCATTTTTACTAATTAATCCTTCCAATCCATGAGCATGGGAGATCTTTCCATCTCTGAGATCTCCTTTGATTTCTTTCTTCAGGGCGTTGAAGTTCTTGTCATACAGGTCTTTTACTTGCTTGGTTAGATTCACACCAAGATATTTTATACTATTTGTGACTATTGTGAATGGTGTCGTTTCCATTATTTCTTTCTCAGCCAGTTTATCCTTTGTGTAGAGGAATGCTACTGATTTGGTTGAGTTAATTTTATACCCAGCCCCTTTGCTAAAGTTGTTTATCAGGTTTAGGAGCTCTCTGTGGAAGTTTTGGGGTCACTTAAGTATCTAACATGTCATCTGCAAATAGTGAAACTTGACTTCTTCCTTTCCAATTTGTATCCCTTTGATCTCCTTCTGTTGCCTAATTGCTCTGGCTAGGAATTCCAGAACTATATTGAACAGGTAGGGGGAGAGTGGGCAGCCTTGTCTAGTCCCTGATTTTAATGGGATTGCTTCAAGTTTCTCTCCACTTAGTTTGATGTTGGCTACTGGCTTGCTGTATATTGCTTTTAACTATGTTTAGGTATGGACCTTGAATTCCTGATCTTTCCAAGACTTTTATCATGAAGGGGTGTTTGAATTTTGTCGAATGCTTTCTCAGCGTCAAGAGATATGATCATGTGGTTTTTTTCTTTGAGTTTATTTATGTAGTGGGATTACGTTGATGGATTTCCGTATATTGAACCAACCCTGCATTCCTGGGATAAAGCCTACTTGATCATGGTGGATAAGTGTTTTGATGTGTTCTTGGATTCGGTTCGAGAGAATTTATTCAGTATTTTTGCATCGATATTCTAAGGGAGATTGGTCTGAAGTTCTCTTTTCTTGTTGGATCTTTGTGTGGTTTAGGTATAAGCTAATTGTGGCTTCATAGAATGAATTAGGTAGTGTTCCTTCTGTTTCTATTTTGTGGAATAGTTTGAAGAGAATTGGTATTAGATCTTCCTTGAAGGTTTGATAGAATTCTGCACTAAAACCATCTGGACCTGGACTTTTTTTGGTGGGGAACTTTGAATGACTGCTTCTATTTCTTTCGCAGTTATGGGACTGTTAAGATGGTTAATCTGATCCTGATTTAACATTGGTAACTGATACTTGTCTAGAAAATTGTCCATTTCATCCAGATTTTCCAATTTTGTTGAGTATAGGCTTTTGTAGTAGGAATCTGATGATTTGTTGAATTTCCTCGGTTTCTGTTGTTATGTCACCCTTTTCATTTGGATTTTATTGATTTGGATACTGTCTCTCTGACCCTCTGATTAGTCTGGCTAAGGGTTTATCTATTTTGTTGATTTTCTCAAAGAACCAGCTCCTGGTTTTATTGATTCTTTGTATATTTCTCTTTGTTTTCTATTTGGTTGATTTCAGCCCTGAGTTTAATTATTTCCTGCTGTCTACTCCTCTTGGGTGTATTTGCTTTCTTTTTGTTCTAGAGCTTTCAGGTGTGTTTTTCAAGCTGCTAGTGTGTTCTCTCTCCAGTTTCTTTTGTGTATGCACTTAGAGCTATGAGCTTTCCTCTTAGCACTGCCTTCAGTGTGTCCCATAGGTTTTGGTATGATGTGTCTTCATTTTCATTAAATTCTAAAATGTCCTTAATTTCTTTCTTTATTTCTTCCCTGACCCATTATCAACGAGTAGAGTATTGTTCAGTTTCCCATGTGAATGTGGGCTTTCCCATTGTCCTTTGTTGTTATTGAAGACCAGCTGTAGACCATGGTGATCTGATAGGATGCATGGGATTATTACAATTTTTTTATATCTGTTTGAGGCCTGTCTTGTGACCAATTATATGGTCTATTTTGGAGAGGTACCATGAGGTGCAGTGAAAAAGGTATATTCTTTTGTTTTTGTGTGAAATGATCTATAGATATCGTTAAGTCCATTTGGTTTTAAACTTCTGTTAGTTTCACTGTACCTCTGTCTAGTTTCTGTTTCCCTGATCTGTCCAGTGCTGAGAGTGGGTTTTGAATTCTCCCACTATTATTGTGTGGGGTGCAAAAGTGCTTTGAGCTTAGAAGGTTTCTTATATGAAAGTGGGTGCTCTTGCATTTGGTGCATAGATGTTCAAATTGAGAGTTCAATGTTGGGTTGACTTTTCCTTTGACAAATTATGAAATGACCTTTCCTTATCCTTTTTTTATATCTTTAAGTTGAAAGTCAATTTTTATTTCATATTAAGAATGGCTACTCCAGCTTGTTTCCTAGATCATTTGCTTGAAGAATTGTTTTCCAGCCTTTTACCAAAGGTAGTGCCCTGTCACTACCTTAGGGGCACTGATGGGTTTCTTGTAGCAGCAAAATTCGGACCCGTTTGCATATCCAGTCTGTTTATCTATGGCTTTTTTATTGGGAAATTGAGTCCCATTGACATTAAGAATATAAAAGAGGAGACGGTTGCTTCCTGTTATTTTTCTAAGAGGGGAAAGGCATTGTTCGTGTGGTTATCTTCTTTTGGGTTTTTTGGAGGGGTTACTTTCTTGCTCTCCTAGGGTAATGATTGCTCACCTTGAAAATGGGTCTTTCCTGCAAATAATTCTTTGTAGTGCTGGGTTTGTGAAAAGATATTGTGAAAATTTTGGGGCTTTGTCTGGAATATCTTGGTTTCCCCAAACATGGTAATAGAGAATTTTTTGCTGGGTATATTTAGCCCTGGGCTGGCAATGTGTTTTTTAGGGTCTGTATGACATCTGTCCAGGCTTCTGGCTTTTTATGGTCTCGGGGAGAAGTCGGTGTAAATTTTGATAGGTCTGCCTTTATTATGTTTACTTTGGCCTTTTTTCCCTTACTGCTTTAAAATTCTTTCTTTTTTTCGAGCATTTTGTGTTTTGATTAAATTTGCGGGGGTATTTCTTTTTCTGGTCTAGTCTATTGGGGTTTCTGAAAGGCTTCTTGAATATTATGGGCACTCATTCCTTAGGTTAGGGAAGTTTTTTCTTCTATGGATTTTGTTGAAGATATTTACGGCCCCTTTAAATTTGGGGGGTAATCTCCTCTCTTTTATACCTATTATCCTTAGGTTTTGGTCTTCTCATTGTTTCCTGGATTTCCTGGATGTTTTTGTGTTAAGAGTTTTTTGCATTTTTCGTTTTCCTGACATTGTGTCAATATTTTCTATGGTATCTTCTGCCACCCTGAGATTCTCTCTTCTATCTCCTTGTATTCTGTTGGTGGATGCTTGCGCTGTGACTCCTATTTCTTTCTTAGGTTTTCTATCTCCAGAGTAGTCTCCCTTTGTGATTTCTTTATTGTTTTCTATTTTTCCATTTTTATGTCCTAGATGGTTCTGTACAAATCCTTCACCTGTTTGGTTGTGTTCCTTGTGATTCTTTAAGGGCTTTTAACCTGTTTTACCTGTGTTCTCCTCGGATCTTTGTGAAGTTTATTTATGTCCTTCTTAAAGTCCTCCATCATCATCATTAAAAGTGATTTTAGGCTGACTCCTTGCTTCCTAGTGATATGGGGAGTTCAGGACTTAATGTGGGAGAACTAGGTTCTGATGATGAACATGTGTTCTGGTTCCTGGCCCTTGTATTCCTTGCTCTTGCCTTTTGCCATCTGGTTCTCCGGGTTTAAACTTACCTGTGCTTTTCCTCTGGCTGGAACCTTCTTTCCCTAATCTCTTGGTTGTGTCAAACTGTTTAGGTTGGGTGTCGCTCTGAGGTTAGAGCTAGGGCCCGGATCGCTCAGTGGCTTTGGTCCGGACAGGAAGGAATCAGTGCTCTGGGCCAAAGGAGTGAGTTCCTGGATCCCTGTGGGTCCCAGTTACTCCCTGTTTGGGGCAAGTGTTTGCTGCTCCCTTGCATAGGAATCTGCTTGGGTTAGAGCTCCTAGGAGCCCTGTTTCCCCTGGTTTTGTGGATTTGGTTTAGGGGCTGCCGCCTGAGATCTGCTGCGTGCTTGGAACCCAGGCCAAAGGAGCCATTTGCTCTGGGCCAGAGTAAAACCCTGGGCCCTCAGTGGGTCCCAGTTTTTCCCCCTTTTGGGGTGAGGGGTGCTGCCCTCCTTACCAGAGATCTGCCTGCGTCAGAGCTCCTGGGTGCCCCACTCTCCCGGGTTTTGTGAGGTTCAGTTGCAGAGCGCCGCCAGGGATCTGCTCTGGCCTGGGCCCAGACCGGAAGGGGAAATGCACCTTTATGATGTCTGATCCTCCTTTATTCCAATTCTTTCCTCCAGCCCCAGCAATGACAAATTATGTAATTTACCTTTTAAAATTTTTGTTGACTGTTATTTTATTCACACTAGAATATAGGTTCCATATTTGTTCTGTTCCTGTGACATGGATGACAATGCTTGGAACACTGCAATCTTTCAGTAATGCTTGTTGAATTGATAATTTCCCTCTTGTGGTCAGATTCTTCGGGGCTGGTAGCTCGTGTGTGGTCGGAGTGTGGATCCTGTTGGGTGGAGTTGTGGTTCCTGAGAGTCTTCCGACTGGCCCAGGCGGCTCAGGGAGGCATGGCTCAGGGAGCAGAAGTGTGGGATTTGACTGAGTTCCCTCCATGTGGCGCCGGTGGACATAGGGCTGTGAGAAGCTGCATGGGCTCTGCCTGGGGTGTGGGGAATTCTCAGTCTGAAGTTCTGTGGGGGCAGGGCTCCTGAGTGGACCTGGAGGCCAGTGGTCTCTGTTCTTGAGCTCCCAGATGCCACTGAGGGTGGTGGAAGAACAGAGATGTGAGAGGAATGAGAGGAGAGAAGGAAGCCCTGACAGCAGCCCCACAAGAAGTAGACTCTTGGTATGGCACTCATTTTGTTGGATCACTGGGTCAGCTAGCTTGCTTGAGTTGGCAGGGTTCTGGGGCAGGAATGCAGAGAAGTCCTCAGTGGGAGATTAGGCAGCAACTCATTAAAAGCTTCCTCCATGGTTCCCCATGGCAGGACCCCAAAGACAACGAGAAAGTTCATGGTTTTAAAGGGTTTAATGTCATGGTGGAAAGTTGATGAATCTGGCTGTGCGCCCCCCCCCCCCCCCCCCCCCCCCCGCCTCCCAGGGTCTAAGAAGGAATACTTAATTGGCTGTGCTCTCTGACATTTAGGTATCTCATTAATATGGAAATCTCTTGAGGGCCTGAGGCCTATAGTCACTCCCTCTACCTGTGGAGGGGCTGGTAGGGGTGATGCCCTATGTGACTGAAAGGTACTGATCAAGTGGAGGTCTTAGACCTTGTGTCAAGAGCCTGGAGTCTGGGATCGTAGAGAAATATATGCTGTCCCTCGCAGGTATGAACACCTGTTGGGTCTCCAGCTATCTCTAGCCTGTGCTCTAGCAGAAACCAAGCCATCTTTTCATGGTCCCATAAGATTCCAGGCAGGAAATGGAAGTAGATGAAAAAGAAGATGAAGTAAGAAAGAAGAAAAAACCCCAGGTGTTTGGGGGCATGTGGAGAAGGAGAAAGAGAGGAGTGTTAGAAAAGAGTAAGAAGAAAAGAAAAGTAGCCATCACATGAATATGGAAGCAAAGTTGAGAATTTTTCAGTCATCTGACTTGCTGGCCAGAGCAAATCACCTAAAAGTGTCTTAAACAAATTATCTTTTCACACTGAACAGAACTGAGCTTTTGTCTGTAAGAAGGTTGGAGACCATAAATATCAAATAACTGCCCAGTGGCATTTAGGCAAATGTTGCTGTCTGATATGATTAATCTTGATTGTTCCTTTGATAGGATTGAGAAATCTAGGGATTAGTAAATTCATCTTTAGGCATATCTATGTTTTCACAGACAGTTAAAATGGGGGGGGGGGGCTTTGACCTCATAAATGATTAATCCATCCATAGAGCAAAAATCTGAACAGACTATTGAGAAGTGGTGGAAGTGTGGAATGTAGGACCTGGTTTTAGGAAGTGACTCACCTGGTGTATATATTTGGAAGCTGTACCAAATACTGGCCCATTTCTGTTATTGCTCCAGCCTGCTTCCTGACTGTCTAGCTAGCCATGACCTTCCTATAATAGTTGATGACACTTTTAAAATGAGACAAAATTAATTCTTCCTTCTTTAGTTATTCCTGTTGGGCATTTTGTCACAGTATAAAATATGTCTCATACAATGCCTGTGAAATATGACAGATCACCCTTTATACAAGCACTATCATTTCCCTTTTATAGTATGAAAGCTGAATACGATGAGCTTCCCAAAGATATGCTGCTGGTAAGTTGTAGAACTACAATCAATTCTGCTCTCTCTAGCTCCATCATATTGTTGTCAAAGATCACACACATTCACGGTGACTCCCAGTTTCTCTTAATCAGTGAAAATCTGCTTTATGAATACTGTTTCCACTAAAAGATTACTTGGATGACTTTTTCATATTTTTATCACCTTAAATTCAATATTGCAATAGCCACAGTAAGATATAATCACATGAAAATATGTCCAATAAATTAATTAATCAAGTCAATGCTGTCAGAGCTCAGAGCAAACCCAGGGCTTGTCTGAAGGAGTGATCTTGTTCCTGAAGGATGGGTTCACAGAGGAAAATAGGGAGGAATATTTAGATAGCAAGAAAAGTATCTCTGTCTTGGTAGAAATTATGTCCTTGATCAGGACAAAGTCTAAGAATCAATACTAGAAAAGATTAATTATAATTTTAATGCATTGAGACACAAATGGAGATCTATGCTGCTTAATAAGGTAGATAACTGTAAGTTTATAGCTATTTCAACTCATTAATAAATAGAAAATCATTCAGTAGCTAAATTCAGGGATGCAGAGACCCCCAAGGACAGGGATTATCTTTGTATGTTGTCATTCTTCCGGGATACTTCATGCATCACACCTGAATAGCCTTGGTATGCTATTGCACCAAGAATAAATACACTAAGCTTTGGAATCTACCATAGTAGAATTTACTTTTTAGTGGTTACTGGTTTCTTTGGAAATAAATTTAGTTTTATTTCATTCTATAGGTAATCCTAATTTCACAGCCATAGTTGGGTAGCAGCATGATTGCATGGCCCAGAAGACAACATTTTTGGACTGGTGTAAGGGTCTGGTTGTATTTCACAAAGCAAAACAGATTCCTCTTCCTGAAAACACCACCTATGCATCTCTTCATTTTCCAGCACCATAGGGGACATGGGCCATGAAAGTTTCTGTTCAAAGTCATCAATAGTGCTTAGAGACAAGGCAGTTCAGGAGCTAAAGAGAATACATTAATAATAGGTAATAATAATGTAGGGTCAGTGGGTTGTATTGGGTAGGAGAGGTGGAGAGGGAGAGAGAGAGGAAGAGAGAGATCTCTCCAAGTTCTAATGCTCTGATTTGAATATGCTTTGCTTTCAGAGATGGATGTTGGGGAATCTTGTTCTCCTGGCTCTGACAGTACTCACTGACCTAATGTCCCCTGGGCTCACTTTTCAGCCACATTAGCACCTTTCCCTGCTATTCCTGGCCCATCGATAGTCTCAATGTTCTTGAATTGGCTGAGCTTCCTTGACTATTCAAAAAAATTTTATTGTACTCAAAGTCAGACACTGAGAAAAACAAGGACTTGTCTTCAATGGGCAAGACTGCATCTTCCTTAATGGGTGAATGTCAGAGTTCCATTGCTGGAAAGTTGCTTCCATTATCCTGCCGACTCATTAGAGATTATTAGAAAATGAATTGCCAGTTCTCTTCAGGATAGTGAGACCATGTGACTAGTTCCAGCAAATGAGAATCAATGGAGATGTTCAGGGAACTTCCGGCCTTGGAGTGAGTATGAATTTTCAAGTACTTTTGATTTTCTTTCTGGAACAATTCCAAGACTACATGTTGAGATAAATTCAGCCTGAAACCATAAGTAGCCACAAGGAGGAATTTCCTGGGGTTCCTTCACTTGATGTAATAAAATTCACTTTCCTTAAATTTCTGAGATTTGGATTGTTTTGTTTTTATTTTTGTTGTCAATGAAGAACCTAAATTCTAAGTAATTTAGAAGCATTCATAAATATTTTCCCAAGTAAAATATATGATCAGTGAATTCTCCTACTGTTTCTCTGAGAACAGACTCAGTCAAGTTCAAATCAAGTTTATTCCTTAATAGAATACTGAAAGAAGAGTACTGAAAAGCAGAGTACTGAAAGAAGGCAGAAAGTCATTCCAGAACTGGGTCAAATAAATAGTTGTTTGTAGATGACCAGATGAGGAGACTTAGAGAAATAGGATTAACCAGAAGTTATGACTGGAAAAGGAATAGGATTCAACCTTAGAGACTCACAGGCCCATAGCAACGTTGGGGAGATAGGATGAATGAGAACAAACAGATTTGTGAGTGTAGGTCTCATGGAGCACATAGAAGAGAGAGTAAAAGCACACATCTCAGTAAATACACAACAGCATACATAATGTCACTCATCAGGGGATGCTAAACTCCCAGTAAGGAAGATGCAGCCTTGCCCATTGAAGACAAGTCCTCAATCTCCAATGTTCATTAGATACTCAGTAGACTGGACCATAGGCATAAGAAAATGAGAGGGGACAAAAGTGAAAGGTGGGATTACTATGTGGTCTGTTTGTCTTTATCATGGTACAGTCTACTATGTAAAGGACCAGACTAAGAGACACCCTTCTGTGATCTGGGCAGGACAGTAGCAGACAGAATGACAGCTAAGGAAGCCTTCTCCAGGTACCTGCACACTCTCTCTTATCTTGTAGATGGGAGACCAAGTTCTTTGTTACTACTGGAAGGTTGGACATGCCTGTGGTTCTCTCAGGTTGGTATGTCTTTCTAATTTCTGTTCCTGGCTTCTTCAAATTTTGAACCATTCTTCTCAACTTATGGGATATGATAGGCCAGCAAAGGTTTTGATGAAACAGTGAAGGCTGACACCTGCATTTCTTGTTCAGTGGCTTTTTATACTTTTAAGACCATCTATATAATTTCTCTCCTGATTGTGGTCTTTTAAATTTAGAATTTTCATTCAAAATTTAGAATTTATGGTTCATCAGCTCTATACAGGGAATTTTAAGCCTAAATACAGATTATTTTTCATGCTTTGAGTAATGCTTGCTGATTGTGAAATCTGAGACAGCAGGGGTTGGCATGATCATGAATGTTAAATGGTGCACAAAATAACTACTCTGTTGGTGAACTACAGGGCTCAATGGTGATTACTTTGGCTATACCTGGGAAACTATGAATGGATTTCCAATAAATCCACAATAACATAATTTATACACAATGACAATTAAAGTAACAAGAGAATTTCAAGAAGTAAATATTTTATCTAGTGAATTAACCATGCAAGACTCATTCTTTGAATGCTAATTAGGATACTGAGGTTAAATCCCTATGTTATGAAGTCAGCTTATGCTCAATAATCAAGTAGATAAAGACTAATGATGCAGGATTTGTATTTTGATTAACTGTCATCTCTTCTTTCCAAAATGTAAGCTCACTTATAATGGCCAATGGAGCATTTCTGGTCTCCTTTCTGTCCCTCTGGGAAAAATACTGTGTCCTCCTCCAAGGCTGCTGTCAGAGTTACACTAGGTTTATCCCACTTCTGTGGAGTCAGGATAAGGAGGTGGTGTGGATACCATTAGCCTGGAAACATTTGGTAAAAGCTTCACCACTTATACTAGGCCTAAGACGGCCAAGTATGTCAGGAAAAAAAATGTTCTTTCAGAGATATTCACACCTATAATTCATGGGGCTTGTGAAGATATTACTTTGTTAGAGGCAAAGAGATTTTGCACATAAAATTAGGTTTAAGATATGGAGTGAGGGAACTAGTCCAGTGGCCCAATGCAGTCACAAGGCTTCTCTGGAGTGGGAAAGGAAAACTAGAATTCAGGATGAGGTAACCTGTACGTGGGGTTGAATATGGAGAAAGTGCCACGAGCTACAGAATCCATTAACTCTGGAAGATGGGAAAGGGAAGGATATGGTTTCTCCTCTAGAGCTGGGAGGGAAGGCTATAGTCTTTTTTACAGCCACCAAGTAAAACCCACAGAAGTATAGGGTAATAATTTGCTATTTAAGTCACAGTGTCTATGCTTAATTTGTTATAGAAGCAGTAGGAAACTAATACATCAGAGGCCAGTTCTCCATTTGTCATTATGGTATCTCTAGGTCTTGACACATGGATACTTATTGGATGAATGCAGGAAAATTAACTTGTTATTCAGATACATGCCAACTACAATTTCATTGGCACATACCTTTGAACAGTAACCGAGGCTCACATATGATCTTGAAAATAATCTAGAAATATCTGTTTAAAAAAAACTCACTTATATAAGTTGACAGGGAGAGATGACACTTCAGTTTGTGAAGTAAGCATGCCAGGTCAGGTATTCTAACCTGCACACATTGGAAATATTATTTCCATGTTCTGTGCCCAGATTTTATTTTCTTTATAGGATTACTGCCCATGCATGTTCCATTTCTTTGCTTACTTTCTCTACCTTCCTACTGGAAGGAACAATTTGTGAAATCAAATAACTTGCCTAGGTTTGGGCGCGATCACCATTTTAGTTGCTTTTCTCTTTGCTGTGACAAAACACAGACAAAAGCATTTTAAAGATGCAGGTTTGGGCTCACAGTATAAGGAGAAGCAGCCCATAATTTTTTGATAAAGTGTTACAACAGGCAAAGGAAACAGTTTTTTATATAATGCTCCTTGTCAGGAAACACACACACACACACACACACACACACACACACACACACACGAAGGAGGAAGGGATAGGAGGGAGGGAGGAAAGGAGAGAGATAGGCAGAAAGACAGAGACAGAAAGAAACAGATGGACAGAGAAACAGACATAGACATAGTGATAGGGAGACAGAGAGATGGATGGATGGGTAGATAAATAGGTAAGTAGGTAGGTAGGTACCCAGCTGGCCCCTCCTTTTTAAATTATTATTTAGTCTGGGACCCAAGCCTGTGGGATAGTGTTGTCTAAATTAAGAGGTGGCCTTCCTTTGTTGGTGAGATATTTCTGGAAATACCCACATAAAGGCCTGAAGTGTATCTCCTAGGTGATTAAATATAGTCAAATCAACAACAAAGGCTAATTATCATAGTACATATCACATTTCTCCTAGTCTCTGAGTTCCCACATGTCAGTGACTTTCATCTGAAGCCCTGTGCCTTACTGAAAGCAGTGTGGAGGTTATGGGTGGACATTCCTTGGTCCATGAAAGCTTGTTTTTTAGCCTGTCTGTTAAGTAACTTACACAGACTTTCCTCAGGGAAAGAAATCTAGAGTAGAGAAGCCTTAAAAATTCCACCTGCCCAAGACTCTAGACATAAATACAGGGGCCCAAGGTATCAGAGTTTCCAAATTAAGTCTTTGCTTGTCATGGCTCTAGAACCTGAAGTGGCTTCTGCCCCAGAGTTGTCACCTAACAGCACAGATCTATAAAGACCAAATCCACACATTACCCTAAGCTATATTTCAGAGAAGTCTAAAGATCCTGACTAGTTTGTGTTGGCTCCCCTGAGAACCTAAGGTAGATGTGCTGAGGTGGCAAAATAAGGATTTGAAGTAAGTTCTGACTAGTACACACCAAGTTGACGTTGCTTTGGAAGAGGGACTGTGGGTGGCAGGGGACAACTTCTCTAGGGAAAGAGTTACTCAAGCTTGCCGAGGATTCTGCAGGGCGTTTCCAAAGAGGAAGCAACCACCTCATCTTTGATGCTGTACATATTCTAATGCCTGCCCTGCCTTAAGATAAACATGAAAGGAGGCAAGAAAACCATGGATTGTACATTTACTCTGATCCCATGGGACTTGGCTCAGCCCCATTCTATGTTTTCAAACTGAGCATATCTTATTCTCTAGTTTGCCAGGGTCTTATGTGAAGTTTGCAACTTCACATAACTTGCAGGAAGTGCTGTGAAGAACATACTTGCATTGCCACTAGTAGGAAAAGCCATGATGGATGTGTTCTGGAGAAATTTATTAGCTGGTAGGAATTCCTATTTCAACTGTGATTACAGCAGGCATCTGTATAGAGATTTTTTTAAAATCACCCAGTCTCTTGTTGAGAAAAACTTTCATGGACCAAGGAATGTTCGCCTGTAACCTTCACACTTTCAGTAAGACACAAGTCTTCAGATGAAAGTCACTGACATGTGGGAACTCAGAGACCTGCAGAAGGTTTTAGGTCAAGAAAGATTCCTAATTCTGTATCAACATTTTCACTCAGCAGTCTTTGTCTACAGTAGACTCTCACAAAGTTAGAGGAATGTCCAATCCAACACTGACCAAGGAGACTGTTTTAAGGTAAATGATACTCAGGATGCTGTGTGATTCTTTAATAACTACCATTTCTCCGTACCCGAGCCAGGAAAGGACTCTGTCTTCAAGCTGGCCTTAGCCTCCCTCACTTCCCCTTGTTATAAGCTCAGCCACCCTCCAGCTTCCTCTTCCCTCCTCACCGTGAAGTTAATACTCTCAATAAACTTTTATCTCATCTTTTATTTGCTGTTCCTAGATCTCTTAATGACTCCCATTTACACCTTTTCCAATTGGTTTCAGCACGTGCTGGGGCCCTGGCACTGATCTTCCCAGAAAGACAATTCTCTCACTCCTTATCCTGTTACATCATGCTGAGATGTTGGCTTAGGAAAAGAATTTCAGACTAAATATGAATCCCTCCAGTCACAATTCCTCAGGGTTTTCATTCTCTGACAAGTTAAAGGCACAAGAAATCTGCTTTAGAAATTTATGATAACATTTACTTTCTTGATTTAAACCCATGTTGGTACAATGCATGTGGCATTCTTCAGGCCTCTTCTTAGCCATGTATTGTAGCATATTATATGTAAATGATTTGTATCCTCCTAGAATGTTACTCTCTTGAGTAATAGTTCATGCTTGTGACACTCCAACACACATTACAATACTCATGTGAAACCAGAAAGGGATTAGTACTGAGCTGAATGTCAAGGTCCTTTTTTAGGTCTCATTGTAGATTTTTTAAAAATTACTTTTATATTTTTGAGATTACAATTTAATTATATCATTTTTTCCTTTCCATTCTTATGTAATTCTCCCCACTCTTTCAGATTCATGGTCTCTTGAATTATTGTTATACATATAAGAGTATAAATATACAATAAAACTAATGGAAAATATTAAAAAACATAATCCACACCCTCGATGGCAAGGCCCCAGGGGCCTTGTTCTCATCTCTTGGAGACTCTCTGACTCAGAGCTCCAAATCTCTCCACCCAGATCACTAAGTTCCCACTGGTGGGTCACTAGCATGCCAAAATTCCCAAGGCCTTTTGGGTGCACTTCTTGCAAACCCACACTTTGCCACTTTACTTTTCTCTCTGGAACCCAGTTGAGTCTCCCTGTGAAGAAAAACACTACACAAACTTAGTTCAGAATTAGTGGTAACCCAATTGCTGGCCTTAACAACTAACATGCTAATTATAAGTCATTCTAAATTAAATCCTCCAGTAGCGGATCCAAATGGATCCGCACCTGAAATGGGGCCTCCGGTCTCTCTATCTACATTTTCTCTTCCATCTTCTGTCCCCCAGGCTACTCTCTCCTCACCCCCATCCCCTTGTCCAACCAGAAAGTCCCCCTACTCGCCCAGTGACTGGTTTATTTGTTAGAAGGGTCACATGAAGTCCTGAGTATGTGATTCACTCCTCTTGGGGAAGTTGAATTAGCATCAAAATACAAACAGCACCAGGGCTATCCACAACAACAGATTATATACTTAAATATGTAAATATAATCTACCAAATCTTTACAATGTTTCCTATGCATATATATTATCAGGGCTGACTATTTTAACTGGATTACCTATTGCTATGCCCTTTGCTGGGATAAATTTTCTCCAACTCTAAGCATTCCTTAGCTACTTGTAACTCCTTGTCTGGAGTTAAGACCTCATGGTCTTTCCCCCTTCCATGTTAGCATGTGTCTATTAGTATCTTCATTGTTCATGTCATGTTTAGACAGCCATGTTGATTACACTTTATGGATGTAGCTTCTCCGACATTTCTATGAGACACAATCTCACAAGAAGTTTCCTATTCCTCTGACTCTTATAATACCTTCTCCTCCTATTTCTACAATGACCCCTGAGCCTTCAGTGCATGTAGATGTGGCAGTTGGGACTGGGCTCCAAACTCTGTACTTTGATCAATTGTTTTTGGTAATGATTCCATCTGTAGTAAAGATAGATTTTCTTGATGAGGGATGAGAGCTACACTTATCTGTGGGAATAAAGATAAATATTTAGAATGCAGTTAATTATTGTGGCTGGTTTAATAAAGTGGTGGTTGTAGGTTCTTTTTAAAGATCTATTACTTCAGTATTCCTGAGTAGCTGTCTAGGTTTTCTGTACGAGGAGTGATTCCTTTCCTATTGGATGGGTTTTAAGTTCAATTAGAAAGCTGTTGGTTACCACCAAGTTATGCCTGTCACTATTGTAACCTTGAGTTATTGTGCCATGTTGGTTTACACAGTTCATAGGCATAATAGCTGGGTATGCCTGATTGGTTACTTCCCTCTTTGGAAGCTTGCCTTCTGGTACTATGAAATCTAGTCTGTAGGGAAGAAGCTTGAAGGTCAGATCCTGCTCACATGTCCAAATGCATGGTGTCTTCATCAATAGAGACTTATGATTGCAACCAAAGTCAACAGAATAGCCTATAATATCTTGGGTGTCTCATGGATAACTGTGACTAACAACTTGAAAGAGGCCTTCCCATTTCTTTGTTTTCTTGGATATTTATTTACATTTCAGATGTCATCCCATCCCCTTTCCCCATTTTCCTATGATCCTGGGGTTGAGCATTGTCAGCCAGATGAGAAAATTTTATGTAAATAATGCATGAATATATAGACTCACTTTACCTTAGGTACAGTTGGGTAGATAGTATGATGTCTTATGCTTTTTTGCAGACATCCTTACTGTGATTTTATCCTCCTCTCTCTTTTTCTAAATTTATCTCCCACTACACTAATTAAACCTCTGTTCCAAATTTCCCTTAGATCAACTATAGCTTGTCTATTGCCCCTCCTATGCCCTTGATCCCTGTTTACTTATCTTATTTCTGCAATAATTCACGGTTATATGTTCACATCTGAAGATCTGGGGCTAGGAACTGCAGATGGGAGAGAACATGTGATATTTGTCTTTCTGGATCTGGCTTACTTCACTGTATTTTTTCCTAGATGATTCATTATTCAGCTATTCTGATGAAATCATAATTTTATACAAGTTTTCTTAGATCTCTAATGTCTAGTATCATTTTTGCCTGCAAATTAGGATAAGTTGACTTCTTTTTTCCTATTTGTATCCCTTTAATTTTTCTTCCCCCATGTCATTATTCAGCTAGGACTTGGAGCATCATATTGAAAATGTATTGACTGGGATTGTTTCTCATTCAGTCTAGTGTATCACATTTCTGAACTTCAGTGGGTTCTGATCTGCATGTCTGTTAGTAATTTATTGTTTTCATCTCTACTGTCATGTCATTGCTTTCCTGATATTATATTCTGTGATATTTTTTAGTTTTCTCTGTTATGTTTACATTCCTCTCTCTTTTGGATAATTGGCCAAGATCTGCTTCTTTTACTTTTGTTCTTTATTTTCTTCATATTAGAGACAACATCTTAAGATATGGTCAGTTTTAACTACTTATGCATTCTTGCTGTCTGTTGTAATGTTTCTCTGTTCGTTTCTGCTTCTGTTAATTGTTTTTTCTTTTTATTCTCTTCTTTGGATAATTGGGCAATATCTGCAATTTTTTTTTTTTCTCAAAACCACACTTAGATCTGTTAACTATTTTATTGTTTTCTTTATTGTACTGATTTCTGCTTGGTCTTTTTATTTCTTGCATTCTCAGGGTTTGGATCTGTTTTTTTTCCTTGTTTTTCCAACATTTTGGCTTACATCATTATGCTATTCATTTTGTGAACTTTCTTAATACTTAATGTAGACACCTAGAGCTATAAATTTTCCCTTTTAAGATTACTAATTAGTGCATCCTATATACATACACATTACACATATTCATGTAAATGCATACGTGTGTGTGTGTCATTTTCATTTAGTTCTGAGATATATTTTACATCTTTCTTTCTTTTTTCTTTTCTTTCTTTTTCTTTCTTTCTTTCTTTCTTTCTTTCTTTCTTTCTTTCTTTTTTTTTTTTTTTCGAGACAGTGTTTCTCTGTATAGCCCTGGCTGTCCTGGAACTCACTCTGTAGACCAGGCTGGCCTCGAACTCAGAAATCCGCCTGCCTCTGCCTCCCAAGTGTTAGGATTCAAGGCATGCGCCACCACTGCCTGGCCTTTCTTAATTTCTTATTTACCCCATTAATCATTCAGTAATAAGTTCTTAATATCCATGTGCTTGCATATTTACTAGATAATTGTTTGCTATGAATATTAAGTTTTGTTGCATTGTGGTCAGATAAGATGCAGAAAGTGGTTTCAATGTTTTTGAATTTGTGAAGTTTATTTTGTGTTCTAGGATGTGGCCTATGTTAGAAAAGCTTGTGTGCCACGGTTCTCTATACAACATTTAGGGAACTCTGCTGAAGTCTCCTCTCTCCCAATACTTGCTTACTTCTTATGTAACCTTAGAGAGGGACTAAAGGAAGTTTTCTTGTCTTCCTAAGCCTATTGAGTATCCTGTAGGTTTCATGAGACTCCTGCTTTCATCTAGGAGACCATGTTTCTATGTAGCGAAATAACTATACACCATGCATCCAGCCATGAGTCATCTGGGGCAAAATCTATGGGAGTTCCCAATTGGGTCTGTTAGTGGCTCAAATACAGAATTTATTCCTTATGGCAATGCTGCACAACAATGTGTAGAGTCCAGCCAATCAGGAGAGCTGCTCGTGCCGCACAGTGCAGGGTTTTGATTGGGGTTCAGTCATACAGACACGACTGGGCTCTTTGCCTAATCTCTCAGGTCTGATTAGAAATCTGTGATTCCACACCTCTTTTCAATTACACTGACCTGCTGACTAGAGTAATTTTGGACAATCAGACACATGTACTTCCCAGGTTATCAACATTTCCAAGATGAAGCTGTCTGTATGTCAGTTTAAGTTCTTTACTACATGGAAAGCTACTCTCAATATTTTCTATTTTCTAGGCAAGGGCTCCAGTGTTTAAAGGGATGTGCTTATACTGTGTGGTTGGTAAATCTTGCCTTGAAGCCAGAGATGGATTATGGAACATGAATTCTTACCTGTTATCTTACAAAGATACTAACTCAAAAGCATCGTCTATACTTTACCAAATGATTAAATATACATGGCATCAAATAAACCACAAATACATATATAATATGATCTTGGTGTCAACAGGGAAATTTATCTTTCCAAGGTATTAGTTGCTTCTGTTATGCCTGTGACAAAATACCTACCACACACAAGCTACATTTCATGAGGAAATAATTATTTTGACTCATGGTTTTAGAGGCTACAGTTTCTCCTGACATGGAAAGCATGATAGTGGGATGATAGTCAGTCTGTCAGTGGACAGCTTCTCACATTTGGAAGCAGAGAAGGGGACTAGAACAGGGTTAGGCTATCATCTTTATGGTCTGCCTCCAATGACCCAACTGCTGCTTAGGGCCCATGACCTAAAGGTTTCACAACATCCTCCAATAATTCTTCCACTAGGACTGGGTGATTTCAGATTCAAATAATAACAGGTATGGTCAAAAAATGCCAGTCTGCTTCTTGTTCGTTTGGCTGAGGTCACTTCTGATGACTGAACATATTCACTGCTATTGTGTGTTTGTGCTGTTGCTGTGCTATACTGCTTGGCCAAGTGACCACAACCTGGCTGTGTCTGTGATGTGCTGTGCTTGGACTTTAAGGTTTTTCATTAGCTTCTTTATTCTGCTCTGGCAGCTTCTGTTCTTTAACTGCCAATTCCACAATGCCAGGGTGAGACTTGCCTCTAATGCAGATGTATTTGGAAATGCTTGTTACAAAATTATTTTCATTTCCTGCAAGATGATTAGGGATGCTTCTAATTACTTATTTCCTGCACACTTATTGTTGCAAAGTTTATAAGCATATTGTCTATCTGCTATATCATGTACTAATTGTGAGACCTTGCACAAAGCGTTGTCCTATGCTTTCTTCTCAACAAATGTCACTGAAACCACACACACACACACGCACACGCACACACACGCACACGCGCACACATGAGTCCTGGGAACATTGGTTGATTTTTGCCATAACTGTTTATATAAGCTATAGTGGCCACAATTTCTCAGCTAAAATTTGGGACACATGGTTTAGCCAGGATGACTATACATATGGGTACACAGGACATAATATTTCTTTCCCAGAAAACCTGAGACATATGGTGCCCATATGCAGAGAATATATGGCCTCTTTCATGTCTATTTATTGATCCATTTCTAGTCACATGAATATGTAACAATAGAAATGTAGTTTTTATAGCTACTCCATCAGGAAATTTTCCATTTGGAAAGATATTCATCATTTCTGTTTATGGTAAAATTACTTCTCAATTTAGTGACCAGCTTTACAGTGAAGTTATGTATCTTGGCTTTGATATTCCTTAGCGAATATATCTCTTCACTTCTATTTAGGGATGCAGTTTCTGTCTAGGCAAAAAGAAAAAAAAGTGCTGTGTGTATCCATTTATTCTGAAAATGTCTGTGGAGGAGGCTGCTTGGTGGGGAATGATTTCAAAGTAGGTGTATGGAGAACAAGCCAAAAAAATTCCATAAAAGTTTGTGAAGTTAAGTCTACGTTAGGGTCAACAAACATTGGTGTTTTAAAAAGCAAAATTAGTGAAAGGCAAAGAGAAGGTGAGAAAGTGCCATAAAATAAGAAGATAAAGATTTCAGGGGTCATTATTTTCTTCTAGTCGTCTGGTCTTCATTTTGGTCCCAGGTGGGTGTGAACAAGCAGATGTCTTCGATCCATGGTATAACAAGCAAGGTTGACAGGGAAACAAAATAAACATTCATAATACTCACAGGAGTGTTGACTAAGTGTATTTGAATGCTGAATTGCTAAGAGTAGTTATCATTTAATAATGAAAATCCAAACAGAACTGATAATACAGGCCTGTGGAGCCAGCTGACTCAGAAGTTGAGACAGAGGGATTATAAGGTGAAAGCCTGCCTGGGCAACTAGTGCAGTGACAATGTCCCAAAGTAAAGTAAAAAGTAAAGTAAAGTAAATAAATAAATAAGTAAAAACAGCCAGAGATATAACTCAGTAGTAGAGCTTTTGCCTAGCATGAACAAGGTCCTAGGTTCAATTCCCAGTACTTCAAAAATCAATAAATCAATCAATAAAATGAAAGTAATTCAGTAAGCAATAATCTGTCACAGTCTTGTAGACAGAGGTAGTCACTGAAGTAAGTAAGTGATGGTGTATTTGATTGGATGCTAAACAAAAATTTCCTCCCTGGCCTCCAGTAGCTTGCAGGCTTCTCATGTGACCTTCAGATGACACAAGGCAAGTGGTAAGAGTGGCAAACGTGTTCCTACTGTTTTTTCTTCTATTAGGCAGTTTTCAACCAAAGCATCACTAACGTTCTTCAGTTTGGGTAACAATATAGTTGCTTAGCATCTCTCCAATTTAGTTTTCTCTATTGGGCCACAAAACAATTTTCTCCTCTATCTCTTCTAATCTGTGAAGGCCAGCAGTCACTACTTTGCTTAAAACTTTCAATTGTTTCCCGTTATTCTTAGAATAAAGGGTAAGTTGTTACATTCCAGCTGTTTTCTGTTTCTTTACTTTGCTGTGGCAGTGCACTAAGATTCTTGTGATGTAAATGTGAAATGTTCCAATTGTCTCAGGCCTGAATGTTTAAACTCTTGGTCCATAGCTGGTAGCACTTTTTGGGAAGGTTGCCGAACTTTTAGAATGTGGAGCCTTGGAGGAAATATATCATGCCTCATTTCCTCTTTACTTTCTGCTTCCTGGGTCAAGGCTCAAAGTGACCATTAGGCTTTTACCCTTGCCATTATGCCTTTCCTGCCTATCATGTCTTCCCCAGCACGATGGACTGTGTCCTACTAGAATTGTAAGCCCAAATAAATCCCTCCTGCCTATGTTTCTTTGTCAGGATATTTTATCACTTCAACCAAGATAGTTCTTGTGGTCCACTTGCTTGCTGGCTTTGAGGACCTGTGGTAATTTTGAGCATTTCCAAAAAACATTCTCTTATTACTCTGGCTAACTTCTTACTATCTATCGATCTCTGTTTATGAGCCACTCCAAAGAACCTTTTCTGACTTGTCAGCCTAGGTTTGGTCAACCTCCTATTGGCTTTCCTCGTTTTGGAACACTTTAATCCAACTGTGAAAACTCTCACCTTTACTAGCTTAAAATTTATAAGGCTGGGAACTTCATCTGGTTTACCTTCATTCCTCAAGATAGCACATACCTGTCCACAGCACAGGTGTAGTATGGGATATGTACTTACTATGCTATATGTATGTAGAGCTCCCAATAGGACCATGTGTTGAGTGCTTGGTCTCCATGTGGTCATGCTCTCTGGGGTGTTAGTCAGAACTTTAGGAGGTGGTTAGTTGGAGGAAGTAGAATTCTGGGGATATACTTTTAGAGCTTATGTCTAGTTCAAGGACATTTTATCCTTTGCCCATTGTCTATTATGAGTGGCTTCTGCCGGATACTACTCACCTACATGAGTTGAGCAGCATCTGTTTCTCCCACATGTCCACCATGATGTTCTACCTCCCTGTGTGGTCAAAAACTATGGACTGAAATGTCTGGAAATTAGCCAATGTGAATAATTCTCCCTATAGTTTTCAGAGTTTTTCTCATGCCACAAAAACCATCAAATGTGGGACAAAGGACTCAGAGAAGTCAATGCTATGACTAAATCTGACCAAGTGGTTCTTAGTGTTTGAAACTGGTTTTCAGAGGGAATTTCAAAGAGTTTGGATATGTGGTCTAGAGAAGCCCAGAATTCTGTAAGCAGAGCTAAGTGGGTGATTTTGATAGCAATTAGGAAAGTCAAGTAGGAACACTGTTAAGATTATGGTGATGAGATGTCAGACAGGAATGAAAACTCCACTGGAATTGGATTTAAGATTGATTGTAACTCTGCTGGATTTTAATATTATTTTTTATTTACTCTGATTTCTATGACTCTTCATTTTCCCCAATGGTATGCTATTATATACCATTGTGTCTGATAAGTATATCTTTGATTCTGCAAGGACTAGCAACTAAGAATTTGCACTGTCAAAGATACTTTAAACTTGGACTATTAACAATGTTGGAATTGTTAAGACCTCGGGTACTTTTAGAAATGGAATAAATGCAATTCGATTAATGAAGTGGCCATGAGTTTTAAGGAGTCTGGGGCATAATATTATGACTTGAATATTAAATGTCCTCCACAGTTTTATGTGTTAAATGTTTAGTTCCTAGGCAGTGATGCTATTTTGAGAAGCAGAAGGTTTAGGATAAGGGACCATGCTAGATGAGGCAGATCATTCTGGGAATGCCTTTGAAGGTTATTCTTAGATTCAATTTCTTTACTGCTCTGCTTCTGTGAGAAAACATAAGAGTATGTTCTGCTACATGCTTTTGCCTCTATGATGTTCTTCCTCTTCCTGGGCCTGGAATCCCTGAAATCCTGGACTGTGGATATTTGCATTTTTTAATGGTGAATCTAAACAAGTAATTCTCCCCTTTAATTTAGTTTTTTCCAGTATTATTTTTCTTTCGCAGCACAAAATTTCTAACCAGCATTGAGAGCATTCTGTTCTCAATTTGACTTCTTTCAGCATCAAACACAGGGATTCTTGCTATAGAAAACAAGATGGCACCCCGTCTGTATGACAGCATATCTTCTAGTTAGCTTCAGCTGTTAACTTGACACAACCCAAGGTGGCAATTGAGGGAATCTCAACTGGGGATTACTTTAATTTTAATAGTTGGTAGATGTGTCTGCAAGGTATTTTCTTATTGCCAGTTAATATAGGAGGGCACAGGCCACCGTGGACTGCCAAATCTAGGAGAAGGTCCTAGGTTGTATAAGAAAGCAGGCTGTGTACATCAAGGAGAATAAGCAGTAGGCAGCATTCCTCTATGTTTTCTGCTTTGCCTCCTCAAGTTTCTTTGGTGAAGTGTTTGTCATAGCAACAGAAAACAAAAACAAAAAACAAACTAGAACATGTCTTAAAATGGCTCTTTGTCCTCAACTGGTGTTAGGAGGCAATGATGGAAGAGGTATGTCACTAGGGGATAAACTTTGAGTTTCAAGAGCACACCCCATTCCCAATTAGCTCTCCTTTCTCTCCTCAAACTTGCAGGGCAACTTGTAAGGTCTCAGCTACAGCTTCAGCATTATACCTGCCTGCCTCTAACCATTTCCCTCCATGTTGGTCATGGGCTCACTATCTGAAACTGTAAGGATGACCCTGATTAAATGTTCTCTTGTATAAGTTGCCTTGGTCATGGTACATCTTTTAAAAAATAGATGAGTAATGAAGACACTGAATGCTTGCTATTCTAAGTCTTGTACATGTGTGTCTGCAAGATATTCACTGTGGGGAATTTAATAGAAGATTTAGTGATCTTTAAGGCTGTTGAGAAGACAGGGCTAGTAAAGGAGTATCTATGAAAAAGAATAAGAGTGGTAAGTCACCAGGTTCAGCCATCACCTGGATTTTAACTCATAAAATCGAATGTGCAGAAATCAAAGAAGAATGTTAAGTGATATCAAGCAGCACTGGCATTATAGTTTGATTGTAACTCTTCCCAATAGGTTCATGTGTTTGAACCTTGGTCTCCAGCTGGTGACAGTAATTTGGATAGTTGCAAACATTTTGGATGTGGAGTCAGTAGAAAGAAGTGGGCTAGTGATAATAGACCTTGAGATTTATAGTCCAGCCTTACTTCTCATCTGGTCTCTGCTTTCTGTTCCACATGGATATGAAGAAGTATAGAGTTGCTTGATCCTGCTACTATGGAGACAGTGCCTTCCTCACTGAGACTGTATCCCCTACAACTGTAAGCCCATATAAATCCCTTCTTCCTTAAGTTGCTTTGTCAGGAATTTGGTTACTACAAAAAGAAAAGTAACTGACTCAGTGGGCCAGATAGAGTCTTCTGGTAGTGAAAAAATTGTTCTATGGAGGAGATATTTGTGAGTGTTTGTGTGCTCAGGGGGCTGGTGTAACAGTGAGAAATTAAGTAGAAGGTACACGGGTCAGGTAGTGAAGGTGAGGTGTGCAAATTTGAATTTTCACTCACAAAGAGAAATCAGTGTGGGCTTGTAGCCAATCTGGGGTTGTCCTTTATCAAGATACCCTGGTTCATTTTGTGATAAAGTGTTGGAGTTGGATTCTTGGTCAGGAGAGCTTGCCAGTGTCTTGATTATGACAGAGACAAAACTTCCCACCAGTGGGGTCTTTTTTTTGATTCAAAATTGCTACATGGTTTTCTATGTGGTACACAATCCTTAGTGGATGTCTTTCTCTGGTGGGCTTTTACCAAGGTTGGAGATATTTATTTGGAAATGCTTTTGTATCTAAAAGCAATACTGAATATCTACTGCCTGTTGGGTGCTTTGTTGGGGATCAACTATTGAGAAGAATGATCCTGTTTTTTCAGTGGGTAGATTGGCAGAAAAATGCATTATGTGGTTCAGGTTCAACCTCTCCTTCTCAGGTAGCAGACAGAGAACAGAAGTCTATCATTTGGAGTCTTGTCTTTGATCTCCTGTGCTCCTATGTCTACAGTTGTAAATGTCATCAGTGCATTCTCTTTATAACTACAGCTTGGGAAGCTATGATGCTTCCTTCCTTACAGCATTGCATGGAACACTGGCTCACTGATTATACAGCATGCAATGGGTCTTCACATTTTCTTGGATATTTATGATAGTCCAGAAGCTTCAGTCTCAACCTCCTTAGTTTCCTGATGCTCCTTAAAGGATACTTACAACCCATTTGGTGTAGAAAGAGGCCTCAGACTCTGCCCATAGCTCTTATGCCCCCAAAGGCATAAGCATCTGTACCAGTAGTGTGTTCACTTAGGATTTAAGAAGTATTTGGTAGAGGGCATACTGTACATGCTTTGACTCTTTGCCATAGTCCACCTTTTCTCTTCTCTCTCGATCTCATGTATCCAAATGTCCTATCCTCTTTCATAAATAAAAATTATCTTCCTCTAGCTCTTCTCAACTTCAGGTTTGGTAGTGTCCTCTCTCCTCAGGAGGACTCATAACTATAAGGAGCAGTTTTTCTTTCCCTTTCTTATAAAAAGTAATATTTTTGCAGTGGAAAATGATTGATCTGTGTTTGTGTGTGTGTGTTTGGTGTTGTCATGGATTGGTGTTTATGTGTGCATAGTGTATGTGTCTCTGTGTGTATGTGTGTCTCTAGGTATGAGACTACTATATGTGTATATGTATACAGTTAAGTCTAATTTTCTCCTATGTGCATCCATCATAGAATATGCGAGTAGACCTCATTCTTAGTAGAGGTGAACATGCATGCTGAAGGAGCATTTGGAGATGCAGGAACTCTTAGATAATTGGCTTCTAGATGAAGGGCCGGTTGCTTTGGGAGGTTTGTGTGCTGTGGCAGCAGCTACCTTGAGCATGGTCAAGTGTCCATCTCATCTAAAATATGGTGAACAGGATATTCCTCTTAGTGTCCCACTCTCTCAATGGCTACATGCCTGACTGTTGGAATCAGCACCACTCTAACCATCTTTTTTTCTTTAAAAATATATTTTAACAATTCTTTAAAAATTTCATACTGCATATAGTGTATCTTGACAGTACTCGCTCCCTACAGCCTTTCTCTACTCCTTTGTGCCCCTCAATACATCTCCCTCATAACCTCATGTTTTTTCTTTTGTTTTCAAAATAGATTTTTTTTCTCAAATAATATATCCTGATTATAATTTCCTCTCCCTCTACTCCTCCAAGTTCCTCCTCACCTCTACTCTGATCTGGATCGACTCTCTTTCTGTTATCATTGGAAAATAGCAGACTTCTAAGAGATAATAATAAGATATAACAAAATAAAATATAATAGAATAAAACAAAAAACCATCACATCAAAGATGGACAAGGTAAACCAAGAGAAGGAAAAGAACCCTAAGGGAAGGCATAAGAATCAGAGACCCACTCACTCACATACTCAGGAACCCGTAGAGATACTAAGCTGGAAGCCATAATGTATGTAGAGGACATGGTGCAGAGCCTCAGTCTGATTGTTCATATGACCTTTGCTCACGTTGATGTAGCGGGCATTGTTTTCTTGGTGTGTAGCTTTATCCTGGCTCTTACACTCTTTACAGCTACAGCGCTAAACATTATCCAGAGGGAGGGAGGGGGAGGGAGGAGAGAGAGAGAAGAGAGAGAGAGAGAGAGAAGAGAGAGAAGAGAAGTACATTCAGCCTAAATGACTCATCTAACCTCTTCCCTCAGAAAACCCGTGGAAAGATCACTTTCTATCATTTATTATCTAAGATAAGTAACACCAGAAAATGTTGCTTGCAGCAAGTACAGACCAAACTGGTGATATCTTAATTTTAAAGCCATTTCTGACTCTAAATGGGGTGAGAAGTGCCAGTACAATGTGGCAGTTCAGTGGGCTCTGGCTGCAGATTGCCTGGCTTCTCTCCCAGACCTAGCATTTCCTAGCTATATCATTTTTGCATGGAATAAACAAGCCCCTGTGTTCAGCTGCTTTGTAAGGTGGAGCCCACAGAGTGTTGTGAGGCATGAGGGAGTTGACCTGTGAATGTTTAGGCCACTGACTGCTGTTGAGTAACTCTGGGAGACTATCAGGTGAGCTTCACAGTCACCCTTCATGGGACACTGACTTGTGGACTAGGGTTCACAGCTAGACTCCTTATCCTGAGATGCACTTACTTTCAATTTGATGACTTTTGAATAATTTTAATCTAGCCACAAATAATTTTTCTGTATTTTATTTATATAGCACCTGTCAGTTATTATGGGGGTGCTAAGACAAGTGAGCTATTTTAGTGCTAAGACAATATTTTTCCTTTAAAGCAGTTAAGTAGGGGAGGAGAGGATTCCTCTTAAAGCTGGAATCTAGTGAGGCTGTGTGGGCTTCACACTATCTGGCCTCTTTTCCAGTAATGCCATGTGGCGTGTTAACTAAGACCCTCACTCACCAGCCTCAGGAATTCTCCAAACACAAAACTCATTAATCTTAGGAGCAGTTCTTGACCTCTCAAAACATACTCCAGACCCAGAAACACTGTGATTCCTAAGGCAACATTGTGGACAGACAAGGCAGATGGGCTGAAGTGTGCTTCTGGCGAGATGAGGTAGCATAGGTACAGCTTCATGGACTTTTCTTTCAAGGACAAACAGCCGCAGTTGGCAACATCTCATCATCTGGGAGAGTGTTACCCACAGACACGTGTTGTTATTTTTGCTTTTGACAAATGAGTATGTATTTTAGAATTTGCTTTCAGATGTAGCAGTATTTTAGGACTCAAAACAAAAAAGATTCAGGAGCAAGCTACACAAGCTGGAACTAGTGTAAGTGGCATCTGATGTATGGAGTGGAAGAAATGTCTTTGGTGAGACTCTGAAGTGGATATGCATTTCCTCTGGTTATGTAATTGTTTATCCAGTGATATGGAGCATAGGTGTGAGTCACTGTTGGAGTCTTGGGGGCAGAGCCAGTCTGAGCTCTGTCTCTGCAGCATGTTCATCTTCACAAGATTCAATTATTCCTGTATTCACAAGGCTATAAATGAGCCTGTAAGGCCAGATCCCTGCACCAGTGCTCTGCACTCATCATTATTCAGATTAGTTTTCCATTTTCTAAACTGGTCTTCTGACTACCGCTCCTGGAGCCTCGCCAGCTCCGAGAAAAGGATTAAATAATCCTTCGCTCACAACTTCCTACATGTTGTTCTATTTTGTTCTTCCCCCAAATGTCAGCCTGTGCTCACACACACTGTTCCCCAGGGTGAGGATTTCAAAGGTCCCTGGGGCTTTTTATCCTGTGATTAGGGAAGGTCAGGTTGAGGATCAGTGACTCCAGCCAGGCCCAGTCTATAGTCCTGGAGTTGAGCTGAACCCGAGCTGTGTGTGGGATGGCAGGAATGCTTGCTTACCCTGACTTGGTCGGTGGTGTTATCAGTGGTCAGTGTGCTGCCAGGGCATTGGTGAGCAGAATCAATAGGAATAATTCCCAAAAGGACATTAGGAACAGAAGGCAGGTAATGCAGGCAGCTGGGAGTGTCTGGCCAGCCTTGTATGTGAGGTGCTGACTACAGTGACATCTTCCTTCACTCTATTAGTATGGACTCATTCTAGAGTATTAAGGTATGTGGAGGATAGGAGTGAGAACACAGTGTGGCTACTTGTTTTATTATAGATATAGACATGCGTTATCTTCATGGAGAGGAGGGTGAAGTGTAAGGAAAATTAAGACAAACTTTCATATCCCTTTCCTACTCCACAGCGTAGCACCTCATCTCCAGCTTCTCCATCTGGTCTGAGCATATCTAGGCAAAGTCCAGCCCATCATCCCCCTCATGGGCTCTCCAACTTGCTTGCTTCCACTACTGCCAAGTTGCTTGGACTACTACAACAGTCCCTGCTGAATGTGAGCAGGTGGAGTTTTGTCCTGATTCTTCTCGTTCATCCTCACATCTTCCCAATTCTTTAGTGTGACAATCTCCACTTCTCCTGCTGGCTCTTGGCTCTGGCTGTACTCATCATTGCCTGGGTAGCTTCCGGGGACTGTCATAACAGTCTACCCTAGCAAATAAGTAGGGCTTTCTGAGGTGATTCCCAGGCAGGGCTGTGTTTAGGCCATTCCTAGGGAGACTGAAGGGGCAGTCAGGGTACAGAACAGGTCAACAGAGATGAGGCTGACCCTTGGCTGCAGGATGCAGAAAACTAAAGGATTTAAGGAAGGAAGTGAGGACTCTTGTAAACGTAAATGTACAGTGCAACATTCAGCTCTTGTGGAGGCAGCAGGCAGGCTCAAAGGATTCATGGCATTTGCACAAAGAGCAGTTTCTTAAGTGGAAAGAGGTATTTAGGTGGAGAGAGCAGCAGTTGCGAAGGCTTAGTTCTATGAGTCAGCCCATGTTCACAGAACGGCAAGGATGGCAGTGAAATTCAAGGCGGAGGCATGGTGAGAAGACAGTTACACAGAGCAGGAAGGGACCAGGCTGCACAGGACTCTGCCAGCCAAATTCCCTATGTGCCTTTAGGTATGGTGCCTGGGTGAGGCTCCAGCTGGAATATGATTAGTTTTGCTTACTAAAATAGTATACTCAGCATGAATTGCGGAAGAGCCAGAAAAGCTGGGCCGAACAAGAGGTAGGGGCTGCTTCAGGTTAGCATCATTGTGAGGGATGTCTTGGGACAGAGGATGGGTATGAAGAGGATATAGGGGACTCTGGGCCTTGGCTCTAAGTCAGATGGACATGTCTTCATTAGAGACCAAATTCATGTTAGAGAAAATAATATTTATATCATGGCAGGCATTGGAGTGGATAGTAATACCTCTTATAGGAGTTGGCCACAGAGCAGGGAACTCTTTTTCTTCCTCTTTTAGGGAACACACTCACATTTGGATCCTTTCATGTGTGGCATCTGCAGAATGTATACAAAGGAGATGTAATAGAGACCTTCCTGGGTGGATCTGACCTGCATGGGACTCATGATGATGCAGACACATTTGGCACTAAACTAGAAGTGGAGACCTGCATGAGGGAGAGGTCAACCCAGTGTGTAAAAGGCTACCAGAAAGAGTCTTGTGAATTTTGTATACAGTTGCCCATCATTGCTATGAGGGGATCTGAGAGAGGGATGAGTACACGAGAAGCCTGAGGAAGGACTTTTAGAAGGAGGAGGACTGGAAGTGGGGAGGGAGAGTGAGATGTGGAGGGACTTTGCCGAGTGAGAGTGCTGAGCTCAAGGTCATATTCTACTGTGTCTCTATGACTTTGAGCTTGGTGTGTCACAGAAAAATGGTATTTGCACATCAATCCACCCTGGGTTCTCCATCCATTTCCCCAGGGAGTTACCTCTGACCTCCTATTCTCAGGCATTCACGACACAATAAGTCTTAAGACATCACCAATAGAGGTTTCTTCTTCCATCTTTCATAGATACTCTGGGTTTCTTGCTACATCACTGTTACCAGCCTGGTTTAAGGAAGAGCCCTGCATGTACCACTATAAAAGATGGCTTCATAGATGGTGTCACCCATACATGCTTAAGCTAGCTAGTATATCACATACACACACACAGAGATCTCAGAAGGATTGAAGATATGGAGCTCACAGCATGTATCAGTTACAGGTTATTAACTACAGGCTGAATCTGATTATAGTTCAAAGTCCTTACTGTGGGTATTAGCAACCAACCCATTAGCTTTTTTGATACACCATAAGCATATTTTTCCCCTTAATCTTCTTGTATGGAACCCACTCTGTGTTTTTCCACCCTCCAATATGACAGACTGAGCCATGGTGGTAGTATTTGCCTTCACTAACATAACACATGCTACTTTCCTTATTACAGTAAATGCCTACCCATACTTCACATCCCAATTGGAATATCATCTCTTTGAAGAGTTTTGATTTTACTCTAAGACTAGAGAGGACATACATACTGAACTCAGAGTGCCATAATTCTTTTCTTCATTTCCATGTGCGTGTCTGTGTGGTGTGTGTGCTCACACGTGGGAGCACCTGTGTGAGTGGTTGTTCATACATACATATGCAAAGGCACATGGAAGCAAAAAGTCGATGTTGGGAACTGTTCTTGATTACACTTTCACCTACTCATTGAGACAGAGTTCTCAATCAAACCTAGAGCTTGGATACTGCCAGTCTCTCTAGCTAGCTTGATCTTGGGAATCCCTGTCTTTGAGGCTGGAATTACAAGTGGGATACAATGCCAATATGCTATTTGTTATATAGGAATTAAAACTCTTGGTACTCTTGGCTGGCTAATGTTTTAACCACTAAGCCACCCTCCAAGAACCCCACTCTATTTTCTTATCATACCTACCATGACTGCATGTGTGCAAGGCATATGTTCAGTCATTTGCTTAAAGGATGATTCCTATGGAAACAAGCTTACTGATGGAAAGACTCATGTGGGTGTAGCTCTTGTATATAACATACTGCTTGAATGTCATTAAAAGTGCATTTAAAACAGGGACAGTTCAACTAAGTAAAGCTTCCTTAGGGAAATAAGATGATGGTTGAAAAATAAGCAATTAGTCGGGGCAATTATGCAGTTATTGAGACTTTATAACACTTTCAGAAAACAGGATGGGAAGGACAACAGATGCCACGGTGCTGAGAAAGACTGTGGAAATAGCATACTTCTTAGTCCTCCCCCATAGAACTGATCAAGCCCTCTGATTCTTCTTTTTCCTCTGGAAACCTGTAATTTCTTTATAAGAACAACCATTATTCATTTACTTTGGGAGCTAAAATATCTCACCTCTTCCCCAAAACCTTTTACAGTTTCTGAATCACTGTGTTATGTATCTCCTAATTGACCTCTGACTCTTTTTTTTTTTTTTCCCCCGGTTTTTGAGACAGGGTTTCTCTTTATAGCCCTGGCTGTCCTGTAACTTACTCTGTAGACCAGGCTGGCCTCGAACTCAAAAATCCACCTGCCTCTGACTCCCAAGTGCTGCGATTATAGTGTGCCACCACTGCCCGGCTCGACCTCTGACTCTTGAGTTTCCATAGTGATACAGTGATTTCCACAAACACTTCTTTCTTTTGATAAATCTGGCTCACAGTTTTGAGACTGGGTAAAAATGGCCCCCAGTTTATTTGTCATATGCTGCATTCCCACTGAACACCCCACTGAGTTTCTTCCTTGTTCTCAGTGTGGAGTTTGGTCTGCACTGCACAGTCCGTGGTCATGATTTACCCCACTGTTCTCCCCCGACAGCCTTTCTACCCTGCTTTTCCTTGAAGTGTCATAATCAGGTTTCACAGTTTTCTAGAATTCTCTCTGCACTAAGTCCTCTGACCACTACAGACCACAGTGATCTTTATGCACCAGTGGTATTTGGTGTCTAACTGTAGATGCGCTCACAATGCTGTTAATATCCAGGAGTAGAAGTGCTTCCACATTCCTAACAGCAGGCACTGGGTCTTCTATGACTGTCAGAGGAACACGTGGGGTCTGCCATGTGCCCTTAAAAGACTACACGGCGTAATAGGTAAAAGTATTCAGTGTCCAAACAAGTAAGGAAAAAAACTTTGAAACTTTATGCAAATTAAGAGTGAGGCATGATGAATTAAGGTTTAACATCTTAAATATGTGGAAATTATATGTCTGATAATAAGTGGATTGGCTCGAAGGTAGATGTAAAAATAGTCAGCTTACAGTAAGTGGTAATTATCTTAACCTTTAAAAGGATTCCAGATATCAGGCTGTGGTAGGAGTACCCTAGTCCGGGGTTTTCAAAATACTCCACTAGTATTTGGGATCAATAGTTCTGTTTGAGGCTGTCTTGGGCATCTCAAGAGATTCAGTGGCTTTGCAATCATCAGACCACTCAGTGTCATACATATACATACCTGGTCACAAAACAAGTATCTCTGGACAGATAATTATATGCTGGGAGATTAGAGTGGCACCAGCCAAAAGCAAAGTGTTTATTATACTACATTCAAAGTTTTATACTATGAGCTACATTTTTGCTGTTGGAAGTGCTGGATCCATAGCCTATGCTAGCTCCATGGTCAAGACGTGGACGGACATTGTCACCACACAGAAGCTGAATGAACCTTTACAACGGAATGCTCTGAATCTGGAGCAATCCTATGGGGGTCATGGAACATCACAGATAGAAAACTAGGAGCCAAGCCTGTGCACTGGTCGTTCATTTGAAACGATGATTCTTGTACGTAGGCATACTTAATGAGTAAGGCTGCTACATAAAGCTTAGGCAGCGGCACTGTGGAGGCAGGGCCTCAACTCTAGAAGTGATTCTAGTAGGTTGAGGTGGAATCCTGAATGTTGTTAAAGTACCAAGATGTTGAGAGTACATTAGTTGGCAGTGTCTCCCTGACTGGAAGTGCCTAATTGGGGTTTGGCCACTTTTACTGCATATGATTCCAGAGCCATCTGACTATCCTGACGTTTTCTTGATTTATTATTTAGGAACAAAAGTGTGTGAGATCAAGAGTGGGGATGCTCAGAGTTTAATTAAGCATGCATCTGTCCTTGACTATCTGCCCAGATCTTCTGAGATGGGTGAATCTGAAAATCAGACCCAACAGTAAAAGACAAACAGGACAATGCTGATGAAGTCAATGATATGACACCTGGGTTTGCAGGCTTCCTTGGTGGGGTTTGTACTTCAAGTTCTGAGGAAGCCTCAAAAAGCAAGGCAGGGTGGGAACAAATGATAGTCATGAGAGCTTTCACCAGCCTTCCAGCCTCCTCAGCTGAGCCCAGGACCAAGGTGTGTTATGGTCCAAGGAAGGGAACCATGGTCATTGAAGGATCATAAACAGGTTCACAGTTTTCTAGACGTCTCTCTGGACTAAGTCCTCTGACCACCACAGACCACAGTGGTCTCTATGCACCAGTGGTATTTGGTGTCTGACTGTAGATTCATAGGCTATTACTGGCCCGCAAAATCTGGTTGCCCCCAATAAGGAGATCCTCAGGGAGGAGGAGAGCCTCATGTATACCAAATGATGCTATGTAACCTTGCTACTCCAGTTAATTAATCAATAAAAGGCTAAAATCTGTGATTTGGGTGAGGATAGAGGCAGGTTTTCAGTTATCTGGCTGGGAAGGCAACCGAAGATAGAAGAGGAGGAGAAAAAAGGGCATGGAAGAGAGAGAGGGAGCCACTATGAGAGGAGATGGATCATGAACATGTGGTCAGGAGAAACAGCAAGTAACAAGGGACAATGGCTGGGATATGAGTTATAATAGCTCCAAATCCTGCCCCATCTAAGCTTACAGCTTGTAAATAAAATACCTGGATTGTGTGTGTTTAATCTGGGCTAGCTGGAATGAGTAACCCTTTTAGCCTGCTGAGTGATCTTTTACATGACGCTTACTTAAGTGTGTGTACTCATACACATGTGGAGGCCAAAGGCCAACCTTGGCTGTTATTCTTCAGGTCCTACTTGATTTGTTTGTTTGTTTTAAGACAGTCTTTCATTAGTTTGGAGTTCACCAAGGAGGCAAAGCTGGTACCTGTCTCCATGTCCTGAGACTAGGATTACGGTCTTCATCACCATGCCCAGGTTTTTCATGAGTTCTGGAGACTGAACTCAGGACTTCATGTTTGTTTTACAAACACATTAACAGGTGAGATATCTCCCTAGCCCTCACTTAACTACTTAGAGATTTCCTAGGATAAAACACATTTCTGAAGGAACATGCATGTGTGTAGTAACAGGTTTATAGGATAGTTAGCAGTGGTGACACAGTGTCAACTCTGAGAAGGGGATGGAACTGTTTCTTATGGAGACAACTCTCAATGAGACCAGATTTAATTCCAAATTGACTCCAAAAGGCAGGAAAAGGCTGAAAAATCACAGGTTTACAGAATTAAATATTGTCTATGTTCAGTAGAGTCTACAGTTGTGAGCAGAACTGAGTTCATAAAGTCTGTAAAAGCCAGAGAAGGGGATACATACACATATTGTCCTAAGACCCATAGATAAGCTGTAACTAAGGGGAAGGAAAAGACGTCATACTGGTCTGTCTGCTGGAATGGAACCAAATAAGAGGCTTCAGGAATGGGGTTAGGGTCAAGATTGTCTTCATCTGAGGATGTGCTTTCTGATGGTCCTCAGTCAAGACTCCATACTGCCTGTCAGCAGAACTCATGGTTAATGAGATGTTCTAGACAGAGGCTATACATTAAGAGATTAAGAATAAATAAGGCCTCCATGATGATGTACAAATGTCTGTGCTGTGTCTAACTATCAGTTTGGTAGAGAATGAGTTGGTTTTCCACTGTTGTGAAAAAAATCACTTAGATTATCAACTTAAAGGAAGAGGCATTTGTTTTTGGTTCATGGTTATGAAAATTTTGTTCCATGATCAGTTGTCTGACCTATTATGAGCCTATGACAGCTTACCACCACATGGTGGGGATGTGTGTGCATGGACATCAACCCTTCTGAGTTCATAGGAGTTTGGAAGCACAAAGAGAAAGGAAGAACAGGTCCTATTCTATGGTCCCTTTCAGGGTCTTCTCTCCAATGACCTAGCTTCTTTTGATAGGCTCCCATCTTCTATAGTTGATACTGCCTCCTAGTAATGCCACAGGTTGGTAATCAAGCCCTCAGTCCTTCTGAGTACAATCTAGATCCAAAGTATAGCGTAGAATGATAGGTATGCTAATCTGTTGTCTTCAGATCTTCAGTAAATCACTCTCCTTTCTGATTACAGTAAAATATTCAAAAAATAAAATAATAGCTGTTTTCATCCATTCTTAGTGTATGTTACATTCTGGCACTGATTGCATTCACAAGGAGTTATTTTCAAATAAATTCAGTTTTCAAAATCTTTTCTTCCCTCTAACTCAAATGCTCTAGGCACTATACAATCTAGCCTCATCTGCTTTACATCTCTGTGAATTTGCATTTTTCTGGTTACTTAATGGCAATAGACTTATAGGAGCTATACTTTTTATGTCTGGCTCCTGTCACCTGGTGCTACATTTTTAAAGCTCCTCCACATTGTAGCACATGTTAGAACTTCACTAATTTTAAGATTAATAATATTCTATTTTGTGGATATGACAACTTTGTCTCTCCATTTATCTGTCACAGATGCTTTGTTTGTTTCTAGTGTTTGGCTACTATGAATGGAATGTAGCTACCTGCTTTTCATTCTTCTTGGCACATAGCTAGGAATAAAATCACTAAATCATAGCTGGTGACCTGTGTAACCATCTTAGCCTATGACTCTGAGACAGTCTTCACCTGTGGGTGACCATGGTAATGTCATGCTAGTAACAAAATCTAGGAAGTTCTTTCTGTGTTTATCTAGATTCTTTTTACATGCTGGCTGTGAAGAGGGCCTTATGTTCCTTAGGCCAATATGACTAGAACCTCTGTAACCTGATCTGGACATTACAAAGAACTAAGGTCAGCAGAATTTCAGAGGTTAAAGGACTTGACCCTTGGTGGGCCTCTGGTATAACTATGTATCACAGAAGCCAACTTCCATGTGAGACAAATAACTACAAAGAATCTGAATCTTTTCTATAAAAGGCACAATTGCAGGAATCTAGCCATTGAAATGTTACACACACACACACACAACAGTACACACAGTCATACACATTGCATATACACACACACACAGGTACACAATCATACACACATGCGTTCACACATACAGTCATTCATGTGCATGCACACACAGATGCACACACACACTCACACATGAGTCACATACAGTCTCTCTCACACACAGACACACACACAGACACACAGACAATAGAAGACTGTGTAGTCTCTTCTTCTGTCCAAGCTTTCCTTTTGGCTCAGGCATGAGGAGCCTGCTACTCACTCCATCCTCTCACATCTCACCTCAGACTAACACAGCCTTCCGTCTTTAATTCCAAAATGGCTTATCTACTTATTTTATTTTCTGCTGATAGGCTTACACTCTACCAACGAAGTGGAAACATGAAAGTCATGTGACAAACTTATGCTCTACATTTATCCAGGGTGTTCTCAAACCCATCTCCACCCAACCTAAAAGAGGGGACTTCCTCCCCTAGACCAAGCAGAGAGGGGCTACCCAGAACCCTCTCTGACTGGCAATCTGAATTCTTGCTTAGGCTGCGAGGCTAAGCACTGCAAGGGAATATAAATAGAAGTTAAAAATATCTATCTGGGTTCCCTGAGGGACAAGCCTGACTGCATAGGGGTTGATGTCAAAAGAATCCCCTCTCCAGGAAAAAGACATCGGGATGGGTATGGCCCTCATGCCTCACTGGACAACGACAGGAGGACCGGAGTCCATTACAAGGTCCCCTTCAATTATTGGAGGTCAGGCCTCTATCCCCACCTTCACAAGAATAGAATCGCCAAGGCCCTTCTATACTTAGAGAAGGGAGGAGATGTCAGGAGCAGCCCTGCATATACACTAAAGGCTTAACATCAGCCATAGGCCTAAAATCAGCAATAGGCCTGACATACATGCATGCTAACACAAAGTCTTGGGTCTCTTTGGAAAAACACTGAAACAGAAGGCTATAAGCTATTGTAAACAGGCAGCTTCTGTGGAAATTTACCAGCCTGAGTAGTCATAGGTCTTATAAGTAGGCAGCTTCGGTGGACAGTACCAACTTAGATAAGGACAAGTGAATCACAGTCATAGTGACCTGTCCCCTGAAACTACACCCAGCTGATACCCTGTTCTGAAAGGTATCTGTACTCCCCCTGAACACCTATGCTCCGGTGCCATTCCCTTCCCCACATCCTGCCTTTTTGTGTTTATAACCTCTGTGTAAATAAGTAAATTAAGATGTGATTTAAATAACTAAATAAATTAAAAAAAAAAAAACTTATGCTCTACAGAATGCCACACTAGTTAGTAAAAATGTGAGAAGTAGGTCTGGCGAGATGGCCCAGCATTATAAAATGTATTTGCTGTGTAGCTCTAATGACCCAATTTAGCTATTTCCCAGTGCAAAAAAGAGAAATGACTTGAGAAAATTGTCCTCTGACCTTCGTATATGCACTGTCATAGATGCACATGTGCACATAAACATACACACACATAAACACCAACCCCCACTCCACAAACTTGCATAAGTCTCAGCAACTGTCTCCAGTTATTTCTGGGCCATTACAGAATATGTATGTATCTATGTATATATGTATGTATACATTATATATACATATATATTAATAATGAATTTGTTTGTTTGTTCAAACTAACCAGTAATCAAATATCATGCTAACTTTAAACCTTGCTTCTTTATCCCCTCTTCCTTTTAAAGTTGTGGCCCAGAGATGAAGGACAGGTTGTAAACATGGCACAAAATGTTGACCACAGGTAGCATATATGCTCAGCTTTCTACTTAGTGATCTGGCCACACATTTTGGGAGGCCACTAGAGAAAGTGGTCCAGAGGTCTGAGGTTCCTGTGTACAAAGCTCCATAATTTTGTTCTCTGTCTTCTTAAACCTATGGGGCTGGGCTACCTTCTCCCAGGTGCAGGTCCTGTCTCCTTACAGTTCCCCACTCCAGCACCTCAGTCTTTAACTTCTCTCCACTACCAGTTTGGAACTGAAGTGAATTCCTCTGAATGCCTCTTGTAAGAATTATTTGCAAGATGTAAAGATGCATATTTCTGGTTCATTAGAGCCACTTTGATGAAGTATTTTTGCACTGTACAAGCTTAATAGGGACAGCAGAGGAGATCTGCAGATGCCCAGAAGTGATTGTTTTCCTGTCATGCACAACATGGACCATGCAGCCTTCAAGGTGTCCTTGAACTGCTAGGAGAGTATGTCTGTGGCTTTCAACGTCTTGAAATGATTCCCATAGGTATAAGAATTGCTTCTCTTAGTGTTTTCAGAAAAGCTATGTGATTGTTTTCAGAAATTCAATATTCCCTCTATTTTTTGAATTGAACTCCGTGTCTATGTCTGGCCATTTGCTTTCACCTTGGTCTCCGCATTTCCTACATTCCCAGACTCTCTGCTTCACAGAAGCTCCTCAGGTAATGTGGTGAAAATGTAACACACTCCCTACTTTGCTTTGGGGAATCAGTCCTCCTTGATTAAGAAATGGCTCCTTTGCAGCCAATCTTTACCTTCTTACTTGGATTGAACTAATTTTGTTAATAATAGGACTTTCTGAAGCAAGATACAAATGAGATGCTTCCTTCTCACAGATTGATTCGTGACCATTTAGTGTGCTTTTGGCCAGCATGGGCAGCTAATAAAACTCAATCCCCAGGTGGGCAGTGAGCACTAATAAACCCTCCAGCACAGGGTCTGTACCTTGTCTTCTCAATAGGCAGCTGCTGTTGTTCTGTCCAGCTGGTATGCTCTATGTAGGCAATAAAGGCTTTTGGTTGAAAGGGTAGATCATAATATAGGATAAATGTGGAGGCCCTTTTGAGAGAGAGGCACACAAAGGTATTAATATCCAAATGGTGGGATGGGTTTTTAGTTACCTAAATGCTATGCAGGCTACATTAAAGTCAGAGTTTAAAAATTTTTTTAATAAGTATCTTTTCCCAAATACATACCTCCTTTTTATCTATCTTATTTGGCACATCACAATCTTTGATAAAATATATACAGCAGATTATATCTACATTAATTGTATTTCCCTTTGCCTTTTGTGAATTATTTTCTCTCTCTCTCTCTCTCTCTCTCTCTCTCTCTTCTCTCTCCTTCATTTCTCCCCTTATATACATAAACACTTCAGGAAATGTTACATACTTATATATACATACAGGTATCTGCATGAAATGAGTTCTTCATTTGGAGGAAGGCAAATGTTCTGACAAATGATTTAACTTAAAGCCATGCCCAGGCACAGGTCATGGTCTACAGTTTAAACACCATTTACCCACTGCTCATGATTTCATGAGTACCCAGGACTCCAACAATGTTGGAACAAAAATATTCCTTCATTTTTGTTATACCTAGTATGTTATTTAGCCCTTCTCAGTCACAGAACACCTGAAACAAAAACACTAATGTGGTTGGGCTGTAAGTATGTCCATAATACGTTATATGAAATTATCAAAGAATTATAAAATATTTAAAAATATAAAATAAACAAGAGAGAAAGGATCGATTCCCACTTATTTCTGTCCACCATAACAGAAAGGTCTAGGCATCATGAAGCACACCTGTTCAATTCATGGAAGCCAATAAACAGAGGGGAAAAGAATGGGACCAGAAACAAAGTAAATCTTCAAAGACATCCACTTACTGGCCACTTCATTGAGCCAGACCTCACTTTTTTTTTTTTTTTAAAGTATTTTCTGGACAATGGTTTGTCACAGCACTTAAAACAACTTTAAAACCTGGCAACTTAAAATGGACAGATATTTGCTATTTATTTACTAACTAAAATAACTAATATTTAACTGTAGGACATTCCACTTCACATTTTCAGATCACAGTTGACCACAGGTAATTACAGTGTTAACGTCAAAACCACAGGAAAGGGGGACTTCTGTAACAGTTTCCAAAATTATATTGTTATTAGTTGTAGTATCTCTGTCATTGTAAATAAGTCTACTTTTGTGGTTTATGTGATGGAGCCATTTTTAATGATTTCAGGAGGTTTCTAAAAACTGGTTTCAGAGCCAACCAAATCAGGCTCCACCACTACACTGGAGGCCCAAACCAAGGCCCTGAGGGTATGAAGACTTGGAATCGGTGCATTTGTAGCTGAAAAGAGACTTGGGTTGGATTTTGTTCTCATATTCCTAAAGTCCTTAACCTGCTGTTCTCAAGCACAGCTTACTGCCCAGGAGAATACTGTAATTTGATTCCCTGGTGTCACAGAAATGCTTAGAACATATGATTATCATTTTCTGCAACTGTAGAGAACCCTTTTGCATACAGATTATTACCTGTGGAATGGAATCCTCTGGAGAGCAAGCTCATTAGTTGTCAGTCCTGTGTACAACAGTCTTCCTCCTAAGCCTTTATCATCATTCTCAGACTCCACTCATTACTTGGTTAGTCATTTTGAGCTGCCTCCTCTGGCTGGGACATATTACTTTTTTAGCCCATCCATTTTAGGAAGTTTATCTACACTTTACCTCCCTTTTAAAGATCCCGGGGTCAAAACATCTCCTAGATCTGTAGCAACTATTTCCTTTATATTTACTTATGTTACCATCCCCCTTCCTGCAGACAGACTCACTTCTTAAAGTTTCCATGTACTCTCCTAACATTGCTACTTCCTGGGGACCAAAAAATGAACAATTTACACTCATGGGGGACATCTATGTTCAAACCCTAACTCCTGTACAGTAGGAGAAAGACCAACAGGCTGTCTTCGTACCTTTGGTTTAGCTATTACTGTCTCTCTCCTTGTGTCTGTCTGTCTGTCTTTCATAGTAACATCACTTTGGTATATCGATAAGCTGCTTGAAGACATGACTCCAGTCTTAAGCTATTGCTAGGAAGGTTTAATAAGCATTTTAATTTCATATTTTTGCAAAGTTAGCTTTTTTTTTTCACGTGTACTTCTTTCTATCCTTTCGGTTTTGTTCCTTGTTGATATTCACTGATGTCAGAAGCATGGTTGGAGGTTAGGCATGGCTTTAAGTTAAAACAGGTCTTGGGGTGGTGGCCAGCCTTACTTCATTTATTCAGCCAGTTCAACAGCTTTGAGAAGAGGTAAGGAGTCAAGGGGGCTTCTTACCCATGGATTTGTTTTCTAGCAGTGCCCTAAAAGGGTTTTCTGTACACATGAAATTGTTCTTTAAATTCAGGCTACTAATTTAATGTGCATCTAAAGTCAGTTCTGCAAAGTCTGGATTCTCCATTCCTATTGTTGAATAAATTATTCATTAATTGTTAGGAGGTAGGTAAGAGGAGGCATTCTTTCTCTTACTTTTTAATGGAACAGCACTAAGCTAGACATAAGGGCAGGATCAAGAGTTCTGTGAATGAGCAGTCACTACTTTCAGCCCTTACCTGTAGCCACTTATTTGTTTGGGAGCCTTGGCTTCAAAGAGGAGGAAGAACTGTCCCCACACCACTGGTTTCAGAGTCTTGAGCAGTGGGGTAGTGAGTTCTTGAATGCTGCACCAAATTAGAAATGATTAGCAGCAAATACCCAGATAGATTATCTATAGGCCTAGAAAGAAAATTGTTTTCAGACGCTAAAATGGTCCTGCTGCTAACATGTAAATTTTACTTAGATTTAAAAAAAAAAAAACTTATTTACTTTACAACCCAATATTATCCCTTCCTCTCCTCCCAGTGCCCCTCACTCAAGTCCCCCCCCCCCCCCCACATTTTCCTTCTCCAAAGAGAAGGGGAAGCCGCACTGCACTCTGAGAGTCATCCCCCGCCACCCCTATCAAGTTATTGCGGGACTAGGAACCTCCTCTCCCATTGGGGCCAGACCAGGCTGTCCACTTAGGGGTGTGGGATTCTCAGGCAGGCAGGCAATAAATACGCTCAGGGACAGCCTGTTGTTGGGGGACCAGCATGAAGACCAAGTTGCTCAGCAGTTACATATGTGCAGGGTAGGGGGCTAAGTCCAGCCTATGCTCGCTCTATGGTTGGCGATTGAGATTTTAATTAGATTCGTTGAAAAGGAAAGGGGGTCATAATGACCCTGATGGTTTCTCAGTGTGGTACTGTAGATAATACTGAGTAAACTACAAGAGAGATTTTCCAAATTAAATGAATCAATCGACGCCCTCTGCAGATAAAACCTACTTTCTTCTTCTTTTCTTTCTTTTCTTCTCTGTGTTTCTACAATGTCTTTGGAGGCAGTGGTTAAATATTTCTTTCTGAAGTTAACTCCGAATCCACAAATGCTTCAGATTGTCAAAAACCAAATGTTTATTTTGTGACAATGACATTATATTTAATATTACTAAGCTAATATTAAAAATTAAAACTGTTAACAGTTCTCTGAAATGAAGTCTTCTTATGGTAGGGGCCTCAGTTTGCTGGAAACCTAACAATCTGCCCTGGTCTTGTCTGTGGAAAGAGGAATACAAAGTTGGCCATGAGTTTTATTCATGGTCCCTCTTCCATCTGCATTTAGAATCTTAGAATATACCAGTGGAGCTCTGACTCTTTAACCCAGATAGCAGTTCCTTACTTTTCACTCTTAGCATGTTTATTGGTGAAAATTCACTCACACAATCACTCAACAATCACAGAACAATACTTTAAGTTTCTGTACATTTGAAACATTTTTATTTATCTCTGCAACTGTCAATGTAGAAATAAAAGTGGATCACATTTTAAATGCACCCTAGCATCTTACGGTTCTCCCTTAAATGTCAGAAACATCTTTCCATCTTAGTAACTGCACACTCCACTGTGAATGGAAACATCATCTTGATTCCATTCAGCATTTACTCAGTGATGAGGACCGTCCTTTGTTATGCTCTTTGGTTATTTTTCACTATGTTTCTTAGGATGAGTTTCTGGAAATAAAATTTTTAGCTCAAAGGTTAGTATATTGTTAAACTCTTTCCTAAACATCCCCAAATTTCTCTTATTGATCTATAGCCTGTGTTTTAAAAATTATTTTTTTTCATAGAAAAAACTGAATTTATACTTTATTACCTTGGGTTTATTTGTTTTTGTTATCAGTGAAGGGCGTTATCCCACACATTCATTGGAATTTCTGGTATAGACTAATTAACCTATTCATACCCTTTTCTGTGTTACCAGGATGAACGTGCTTTGTTTCTGTGACTAAAAAGATAACATTAAGCCAGTTGGTCACCTGAATAACACATCTTTCACCATATATGTTTCCAATTTAGGTTTGCTTCAATTACTTTTATGAGAGATGGGATTTTAAATCTTTAGTTATTCAGATTTTAAGTATAAAGGTAGTAGTTTTGCTTCTCATTACATGTGTCAGGTATTCAAGCTTTCAATTTTCTTTGTGGGGTGGTGAGTTTTATAAAATCTTAAAAACCCCTCTCCCATTAAGTTATAATTGTGTTCACATACATTTGGTGGGATGTATGAGGATTTGCTTTTTATAATGATCATTTAAAGTAATGTAAGACAATAAGGATCAGATTTCCCCCAACAATGGTAAATGCGTCAAACATTGCTTTACTGGGTGAGACAGTAGATCTACAACAGGTCAAAGACCTATACACCATGCTGGAAGCCAGGGCAAGGTCCCTTCCATTGGCTTATATGCAGCTTTTTGGCCACTGGTGCAAGGTCTCAATGCCTTGTGAGGTGAAGTAGCTTCCTTTCCAATCTGGATCCTCTATTTTAAATACTGATGTGCATTTTCCTCTTGCCATTTGGATTATTCTGGAGAAAGATTTTCAGACCTTTCTGTTGTTTGTTCTTTCTACTGAGTGTACTGGTTAGCTTCTACTGTCAACTTGACACCCTGAAGAGAGAAGTTCACTCTAGATCAGATTGGCCATTGACCATATCTATGAGAAAGTTTCTTGATTGGTGATTGATATGGAAAGGCTCAGCACAGTGTGAGTGATAGCATCCCTAGGCTGTTGGGCCTTTACTGAGACTGAGGCAGATAGTGAACAAGTAAACAGTGTTCCTGCATGATTTCTGCTTCCGTTCCTGCCATACTTGCCCCAAATTTTCTCAGTATTAGACATCGACCTTAAAATGGAAGCTCAAGGAAATCTTTGCCTCCCCTAAGTTTCTCTTCCTCATGATGCTTATCACACAACGGTAAATTAACCAGACCACTGAGTATTAGGTTGCTTTACATTGTGGACAAACAGGAGGACCTAAACAAATAATAGAGAAGTCATACAAACTTCATGGCAGTGACCTTGGCCTTGGCCCAGCCCTGGAGTTTCATTTGTATTCTTCTTATCCACCATATCCTAACCCATTTAGATCTGCTTGAGTGCAAGGTGTAGGCCAGCCAATATTTCCTTGCTGATGGTGATAAGTAGCCCTTTGAAGGCCCTCCTGGAGCATGGGCACTGGGTGTTAGCTCTTTCTTTTAATATGAGGAGCCAGTCTGGGCATTACCTTAAATATAGCCCCCCATTCAGTAACTCAGTCCATTTGCTCTTTTAACAACTACTTATTGAGCAACACCAGTGTGCCTGGAACTTACCTAGCACAAGCCAGAGCTATTGAATAGTCTGCCAGATTTTTCTATTTTTCTTCTCTTAATTTTTAGTATTTATTTTAAATTATGTGTGTATGTGTCTATGCATGTAGGGCAGAAGGATATGTTAGATCCGATCCATAGAGCAGAGGTTATAGGTAGGTGATGATCACTGAACTGATGTTCTCTGGAAGCATAGTAAGTGTTCTTAAGAGTCTGTACTCTCATTTTATAACAAGGCTGTACTCACCTGTTCTTTGGTGAACTCATCATGCCTAATGGACCTCACCTCTTCTGAGGCTAAGCATCACGTAGGCTAGATCTCTGCTTTTCCTATGGCACTTGGCACACATCAGAGTCTCAATATTTCTCTTGATTTAAGAGTCATTGAACAATACTGCTTTTCTTATGGATTCCACTTTCTTCTGAAATCCATTATGGTACCAAGGAATGTGTGGAGAGAGTAACACTCAGTAATCCCTCAGTTCTGATGAAGAAAGCCCTGACATCATTCCTCTAAACATGATCACAGTTGACACTCAGGCCAGATCATTCTTTGTTTTTTTTTTTTTTTTTTTTCCTGTAAACTGGGTGTTTTGTAGAATCTTGGTCTTTTTCCACTATACCTTAGCAAGTTGTGGCTACCAAATATGACTCTAATTTCAACTACTCTTCTCTGGGTAAAACAATTGCTGTCGGAATCACTGCCTTAGAGGTGTGAGCAAGATTAAATGTCATTATGTGTTCTGTGCCTGTCCCTTATTGAGTCACAAGTGAGTTTGTGAGCCTTCAGATCTAGGTGGCCTGCCGATCAGTTTAACTAAGAGTAAATAAAAAAATTGTGATCTTAGCTTCTAAACTCAAGACTTAAGCAAACACTTGACCTTGAGGCATTGAACTTAGTGGTCACTATTAGGAGATAGTTTCTTGAGTTCAGCTGTCTCAGGAACAAGTTTCATCTTGCTGTCAGGGTCAAATCTGAGTTCATGTTCCCAGACTCCAGAACCAACTCCTAGCCTGCTTCTTCAGGTTTTTCATGTTTTTTTGTTATCCAGTAAAGGATGTAAAGAGGGAAGTTGCCATTTTCCCATTATCTAAACTAAGTTACACAAATAGTAAATGTATTGCCTGTCTTGACTTAATTGACTACATGCAGCTTGCCCACTCCTTTGTTCTCGTATTATTCTAAATTCCAGAGCAGAGATGGACCTAGCTGCAAAAGCTGAGTTGAGGACCCTGAATCCAGGTGACCCAGATGAGGCCCAATCACCAACATTAACTTCCTTGCTTAAACCCTTGAGTCGAAATACGATTGGTCAGTGCAATAGCTCCCCCTGCTCCCCTTCACTTTGTGTTCCCATCCTATAAAAATGTACATTTTTGTACAACAGTGGGGGGGCCCAGTTCAGATCCCAGACTGGCCACCTCCCTGTGCAAGCAGAAAACAAACCTTTAATTTTTAAGATTCTGTCTCTGAAGATAGTTTTCTTGGCTTCCACCCTGAACTCAACAGTCACCATGCAAGAAGTCTTCTAAGATGGTTTGGTTGTGAGAGTGAAAAGCTTGTTGGGAAGCCACAGAAGGTGTGTGTGCATGTGTGTATGTGTGTGTGCACATGATGTGCACACAAGTGAGGGGAGGAGCTACTCCATCTTGGCAACGGACCTGCCAGCTCTCAGCTCCTCTGATGGGAAGCCCCATGGATCAGAGATAAATAGTCCCTGTTTATTAAATTGTGAATGAAGTAAATGACTATCTAAAATCACTAAATTTTGGAACAGTTTATATAAAAATGGGTAACTGAAATAAACTTCTCCAACCATTGACTTCTCACCATCCAATCTTTAGTAATGACACGATTAGCATAATTTCCATAGCATCTTCACACTCATAAGGCATGTGATGGGCAGGCCCTTTGTGGTACAGTTGTTACTCCTGTTTCCAATTCACCGTCTTTGTGTTTTTTTTTTTCACTTATTGTTTTCTTATCTGGTTGGTGACATGAAAGAACCACTGAAGCAATTTCTCCTTCTTACTAATATATTTAGCTTTACTATTCACAGTAACTATTAACAAGTTCATCTTACAGCCTTACATATGTAAATTATTTCTTTCCCTATTAGCTTTTCATTATAATAATTAAATTGGAAGAAAACCTTTGGTTGCAATCTCTCATGTTCTCATTACAAACAGATACATACATATGTGCTACATTATGGCTGTACCCCAGGCTGTGTTCTCCAGCCTATATAAAAAGGATCTCACTACATGTAGATAAGGTTAAAGAAAAAAATGTTTGCTTTTTGAAGAAATTATCTTGCTCTAAGTCATGAACAAGTTTCATGATTCATGAACATAATTATGGGGAAATGAAATAAATCTATACATGAAAAGTATGAAAGTAGCTTTTCTAATGTTGCCTTTACGCTTATCTGTTTTCTTCTATCCTGAGAAACTACGTTGTGGAAATCATAATGTGTCATACTTTGGGTATCTTCGAAGATGTAGCAATGTAAATTACAGATGAGTCTAGATGAAATTTCCATTAGGACTGTCCCACAAGCAATATTGCACAAAGGACACTAAAGGGTGTAGGGATTCTGATCTTGCATGGTGTCTCAGTTTCTTTTGGTGGAGTGTAGTGGAGTTGGTCTCTGATGCATATTATGTAAGAATACTGTGTTGAGATAGGCTAAATTTTCCGCAAAGACAAACTACACTGGCACTGGCTTTCATTACAATAAAACATAAATAGGTGTTTGTTGCTGGGAATGAATCAGAATTTATTTATGGAAATGCACTGGTTGCTCATACACATTCTTTCACTTAATCTTCATAATCCAATATGGTAGTTTACTTTATCCTTGTTTTACCAAATGAAGGTTAAGTAATTTATGCAAAATCACACAGAAAAGTGGATCCTGTTTCTCTGGAGATGGAAGCTTTCTTTTCTTCCCTATGCCCTATCCAGGTCCCCTGCAGGAGGATTTTCCAAGTGATAATGGAAATGTTGCCAACCGTAATTAGTTACTGTCATTGAGCATAAGCACCAGGGCTAGGACAGAAAAGTCAGTTCAGAAATTCTAGCGAGTGATGCTAGCAATCACAGCTACTAATGAATTGCTGACTTAAACATCAGCACATAAAGGTTGGTTACTTGTTCGGCATGCTGGACCTTGTGTTTTGTTGACACTGAGACTGTGATACAGTTGGAGTGTTGAGCTGACAACATGATTGTCAACTTTGGCTTCACAGTCATGGGGTTGGGAGTGGGGAGGCTTTGAGAGAACAGGAGTTCTGGCTCCAAAGATGCTGATTCAAGTGTTTTATGCCTGGGGTTTCAGACATTGTGTTTTATAACTTTCAAAAGGAACACCAGTAGTTTAAGGGAACCATTTCTTTCCTTCCTTTTAGGATGTGTTCTGTGTGATGGCTGCATTTATGACTGTACCCTAGGCTGTCTTCTCCAGACTATGTGAAAAAAATGTGTGCACATTATCATGTCTCCACAGCTCTTGCTTCGCTGTGGAGACATGACATCTTGATGTCTCCCCCTCCTGTTTGTCAGCCTCATTCGCAACAATATCATCCTCTGTGATATAGTCAGTGTGAGGTTTTGTCCTGCCAGTAACAGAGGGGAATTTGAATCTAATTCTGTGCATGCCAGGTGTTTGCCCACAAGCTGCAGACAGGATGCTGGCTGTCAGCTGCAATGCTGACCTTGGCCATGACACTCAGTCCCCACCTCAGTGTGACTGCTACACTTATGCCTTTATAACCAGTGGTTTTCTGGCAAACCTTGAGCATTCTATTATTCTCTTAATGTTTTGCATTTATTTAATATTTATTTGTTTATTTATTATTTAGTGTGTGTGTGTGGGTGTGTATATGTTTGTGTGAGTGTGTGTATGTGTATGTCTGTATGTGTGTATTTCTGTGTGTGTGAGCATGTGTGTGTGTGTATGTCTCTCTCTCTCTCTCTGTGTGGTGTGTGTGTATGGCTGTGTGTGAGTGTGTGAGTGTGTGTGCCTGTGTGTGTGTGTCCCACGGCACTTGTATGCAAGTCAGAGGAAAACTTGTGGGAATCAGTTCTTTTCTCCAACCATGTGGGCTCTTAGGATTAAACATCAGACTTGGAAGGAAGCCCCTTTACTCACTGAGCCATCTCACCAGCCCTCTACTGTCCATTTAAGCTTAGAATTAGACACACAGATTATCCAAGTTATCAAAGAGGGACTCCTGTCTTTTTTTTTTTTTCAGTCTGTGGTTCTCTTTTCTATGTAGAATGCAGCAGCTGACAGCACTTCAACTGTGGCACTGAGACCTAGTAGGTTGCTCATGGCAGCAGGAAAGGGAGTGGTATGGCTTTTCAACTGGATCCTGATGGGGCACCCTCCCGTATTCCAGCTCTGTGCAGGGCCAAGGCCACTGATTCCTTGTCTCCTACTGCTTTGTGTTCCCAGGGTGTGCTTTTGATATAGTTTTAGCAAGACAGTGCATCTTAATCAGTCTGGCCTGCCTTGTGGCATAGTCAGAGACCGTCAAACAGAGGTACCTCTGGTGTTCTCACTGACTGGTACCTTGATGATCAGGAGAAATCTATGGATCTTTTTATTAGGATGATGTTTCCAAATCCAGAGTACAAAGGAAACAAATTATGTTAGAATGCAGCCATTGAAATATCTAAAACATATTCCTGATCTACTAATATGAAGTACAGTAAGTTAAACCGTAACACCAGAATGGATAATTTAGAGGTAGAGAGAATGAGAGGTTTGCAACAATTTTTATGTAAAATGAAAATGTGACTGATGTCTCCTGGTGACAAAGACGAGAAGACGTTTATGTCTGAGGCTCACTGACATTCTTAATTGAAGAATGCTGACTCTTAGCAGTGGGTGAAATGAAAGGAATATATTCCCTGCCAAAGGGTCCAAAGGACTCTCCACAGGGTACTTAAATATTTCCAGAACACCTAATACTGTGGCTTGTTAATAGGCATGAGGGATTTTAATTTTAAAGACACTTGGAGGATCCTCTTTTGAACAAAGTAAGAGAGTTCCTCCAAGGCAGCACTTTTAAGGCCCTTCAGATCTATTCTGAATCTCCATAGGGCTGTTTTCAGACCATGATGCCAGCAGCAACTCTTTGCTGAGCAGATCATCTCCAGGGAGCATGCCACTGAAAAGAGCCACACAGAGACTTCTGGAGGAGAGAGATTGAGCTCCTAATGGAAGGAACACCACCTGTCACTGCACCCTTGGGAGGACATACTGTGCTTCTGGGTTTGGGTTTTCTGAGACCACCAGCAGTAGGTTTCTGCATGTTTCAGAAAGGCCCCAGAACTGCATCGTAAGGTGACTGTTCCAGGTCAATTTGACACAAACTATAGTTATCTGAAAGGAGGGAACTTCTACTGAGAAAATGCCTCTGTAAGATCCATCTGTAAGGCGTTTTCTTAATTAGTAATTGACAGAGGAGGACACAGCCTATTGTGGGTAGTGATATTCCTAGGCAGATAGTTTAGAGTTCTATAAGAAAGCTGGTTGAGCAAGCCAAAGGGTGTAAGCCAGTAAGTAACATCCCTCCATGGCCTCTGCATCAGCTCCTGCCTCCAGGTTCCATCCCTGTTTGAGTTCCTGTCCTGACTTCCTTCAATGATGAACATGGATGTGGAAGTGTAAGCCAAATAAACCCTTTCCTCTCCAACTTGCTTCTTGGTCATGGTGTTTCATCACAGCAATAAAAACCCTAACTAAGATATTGACCATATTCAGGATTCTGTAGCTGTCAAGCATGCCTCTTAGAAATGATTTAATATGGGGAGGTGTTACTACAAATCTGCACCTGCTGGTTAACTCCCTTCTTCCTGCTCTTGTCTAGTTTGACCACTCTCATCCCTCTTTTTCTTAACATTTACTCCAAAGATGCCAGTGAATCAAAGAGTGTAATAAGTGGTGACAGTTTTTATCCCTCTTCTTCCTCAAATTCAAATCTGATCTTGTTTGACATTGCCAGGAATAGTAAGCATTATTGCCACACATATGTGTGGTCCCAGGTGCCGTGCTGAGAAGTCCAATCTAACCAGTGTCACCATGATGTCCCACACTGAGTTTCCATTTCTGTGGAGGACACTACAATGAACTTCTGAGATATGGGCTTGAAGGATCTGTGCTGGCAATGTGGCATTGAGGGGGCCATTCCACAATTCTTACTCCTCTGTGTTCCTCTACATGAAAAAGAGTGGGATGCTGCATGAAGGCCAGGCTGGGGGTTTTAAGAAGTATGGCACCCAAGGGTCCCTGCTTAGACTTAGCTTCCCTCTGTGGAAAGACCAGCAGCTCTTCCTGCCCTCGATCATCTTCTTCCTCTTGGATACAAGAAAACAATAAAGACTCCTCCCATGGTTTTGGTATCTGAGCTTGGTGATGGATCACCAGGTCAGTAATGGGCTAATCACATATTTATATGACTGAATTAGATGGTTAATACTTAGAAGTAACTTCATGCCATAATTGACAATAATAGGACTTTTGAAAACAATCCTTCAATGCTGTCAGCCACAGCTACACACACCACTCCCTGTCTATCCCACTGCACATCTAGCCTTAAGCTGGGAGGAGCCACCCACTTTACACTTGGACAGTGTTCTCTAAAGCAAACTGCGTTTTTCTTGGAGGTCATAATTAGTGTTTCAAAGTTCTCCAATTTCGGAAGAATCTACTGTAGTAGTCACAGACCAGGGCATGTGTTATATGACAGACTTGAGCATTGTCCTTATATTAAACACTAAAGAAAGAAACTACAATGGCAAACAGTCCAGAGAAAGTCCCACTTCAGAAAGTCAGTGCTGCTCATTGGCTCTGGAGGGAACAGATTCATTGCTAAAATGCAACCATTCCTTGACTCGAAGCCCAACAACTATTGGCTCTGGGAAGGCACACAGTTTACTTGGTTCACCTTTGAAAAATTTAAAGCAAGGACTAATTATTTCTAAAAATCATAAAGATATTCTCTTACTGGCATATCATAGGTATATAAACTAGACAATTGTCTTGTGTTTTATATATGTAAATATTTTCTGTTAATTGTAGTTCATATGCAAATATTTTCTGCTTTGAGACTAGTAACTATTTTACTATCTCTACACATGTTGCCATATCATATTCTAAATATCACATATACACAGTAAAAAGTGTTTTGAAAAGTAGTGTATCAAATGTGCAGGGATCTACATGGAAGAGGAGGCGGAAGGATTGTAAGAGCCAGGGGTGATAAAGACTCCAGGAAGAGTCTTCCAGACATGTCAGGAGTGGTTCGTATAGGAACTCACACAGACTGAGGCAAGGAGTAAGAGCCTGTACAGGTTTAAGCCAGATGGAGTCCCAGCACTGAGACAGGGAAGTAGAAACTGGTCTCATCCCAAACCAAGAAGCTATCTACCATAGATACTTTCTGGTAAAGGAAAAAAAAATCAGTTTTCTCCATTGGAGTCTCACTGGATTTTATTAACCATGCCCCAAGCCTAGGAAAAGTTGGGCAGACACAAAACAAACTCAATGGTATTTTATAACTTTTTGTCTCATACTGCTTTATTTGAGCACCTTTTTTGGCCTTATTGGTCTTTTGTTGGTTTATTTTGATTTTTGTTTTTGTGTTCTTATGTGGTTATATTCGTGTGTGAGTGTGTGTGTGTGTGAGTGTGTGTGTGTGTGTGTGTCTGTGTGAGTGTGTGTGTGTGAGTGTGTGTGTGTGTGTCTGTGTGTGAACGTATGTGTTTCTTGGTTCACTTTGTTTTTTGTTTGTCGTTTTTTAAGAGTGAGAGGGAAAAAACATAAAATACCAAAATAACAACAACAACATAAAATCGGGTAAGTAGGGAATAGGGGAGGATCCAGGAGGAATTGTGGAAGGGAAAAAGATGATCAAATTATATTGCATAAATTCAATTATTTTCAACAAAAAGTAGTGCCTAGTACAATTATCAGAAATGTTATTTGAAGCACTTGTTAGATAATTTTGGTTTGAAAGAGCTTTAGTTTCTTCCTAAAACTATGGATTTCTATAAAATTTTTGCTCACCTTATATTTATTTTGTGTGCGTTTACTCTAAGCCTTTACATATAGAAAGAGTTAACGCAATAGAAAAATATTTATTTTAAAAGAATAATTTTAGTTCAGATGGTTAGGAATAAAAGATTAAAAGATAATATTAGATAATCTATTTGTACCAAAGAGATTATATGGAAAAGGAAACATTAAATTTTAATAAGTTATTTTATGTGTTATTTTGACTAATATGTGTGAGACAATGGTTACACTGGTTCTTGCTGCCCATTGCTGGATGCATGCCAGTTAATCATACTTTAAAATATTAAATGTAAAATAAGTTCAGCAAAAGATTCAAAGTGGATAGTTTTCTTATAATCAAAAGCTAAGGTTTTAAATATGAGTATAGACCTTTCTGTGTGTTTGCTTGTTGAAGATTTGCACATGTGCTTTGATAAACATGAGATTTATGCCCTGAAATGATGTAGAAAATGTATTACAAAGACTCTAGAGAAAGAGAGAATTGATAATCTAATGAAAACTCAAGAAGATTCAATGAAAACTGAGTCCACCTTGTGTACTGCAGAAGTTTTTCTAAATTCTTCAGTATTTGTTTTAGATTTTTCCGTTTTAAAGTCAGCACTGTTTTGATTTAAAGGTTTAAACAGCTTATAGTTCTCTAGCAGAGATTTAGAGAATCTGAGTAGGGGCAAGACAGTAATCCTAGATGTGTATTCAGATCCAATGCCTGATGCAATTAAGAAAAACCTAACAGTTGGCAGAATTGGTAAGCATTCTCTGAAGCTCATATACTTTGATTTTTAAATTAATTTTCAAAGCTTTGTAGATCAAAGGCAGAGATGGACAAGTGGTGTACCTTGGTTCTTCTGCTGAGTAAGAACCTACGATCTATGCAACCTTGTGATCCTGTTCCAAGTGGACACGACAACACACACACACACACACACACACACCACACACACACACACTTTACCCAAGACGCTGACGTGATTCTTCTACAATAAAACAAGCGTGATGCAGAGACCTTGCTGACAACCTCTGGGTGCAGTGGGTAGAACTCTATATCCTAGGACAGGTGACTGAGAGAAGTTGAATGCTGATGGCTGGAACAACTCTCCAAGAGCTGACTGGAAGCCACGGAGAGCATGCTGGAGAAATTGGATGTCCATGTCTGAAGACTGAGATGAGAGATTCTTCACTTTCTGCCTGTACAATTACTAACTCAGAGTTGAACCTACTAGATCTTTAGTGGATCTTTGAACCCACTAGAAAAAAATACATAGGGTGACTTCTTATGTAAGTATAGTAAGGAGTCAAGGATGAAAATAAGGAAACACAGGAGCCTGAGAAGACTTTCATAAACACACCAATGAGGGTCTCCCCTTACTCCTGGGTCAATGGCCACCCATCCACAAGCGTGAGGGGAACCAGAAGGGGAACAGGGTCAGAGTTCAGACAGCTATTCGTACTGATGAAAGAACTTCTGGGATTAGTTTTAGTGAGACAGTTTAACTTTATTTGGGGTGAAAAATGGTTCTACAGACTTTGGAGACTGGGTAGGGATATCCAGGTGGGTGTACATTATTGGCTAAGATGAGAATGCTTCATTTACATGAAGAGAAATTCCAGGAGCTTTCAGGGCAGGTTCTTATAGGGAAAGAGGAAGTTGAACCATAAGCTACATGACTTTCCTCACTGTTTTTTGGGGTTATGGGTGGGAAGGACCGATTGATCATAACATGGTACCTAACTATCATATAGGCCGGAAGCCAGAGCAGGACTTTTGTGCTGAGTTATGTAGCTCTGCTCAAGGTCATTCTTCAGATAAGACCAGGCACCTGTGTTCAGGGATGCTCTCCAGACAAAGAAGGGAGTCTTACATTTTGCTCTGAGCTCAGAGAGTCATCTGGTCATGGGGGACTGCAACCTTAATAGCAGGGTCTTTTAACACACAAACACAGGATGTGGTTCTTGTCATTAAAATCAAGTCATTCACTGAGAGCTCCTTAGTGTGACCATATGGAAGCACAATACACTGGACAAGGCCAAGGCATGGGGTTATCTCCAGTGTATGTGGAGCATACTAGACACTAGACAGTTCAAAATATAAGGACAATTTTCTGAGCAAGATTTCAATCATTTAGGAAATAATAGGAAGAATTGACAAGTAGGAATTGCATCAAATTAAAACTCTTCTGCATAATAAAAGAAGCAATTATCAGGACAAAGAGAAAGCTTACAGAAAGGGAGAAAATCCTTTTAGCTACTCATCTGACTGGGACACAATAAACAGAGTACATTTAAGAGCTAAAAAAATTAAACAGCAAAAAATTTGCAAATTATTCAAGCAATAAATGGGCAAGTGACCTGAGCTGTTTTCAAATGAAGAAATACAAATGGCTAATAAATACATAAAATAATGTTTGATATCTAGTCATTAGGGAAATGCAAGTCAAAACTATATTGAGATTCTACCTTATTTTAGTTAGGATAGTTACCATCAAAAAAATCTTTAAAATGCTGGAGAGGATGTGGAAAAAACAAGCTCTTATAGATTGCTTGTTAGATGTCAATTAGCTACTGTGAAAATCAGTATCAAGTTCCCTCAAAGCTTACCATCAGAAGTACCAAGCAATCCAACTATATCATTTCTGGGTATATTAGAAATCAAGGCCAACAGACCACAGAGATACCTACAGATCACGGTTATCAGTGGACTCATGTACAATAGCTAAGCTGTCCAGTCAGCCCAGGTGCTCACCAGTCAGTGAATTCAGAGAAAACACAGCATGCACGCAGTGGATGTTTATACAACCACAACATCGATACAATTCTATTATTTGAAGGAAAATAGGATGGAGTGATGGTTCAGAACACAAAGTGCTTCTGTCGGAGGACCCCAATCCAGTTATCAGCACATACATCAGGCAGCTCACAACTGCTTGTAAGTCTAGTTTCACAGGGATCTGTTCATATGTGGCCTCCATAGGCATCTGGACCCATGTGCACATACCCATACACATTCGCATAATTAAAATAAAAACAAATCTTTAAATAGGTAAATAAAGGAAAGTGGGTGGAACTGAAGATTATATTAGGTAGAATAAGTTGAGATTCAGAAAGACAGATGTCATATATTTTATCTCCTATGTAGAATCTGGGATAGTAGTTTATGAAATTAAGATACTCAGTGTCTAGAAGGGTATAAGAGAATAGTTTATGAGAGAATGTAATGGGGTGAATATGATCAGTATGTTGTACATGTCATATGCATGTATTGAAGATGTGACATTGAAATCTATTATCTGTACAATTAGCATGCACTTTAGGCTACTGAAAAGGAGGTGTCACAGTCAATAGACAACTCGCTCTAGCTTTTGTTATCACATCAGTCTCAGATGTTCACTTCTGCCATTAATTGTTGAGTTCCCTGTCAGAAGAGGATATCCTCTTCTCAAGAGGCTCCCATGGTACATTGGAAAAACCCCAGACCCAAAGGTCAGAAAAGATGCTTCACCCAAGAGGAGACCTTCTTGTCATACAGGGGTGGTGGTTGAGTGAATGGGTCAGAGGGTCTTAGAGATTATGTTAACCTCTTGCATTCCATCCTACCATCCCCCAGTACACTCCTAGTTACTGCTCCACCGCCATGGATGGTGTGTTCTTGCTATGTTGCCATTTTCAGCCTAGCATCCACTCGGTTACACTGAAAATGATTACATATCTCATCCAAGGGCATGGAGTAGCATGTTGAGGTGCTCAGAGAAAGTGACTGACTTTTTAATGCTTGTGAGACATGTTCTAGGAATGTGTGTGTGTAAAAGAATCACCAAGTGCCTATATTTGCTAATGTTCAACATTTACTCACTACTTATTCAGATTCTACATCTCAATTTTTACCCCTTTATTATACTATATTATTATTTATGGGAAAATCAGAGGGAATAACTGAAGCCCAACCTGAGCATTTTTTTTCTCATCCGTCTAGTTCAGTCAAACAAAATTATTCTTGTGCTCCAATATTTGAAGACTACATTCTTGTTGTAGTCCAGTCAAAGCAGCATTTCCGTCTTATTAATTACTGTTTTTTTTTTTTTTCTGACTCTCCAAAGTCTGTAGGAATGCTCTTTTCAACATACAGTACTCTGGTCTTCCTATTTTGGATTCACTTGAACCTGTAAGCAAATGAGAAAAGTCTCCATTGCTGCACCAGCAATGACAGGTTCTGGATGTATCTGGTGACACCAGTGACAATTTTGACAGTAACTGTAAGGAAATACCATCACAAAAAGTCATCTTTCTGATTGAATTCTAATACCTTTTTCTTGGCTGCACAGGGTCATGTGTTACAGCAGGGAAGAGGCTACTGTACTAATAGGTGGTATATTGAATTTTTGAAGCATATATTCAGTATTGTGGCAAAATTTCTATTAGCACTGTTGGCTACGAGGGATCTATGCCTAGAGGTTTTAGGTTATAAAATCATTAGTCTGGCTTCTTTGTTAAGAGTATTCTCTTACAAACTTTCAGTGATAGTGCATACACTTGCATGAATTTTGGAGGATGTCACGAGTCATCTAGGATAGGCTAATGCTGGCAGGTGATCGTCATGGTGGTGGCCCACTATTTTGGCATGGCTTATGGATGGGTGAGCTTTGTGAGGCAAGATCCCATAGATTCCTCATTCCAGGATTGCTTCTTGCAGCTGACTTGCCTTTCTTGTTATTATTAAATAAATATAATAGTCACTAGTATTAACTCACCATTTTGAGCAGATTTCTGCAGAACAACCAAGATGTACTGTCTTGTAGTGATGCTATATAAACAAATAGATGATTTCTTAATTCTTAGTGATGATTCTATAAGAATTCCTAAAATTACACTAGTAATTATTAATCCCACTATAATAGGACTACTATTAAGTATCTCTGATATTAAAACTGTAATGATAACTCTGCCAGTCTTCAAGTGTCATGAGTTAATTGCTGCTGAGATAGAAAGCAGGCATCGACAACTTAGAACACATTCCAAGAGGCTGTAAAACAATTAACCAAAAGTCATAAAAAGGGAACTAAGGATTTATTGTAGGTGCAAGGACAGAAGGTAAAATTGGCTGGATTTACCTATACAGAACTTCAATAAAAGCTTAATCACAAAAATTATGGATTTTAACTTTCAATGCACCTGTAGAGCTAGTGACATATAATGAATGTATAGTCTTAATATATACATGTGTAATCAATCTCTGTTGTAAACTTCTTATTCAACTTTGAGTTGAATTTATGTTTGAACTTTTAGTGAACTTTTGTTTTAAAAAAAGATGCTTTGAAAAACCGTGTGATCTATTCTCCTAGAAAAGGTACAAAAAAAAAAAAAAAAAAAGGATTGCATTGCAAAGGTATTGTTGTATCAGAGAAGGAGGAGAGAGCAAGATAGGAAGGAGAAGGACAGGAGAGTAGAACCATTTAGTAGTTCCATTAAAATGGAACTTAGAAATTAAGAGAGCAATATTGCAGAATGTAGACACAGAGAGACGGTGTGTGTGTGGGAGAGAGAGAGAGAGAGAGAGAGAGAGAGAGAGAGAGAGAGAGAGAGAGAGAGAGAGAGAGAGAAAGAAGAAGAAAAAAGGAGGAGGAGAAAGGGAGGGGGAAGGGAAGAGGAAGAGGAGGAAGAGGAAGAGAAGAAGAGAAGCAGAGAAGCAGAGAAGCAGAAGAAAGCAGCAGCTGCAGAGAGAGACAAAAAGAACAGGCAATCTTCTCCTTGCCATGGAGCAGAACAGGTCTTTTCTTAACAGCAAGGCAGGCTTAGTCTTACTAAAGAGGACAAAGCTTTTTTTCCCCCTCAGACTTGGGTTTAATTCACTTACAATAAAAGGGTAGGAGCTTTTTCTTTTTCTATGTAATAAATATTGTAGCTCATTTTCATCCAGGATGATAAGAGTTCTTTCTGCACTGGCCCTTGGTTTTTGCTCTATATGCATGTGTAAGTATGGATGTGAGTGTGAAGTGTGTAATTATAAGTATGTAGTTAGGCCCAACTGGAATGCATGAAGTTGTATGAATATGTATGTGTGAATTTTAAATTTTACTTAGACATAGATTTCTGCTTAAATTTTACAATGACCTTAAAAACACTGATAGGAGAAAATGCAAAAATGATGCTTTAATTTGCTGTGTTATTATTACCCAAACTAAATAATCAGAGGCTCACATGTTAAGTATTTCTCTCATGAATAGAATGTCTTGCATCATCTTATCTAAAAGTGCTTTCTTTTACTTTGCTAATTGATAGGGACCCCTCAACAGGATACTGATGTTCCCAGGGAGCTTTTCTGTTAAAGGAGATTGAATATTATTTAAGAGACTATTACACTTGGGATGAGTATGTAGTTCAGTGGTAGGCATTAGTCTAGAATTTTCAAGGTCCTGGGTTCAGTCCCTAACACTTCTAGCTTGTATTCCACCCTAAAGTAAACCTCACAACACATAATCACCTAATGGAGTGCCTTAAATCATCTGGAAAACACACACCAGACAAAGGAATTATATAAAATAATCATTTTGAATATTCAGAGGAGCCTACAAATGGAGAAACATTTTCTAGTTATTTCTTTTATAAAAATTGCTTTTCCAATATTTACTTAAAGTGTTGATGGCAGTGCATGTGTGTGTCCATTAATATACATATGATCTTTTAAAAAGCAACCCCATTAAGACATAATTCACACACCTTAAGCTCATCTATCCAATGTAAGAGGTCAGTTTTAGTACATTGTAAGACTTGTGTAATAATCACAAAGAATGTGTTGAATTTGCATACATTTGTGAATTTGCATACATTTGTGAATTTTTCCTTTTAGTTTATTTATTTCTAATTTCCTTCTGTATAGTCAGAGAATATAGTTTGTATGATTTATATCCTTTAACTATTTTGAGAATTCTTTGTGGCCAGTATTTAGTTTGTTTTGAAAACTATTTTCTGTGCACATGAGAAGAGTGTGAATTCAGTTTGTAGGTAGAGGTTTCCCATGCATGTTAAATTCAGTTAGTTTATAGTGTTTTCTAGTATTCAACTTCCTTGCAAATCTTCAACTCAGTAGATTCTTTTGAAATGTTTTCCAATTTGTTGTATTCCCTGAGGATGTTATATGAGAGGGAACTGTTTTTCTGCTTTTTTTTTTTTTTTTTTTTTTTTTTTTTTTTGTAGACAGCATTTCTCTGTTTATCCCTGGCTATCCTGAAACTCATTATGTACACCAGACCAGCCTCTAGATTAGAGGTGGCCTGCCTCTGCCTCCTGAGGGCTGGAGTTAAAAGTTGTGCATCACTACTGGCCAGATTGAGAGTTCCCTCTTAATTCTAACCCTGTGTGATACTAGAGGTAGAATAGAAGAGACAAACTCATAACAGTCTAATAATTATATTATATTTCTCATACTTCAGTGAGTTCCTGTCTGAATGGAGAAAAAATAAATTCAGCATCCATGGGGGAAGCAGGGACTTTGGTGGAAGGCAAAATCTCGAAAGTCTACATGACACTTAGAGAATACTCACTCCACACCAGACACTTCTTTAAGGGGTTTGCATATATTAAATTATTTTCACTACAATAACATAAATATTACAATAACATAAATAACATATTTTCTTTTTTTTTTTTTGGTTTTTTTCGAGACAGGGTTTCTCTGTATAGCCCTGGCTGTCTGGAACTCACTCTGTAGACCAGGCTGGCCTCGAACTCAGAAATCTGCCTGCCTCTGCCTCCAAGTGCTGGGATTAAAGGCGTGCACCACCATCGCCCGGCTACATATTTCATTTAATGCAACATGTTGGTACATGCTTTACCATTCACCATGGCTTGTCAATAAGAACATTAATTGTGAAATTTGAGATACTATATATAATATTACCTCTATGGATCCTAGAGGTAGCCAGACACTGGGTAAACCTAGTCAGAAGTATTGATTAGGAATTTGTTTAACAAAATATAAAAAGATCAACACTCAGTTGTTCCTTCTAGGAATACTTAGTTTCTAGAGATTTGGATTGTTTTACCATGATGACTGATTGGGAATGATTTGCCTCTTAATGAAAAGTATATTGGGATCTAGAGAGAAACACACAGAACCAATATCCTAAAAATGCACAAGACCTAGCTCCATAGCCTCATCTTTACTGACAGAAGTGTGCAGCACCTCTTTATCTTATAGGAGAACATTGGAGCAGGAAGCAGCCCAGCTAAGAGGAGGATCAGTCATACTATCATTGAGGTGATGCAGGAATTTTGAGCATTAAACCTTCCCTCCAGTACCCATTAGATATGCCCCAAATCCATATTTTATTTGTCAGAATACTCATACATTTCACTCTATTTATTCTAAGAAATTTCTATTCTGTTCCTATCCTTTCTTTCTTTTTGATCTCTGGAATCTTCCTTTACAGTTCCTCTTCTTTGTTTTACTCAACAAATCTGTACTTCTTATATATCAGTTATTGGGGGAACAGTGATAGCGACTTGAGATCCTGTCCCTCACCCTTTAGAGTTTATAGTTTAATGTCAAGACAGACAATGACACAGCTATATAAATATAGCAAGTTGTAATTGTGACAAATGTCAAAAGTGTAGATAAATGATTCCATAAGATCTTATGGCAGAAATGATCTGTGTGATCACAAAGGGCAGGGCAGGATCCTCAGGTGGGGTTATGTTTACAGCTGGAAACAGCATGAATTGGTGCCGGCATGTGAGAAAAAGAAAGAAAGCCTGAGGAGGACGAATGGTCTGTACAAATGCCAGGGGCTGAGAACAATGTGTGAGAATATGCAGGAACAGGAGAAGCAAAGTGAGATGATGTAAGACTCTAAGTCATCGCAGGAAGGCACACAAAGACCTTAGGGAGTTTCCTAGTGATAGACCTTTTTTGTGTAAGAATGTTACCCATAGTAAGTAACACTTGTGAAAAGCTAGATAGATGTGTGGGATTATTTTCTCACATTTGAAGAAACAAAATACAGACAGATTCAGACAAGAAAGAGAATACTGTATTTCTTAATTAGAGTCTCAATAATGCTGAAGCCTCACAAAAGCTGCCTATTTTCACAAGTAGATGATCTCCTTTATAGGCAGCAGTTTAATGCTATCAGTTAGGGAAATAAGACCATTTGTTCATTATTTGTATAAAGTTTAAGTAAGCTTGCATGATTACTATTTTAAACTAATAATCCACTTGATCTAACTTCACTTTGGAGTTGTCTTCGTACTTATAATTAAATTAATCATAAATTTAACTTTCAGTAAGTATCTCCATGCATTCTGTTTAATAAAGCAAAATCCTGGGTTGATAGATATTCTCTTGTCTCTGATCTCAGGTCTTAAAATTTTGTGTCTTCAATGGTAGTGGAAAGAAAACCATCATTAGAGTGCAATAATCTCCCATGTACCATTTGGATTTCCTTAACAGTGTGTTCTTTAAAAAACTCCAGAGAGTTTATGAGACTCTGGAGATGGTGTTCAGTCAGAAAGAGAAAGCACAAGTGATCAATGGATTTGGGGTATGTGTACCACAAAGTTTCATTAAAAATGCTACGTACATTAAAAATGGGTTAAAGACTGAGACGAATCCTTTTATCATTATGAGATAAATGTAGTACACACCACAGACGCTCTCCAGGAAACATAGATTCTAGTAAAATTCCCCCAATACTTTTTTTTTTTTTTACATTTCTGAGTGGAGACAATAATTTTTTGTTACAGTAAATCTAAAGCAAAAGAACCTTCTTTTAAATTATTTTATGCATAGCCATCTCTGTGTGTAAAACTTCAAAAATTTCCCAAAGTCTGTGGATTATAAGTTCATTATATTTAGAGATTATTCAGGACTCTCTTGGCTTTATTCAAGATATGCAAGAGTGCCCAAGACCATTATGAGAATAATAAAGAGTCAATATGAAATGAAGAAAAAGATATGCTCTAGAATGTGCCACAGTTTAAGGACTCTTGTATACGATGACACCCAGCTACCATAGCAACATATTTTATCTATTATGGTTACACTCTGAAACATCTATCATTCTTCTAATTATATGCCATGTTTTGGTGTTTTCTATTGGGACTATTGGCAGTGTATAAATAATAGTAAAAGAAAAACACCTTGCTGTTAGAAGAAAAGGCAAAAATGTGTAATCAGAGACCTTGATTTTTTTTCAATAAGCATGACTATTTCCTGGTCAGGTTCAGTGAGATGTGCTGCAAAGAGATTTCCATATCTAAGACATGCTCCTTACTTTCAAAAACTTTATAGTCTGTTTAGGAGTTAGGACATTAAAACAGCAATTACATATTATATATAATAAATAGGAATCTAGTTTAAATATAGAACACATAAGCCTATAGGACATTGCTGAGCCTTCCTGGGGAGGTGTTCCCTAGACTTAGTTAGACTCAGCTATGGAAAGGTGGACAGGAAGTTGAGCAAGGCTTACTGCAACAGAGGCAGTGGCATATTAAAGTTTTGGCAAGTGATAGATACTAACTGTAACATACAGAATAGATCAGGTCTAGTAGAAATCTCCTAGTGACACAGAGTCTAAATGTTGTGGTTTCATCATTTTGAGGTGTGAGTTTTGACAATAGCTAGCATTTCTAGGGAAAATACCTCTGCTTCTAAAATTTGTTGCTGCTTCACCAAAAAGCCCACCAGAAGATTCTGAGTTGTAAGGAGAAGAGTGGAGACCCACATTACCTTAGAGACTTTAAGTGAGGATACAGTTCTAAATGTTATCCTTTATCATTGTGATTTGTCCAACTTCCCATATATTCCATAACTACATGGCCTTGGAGACTGCTGCCAGTGACCAGGAAGTAGAGGAACATTGCTGAGGCTCCAGCAACAGTTATTCAACTTATTCACTGGGAGTTCCTGGTGGATATCTTAAGTTCCTACCATTGTATCAGAATCCTCACTGTGGAACCAGAAGTTGGTCTTGGAAGGGCATAGAATAGATTCTCAGCAGTTGATATGGGTTGGAGAAAACAGCTGTTTGATCTCACCATGAGGGCTGTCCATGGTCCTGATACCAGTGTCAGTCCACTGGACTCTTCTTGAGCCCTAACCACAGCTGCAAGGTGTCCTGCGTTCATCCTTGTCCAGCATTTCTCACACAGGTCAAGCCAGTGATGCTGAAAGATGGTCCTTCACTAATCATTTGTACACATTGCTGACTTCACTTTCTTCTGCTCTAACTGAATTTTCCCCTGTAGTTAGCTTGCACATTTCATTCTCTTGCTTCAGTCTCCACTGAATGCCTTGAGAGTTTCCTTCTAGTCAAAAGGGAGCTGTGTTCTTTTGGGAACAATTAAAATGTTCCAGCCTTTTCAAATTTAAATGAATGAAAGGAGCTTTCAGGCTATTTTACTGCCAGAAGCAGGAAGACTGCTCTTCTCATCCCCATAATAACAGGACTTGGGGCAGGCCATTTTTGCAATCTATTTCCCTACAGGACTGCAACCTATTTGATTCAAAGTCATAAAATATAATTTGCAATGACTATAGTTATGCTTTTATTTTGCAAATATGCAGAAGTGTCATTTTAAGCCTTGAGAAGAGTGAGAAATTTCACATTATTTATATTTCTACATGATCTTCATGACAAATGTCTCCTCTTCCAATTCCTGGTGAAAGTTGATGTGTATTAAACAGCTCTGGGTAAATGTTGACTCTTCTATGTCATAAAAAAAAAAAAACAAAAAAAAAAAAACACGTAGAACTTCTGGATGAAACTAACGAGAAAATGAGGTCTCAGAGCTCCTAGCCTTCTGGAACTTGAATTCCAGAAGATCCAATCCCGTCTTCTAGACACTGTGGGTACCAGGCACACATATGATGCACAAATATACACAATCTCACACACAACTATTAGTAACAAATCTCTTCTTAAAAAATGCCGTTAGCACATATAAAATTTTAACCTTTTAAGAAGCAAAGTGACTTTGCAGGTCTAAATTAAAAGCTACCTGGAACTTCAAAGTCCAAACAAAATAAGTGTGAGAGCTAATTCTCAAACAAATGAAAGAAAAGCTACATTAGATAGTGAAGAAATATCTGGTGTCTTGTTCATACATGACAGGAGAAATGTGTTTAATTATGAATTTTATGACTGCTAACTTAGACAAAAATTCATAAAAGGTAGAACCCAAAAAAGTAAGATATAAATGTTTAATATATATATATATATTATATATATATATAATATATATATATATATATAAAATATATATTATATAAGTAAATTAAATAATTAAAATATTCAGATACAAAAGCAAACCAGTGACAGAAGAAAAGTCAGAGAAAACCAGAAAGGCAAATGAGCAGACAATGGGAGAAGAAAAGTCAAGATGAGCAGAAGACAGTTTTAAGTGAAAAGTAGAAACAGAACCCAAACAGGATTAGCAGGATTATAATACTATAGAATGCATAGTGTAGGGGTAACAACTCCATACAAAAAAGATAGTCCCTTAATACAATGTTAAACTACTCACTGAGCCAGCCACCAGCCAGCCCTGTCCAAGCCATAAGCTTCATGTTCAGGAGGAGATCCTTTCTCAAAAATTTAAGGTGGAAAGAGTTCTAGGAAGACACTTGATACTGACTTCTGACTCCTCATGTTCACACACTTTCACATATTCATACATGGTCTTGCCAATCACCTCCCCAAAGAATATTGTTTGGTTTTCTTCTTTAAATATAGAAAATGTGAAAACTAGTCATGGAGTGACCATAAGGAAATTCCATCAAAACAGCCCAGTTAATCACAGGACTCACTCTCTGACAGAATTGAAGCAGAGTTCTGATGCAATGAGAACATTACCAAGAATACTCTAACAACAAAGAAGAGAGGACATCCAGAAATGCATGGACACAGTACAAGGACTCATCTTAAATGCATTGTTTGGTAAAGAGGGTGGGCCAGGAACAGAGGGATTCATTCTCATTTGAGAATCTGTCAGAACTAAGCTGAAAGAATGCCAAACAGAGAAATAACAAAATGTGGAAATTTCTTAGAGCTCTATAATGTAAGTAAAAACATATCAATAAATGCTATAAGGCATCCAACGGAAAAACAAAATCTGTTTAACTTCAAGAAACATAGTGGAAAAATGCAGAAAAAGGTAATTGTAAGAGATTGGTATGTGCAGATCTTGGTAGATTAGAAAACCTATGGGAAATTAGTGACTTTATGGTAAAGAAGTAGACTAAGATAGTAAGAAATTTGAATATACTTTAGTAGTTATTACAAATGTGATTAAAATCTGTTTTAAAAATACTACAGGCTCCAAGTCAGTTGTTAAAGCATTTACCTAGTTTGCCCAAGGCCCTAGGTTTCAATTAATCCCCAGGACCATAAAAGCAGGCATGGTGGTACACACTTGTAATCCTACCTAGGCTAGGATAACAAGGGCTAGGCAGGAGGATCAGGATGTCAAGGTCACTTTGAGCTACATAGTAACCTTGAGACAAGCCTGAGCCATGTGAAACTGTCTTTAAAATTTCAATTAAATTGTGGGGCCTAGAGAGATGGCTTAGCAACTATGAGTACTTGCATCTTTTTCAGAAGACCTTAGTTCAGTTTCCAGCACCCATATTGGTCACCAAAACAGCACCCAAACAGTGTAACTCCAATCCCAGGGCATATAACATCCTTTCCTGGTGTCCTTGAGCACTTGCATGCACATGGTACAGGGTGCACAACCATACACTTACACATACATACACAAACACACACAAGATAATAGTGTCAGGTATGTGTTCTATATAATGGAACTGACATTAGATATAATAAGAAAGTGTTTAGTCACTCTCCTAATACCCATCCCACTATTGTACCAGTGAGACACATGTCAGACACAAGACCTACACAGCCTCAATTCAGACATCATCCAGTGTTGATGTGTGATGGGCATGAAGTCTCATTACTACTTGAGGAGGTACTGGTATTTGAGAGCGTGAGAGCCAGTTTCCTTACTGGTCAGGCTTCTGATAGGTCAAAGCCATTTCAGGACAGGTCTCACATCCAAGAGTATTTGAATGACATAAATTGGAGTTGATTGTAATTTTTGAAAAGAAATAAGATAACTCAAAATTGGGGGTGTTTAGAGGTAGAAGTGGATCTGAGGAGTCTGAGGAGGAAGTGAACATGTTGAAAATACGTTATATATAAAATTCTCAAATAATTAATAATGGTAAATAAAATCTTTCAAAAATATGTTGGAATTTATGGTTTCAATTCTGATTTATATTCAATGCTGAAAAGAAAGATAATTTTAGGTTATTGTATTAAAACAGACTTCATGGTAAGATAGAAAACTATCTGATTGGTTTTTTGAAGCTTGTAAACATTAAATTTCAAAACATGTTGAGTCTGTATGAAGAAACTAGTACAAATCAATCTCACCTACAGATAGATGTACAATTTTAACTGAGATGCCAACAAACAGGACCAAATAATAATATACAATGACTAAATTAAGCTTATTTAGGAATACAAGCATGGTTCAATACCAACATAATATATTATATTAAAAAGGAAATAGGCATAAAAATCAAAATGAATCAAATAGACGTTAAGAAGCACCTTCTCCTCCCCAATATTAAAACACATACAAGTCAAAACTGCTTAGGTATGCTTAGGTATCATCTTAGGGAAGATATCTTCAATAGAAATATTTGCTAAAAAAAATACAAGTGATTAAAATGTAAAATTAGATGTCCCAACCAGAGCCAGAATTGCATGACATCATGATTTGAACTCCTTGGGTGATTCTATATAACTGTGTATTGTTACACTTACTGGGACAATTGTTATAAATGTTGAAAAAGGAAGTGTCATTACAATAGGTTCCCTTTGTGGTGGCTTCTTGTCATGGAGGACTTCAGGATGAATCCTGCACTGACACATGGTATTGATTAAGGAAGGCATTTTCTGCACAAATGAAATTGAAGGAACAGAATCCATCTCTAGGGGACAGAGGCAAACACTCTGTAATCTCCTGTTATGGAGAGTGGTGGCAGGCTGGAACATCTGAGCATGCCAAAAGCTTCATTCCAGTAGGAATTGCTATCCTGGGAATTGTTCTTCCTAGAGGAAAAGCAGCAAGAATAGACTTTTTAGTAGAAGATTACATAGTCTGTAAAGTGACATATATTTCCAGTCATTTCTAGGTAAGCCAGGTTTCTTAGACCTGGGAATCTTGAGGATCTTGTGGACCCTGCAGTCTCTGCATCAACTTCCTCTGAACTGAATCCTGGAGGCAGTAGAGTAGAAGGGGGAGCCTAGAAGTAGCTTCAGGCTCATTTTTGACATTTCTTGCTTCTTGATTAATGGGAAAAATGAAAATGTTTTACTTTGGCAAAGATAGGATTTCATAAATAAAAATTCAAATAAGATATAAATGAGATTTCATAAATAAATTAGCAATTTATATATTATTATTTACCAGCTGATTATAAAAATGTGAAAATTTTAATTCTGAGTAAAAGAAAACCTATGAGGTATTAAGGATGGCTCAATAAATTGTCATGAGTGTCTAAGAGAATAAAGGATTTTAATTTTTTGAGTACTGATAAAAAGTTTTGAACAAGTGGGAAGATAACTTCAATAGAAATATTTGGTAAAAATCATAAACCCAATCCTGAAAAATGTATTTATTTTACATAACAGGGTTTTGTTTGGACTGTCAGCTCCCAAATAACAACCCAGAGACTTGTATTTATTATGACTGCTTAAGGTATTTGCTCACTCTTGGTCCCAACTAGCTCTTATAACTTATTAATTTGTTTATTTTTTTTTCTGGCCAATTCTTTCTTACCAGTCTCCCTCCTAGAGTTCTAGCTCTCCCTGAACCTCCTGCCTTTTGTCTCCTACATCGCTGTATGCCATCAAATTTTTATTTAACCAATTGGAGGAAGAGAGAATGTTTACAAAATTCCCAGGCAGGAGATGATCCAATAAAAATAACAACACCAAAGTCCAGTCTGCACTCAACTCTACCAGCAAAGAGGTCAACATTTAAATAATACAAAGACAATCTTCACACAGTGCACAATAAGATTATCACAACAATTTTGTATAATTGAACTCTAACTAGGATCATATCATAATTAGCTTAAAAATTCTCTATGGAAGTTGTGTAATTGAGAATAAATTAGACCCTTGTGGCTGGGGCAGACACCTAGCTGGTCTGCTCCCGAGAAGTCATCATATTCTGAGACATCCTAGAGGAGCCACTGCACCCAGAGCAGCGGGAGATCAGGATCACAGGATCACAGGATCACAGGATCACAGGATCACAGAATCACAGAATCACAGAGACATCTGGACCCTGAGGAGTTCTGACACAAGCAAGATAACTGGAAAGACAGACTCCACTCAGAGACAATGAGTGCAGGTAGAACTAGAGTTAACCAGATGGCAAAAGGCAAGCCCAAGAAATAAGCAACAGAAACCAAAGTTACTTGCCATTATCAGAACCCAGTTTTCCCACCACAGCAAGCCCTGGACACCCTGTCACATTGGAAAAGCAGGATTCAGAATTAAAATCACTTCTCATGATGATGATAGAGGACTTTAAGAAGGACATATATAACTCCCTTAAAGAAATACAAGAGAACACAGGCAAACAGGTAGAAGCCCTAAAGAGGAAACACAAAAATCCCTTAAAGAATTGCAAGAAAACACAATGAAACAGGTGAAGGAATTATACAAAACCATCCAGGATCTAAAAATGGAAGTAGAAACAATAAAGAAATCACAAAGGGAGACTACCCTGGAGATAGAAAACCAAGGAAAGAGATCAGGAGTCATAGATGCAAGCATCACCAACAGAGTACAAGAGATAGAAGAGAGAATCTCATGTGCAGAAGATACCATGGAAAGCATTGACACAACTGTCAAAGAAAATGCGAAATGCAAAAAGCTCCTAACCCAAAACATCCAGGAAATCCAGAACACAATAAGAAGACCAAACCTAAGGGTAATAGGTATAGATGAAGATGAAGATTCCCAACTTAAAGGGCCAGTAAATATCTTCAACAAAATTATAGAGGAAAACATCCCTAACCGAAAGAAAGAGATGTCCATGAATATACAAGAAGTCTATAGAACTCCAAATAGACTAGATCAGAAAAGAAATACCTCCTGTCACATAAAAATCAAAACATCAAATGTACAAAACAAACTAAAAATACTAAAAGCAGTAAGGGAAAAAGGTAAAGTAACATATAAAGGCTGACCTATAAGAATTACACCAGACTTCTCACCAGAGACTATAAAAGCCAGAAGATCCTGGACACAAATGCCAGCCCAGACTACTATTCCCAGCAAAACTCTCAATCAATATTGATGGAGAAACCAAGATATTCCATGACAAAAAAATATTTATACAATATCTTCCCACAAATCCAGCACTTCAAAGGATAATTGATGGAAAACTCAAACATAGGAGGGAAACTACAACCTAGAAAAAGCAAGGAAGTAATCTTCCAACAACCCCAAAAGAAGATAGCTACATAAACATAATTTCACATCTAATAACAAAAATAACAGGAAGTAACAATCATTTTTCCTTAATATCTCTTAATATCAATGGACTCAATTCTCCAATAAAAAGACATAGACTATCAGACTGGATACATAAACAGGACCCAGAATTTTGCTGCATACAGGAAACATACCTCAGTGAAAAAGACAGACACTACCTCAGAGTAAAAGGATGGAAAACAATCTTCCAAGCAAATGGTCCCAAGAAACAAGCTGGAGTAGCCATTCTAATATCAAATAAAATTGACTTTCAACCAAAAGTAAACAAAAAAGATAAGGAAGGACACTTCATACTCATCAAAGGAAAAAAATCTACCAAGATGAACTTTCAATTCTGAACATCTACGCACCCACATACATAAAAGAAACTTTACTAAAGCTCAAAGCACACATTGCACCTCACACAATAATAGTGGGGGATTTCAACACCCCACTCTCAGCAATGGACAGATCATCGAAACAGAAACTCAACATAGACACAATGAAACTAACAGAAGTTATGAACCAAATGGATTTAACTGACATCTATAGAACATTTCATCCTAAAACAAAAGAATATACCTTTTTCTCAGCATCTCATGATACCTTCTCCAAAATAGACCATATAATTGGTCACAAAAAAGGCCTTAACAGATACAAAAAGACTGAAATAATCTCTTGCATCCTATCAGACCACCCTAGACTAAGGCTGGTCTTTAATAATTACAAAAACAATGGAAAGCCCATATACATGTGGAAGCTGAACAACGCTCTACTCAATGATGATTTGGTCAAGGAAGAAATAATGAAAGGAATTAAAGACTTTTAGAATTTAATGAAAATGAGGACACATCATACCAAAACTTGTGGGACTCCATAAAAGCAGTGCTAAGAGGAGAACTCATAGCTCTACGTGCCTACAAAAAGAAACTGGAGAGAGAATAAATTAGAAATATTGCCTGATATTTATATGCACCAAGCATCCTCAAATCTAACCATAGATACCAAGTAATGCTAATATTCTAGACCTATTGAAACTCATCATGTAACACTAGTTAGTATTTCAGTTTAATCATAAGACACTTTAAAAGTATTGGAGGCACAACTAGAGATTTATTGGAAAGGGAATAAAATTGGACTCTTATTTTTTTAAATATCAAATTTTAAATAATTTCCAAACTTAAAAAAGCTACTTAATTTAGGAAGCAAATTGAAAAAGAAAGTTGAGGAGAATTTTCTAAGGAAGATGAGAACTCCAGAGCTATGAAAGATACTGTATAAACAACTCAAACAGACAAACGATGGTTTAGAAAAAGATTTACAGAGCGTATTCTTTGTTTTGTTTCATTTTTAAATACAACCCAACTGTGTATGTGGACATCCACATTTACAAAGGAGTGAATAAAATATACATAGCCAATATTAATGTGGATATTTTAAAATAGTATTTTTGGTAACTTGTCCTTATCTGTTTTTATATTACTCAGAATTTTTCTAATGTGTTAAGATTATAAGGGTCAGAGGCTGGGGAGGAGGGGGTGAAGCAATCTTTCTGGACACAACAGGACCACAACACTCATGAAATCAATAGCTTTGCTGCCTGCCAAAGATCTTCTTATGTTCATGACAGGTGACATTCCAGCATACTGTGGGATGAGAGCATGAGTTCCCATCCCTAGCTGAGTAGCTATGGAGAGTTAATGGCTTCTAAGAAGGAGTCAGTTTTCTTCACTGGTGTGGCTTGTGGCAGGTGGACTATGTCCCAGTGAATGGTCCCACACTAATGTGCATACAGGCAGGCAACACAAACTGGACCCAGTCATCTGATTTTTCTGCTTTCTAATGGATGTGAATATCATATTTTATGAGCACAACTTTTTTTTTTTCATTACAGAAATGTTCATTTGAGGTAATCAATAAAGTATGTCACAAGTTGATAAAGTATAGGGGGCAAGATGTTGGAGGGGGATGCTAGGTAGGGATCCAGGAAGAATGAGAAAGATATGTGGCAAAGACTATAAAAGGCATCATGTGCATGTATGAACTTCTGAAGGAATTTAAAAAACTTTATTAAAGCTTCATAATGGTTATTTTCATATTAGATATTCAAGAAAAAGCTCCTTTTATTTAAAAAATAATTCAATATTAGAACATCAGACTTCTGATAGTCTGATATTTGCATGAAATTGTCTCTGGTTAAATCTCTCTCTCTCTCTCTCTCTCTCTCTCTCTCTCTCTCTCATACACACACACACACACACACACACACACACCATATATAACTTGTCATCTCTGTAAATACTTTCCCACTTTAACTCTATGATCAATATGGAATTGATTTTCAGACAGAAGCCTCTAGACAGGAAACAAGCCGCAGTTGCAGTGCCTTGCTCTCAGGGCTTTGACATTCACATTTGTGTCTTTTCTTCTCCCCTTGCTGATGGCATAGATATCTCCTCCCTTGTTGATGCTTGTAGAATTCCTGGGGCATCTAGCTTACAAACACATGAATCATGGGACTAAGGGACAGATTCCAGTAATAGCATGAAAAGTGTTCTGTCATTTAGTTTTTGGGTGTTGAAAGAGCCCAGCTGCCCTGCAGGAGCCAGTAATGCTTAGAAAGAAAATGGCATATTTCATGCTTTTCCTGCTTCAGTTAAAAACATGACAGCAAGTCCATCATTTTGCTCATTCTGCAATACTAAGATAGGAAAGGACATTTTGTTCTCATATTTTCCTGTCCTGGACATAAGCTGATTTTTGGTATCAAAATTCCTCATTGAAATTTCCAACACCAGGTCTTAAGCTGATGCTTCCTGAGCTTCTGGATATTACATGAAGGTCAGCCAAAGATAGTGCCTGGAGTCTTCCAGAGTGCCAGGAACAGAGGGGCTGGGGCAGCTTGCTCTGCCTCTTCTCATATCTCAGCTTAAATAGATATGTTTAAAGGCTCAAACTTGGAATTTTCAAAAACAAATCTTTACAAGTACATGCTAATTTAGGTACTTCATTTTTATGCACTAGAGAAACTTTTAGAAATCAAATTCTGAATTTCTAGACGGTGCTGTTAGCCTGCCTAGCTCAAAGAACTAGGGCCCTTAGAGCTGACTTCAGTCTTTGTTCCTCATATTCTCAGAAACAGCTAAAGCAGAAACCAAAGGAAATGATTTAGCTAGGGGCATAATAAACATGGCAATGATGATGATAATGATGATGGAGACATTAAAGATTATTACAACTCTTTCATTAGTTATGTGTCTATGTGAGTATATGCCACAAGTCTGTCAGTACTGACAGAGGCCAGAAGAGAGTGTCACATCTTCTTGACCTGGAATTACTAGAGCTTGTGGGCTACCCTAGGTGAATAGTAGAAATTGAACTCTGGTCTTCTAGAAAAGCAGCAAGTTCTTTTAACTGCTGAGACACATCTCTAGCTCCCAAGACATGAAGATGATTATTAAGGCAAGCTTTAGGTATACACACATAGGTGTGAAGATGGAGGAGGTTTTTGTTTTTGACTAGAAAACATCTGACGTAGTTCATTTTTGTTGTGAATTTGACAAGGATCTAGAATCATTGATGATACAAACCTCTGAGCTTGTATGAGAGATCACTGAGAGGAAAAGTCCCATCCCAACTGGCCACATCACTACATAGACTGGGCTCTGGGCTGGAAATAAAGGAGGCAGCAAGCTAAGCAAGAACACTCATCTCTCTTTGCTTCCTGACTGTGGATAAAATGTGACCAGCTTCCTTATGCTCTTGATTCCCAACATGACGGACAACACTGTCTTATATTTTGAGCCCCAACCAAACCCTTCATTCAATTGGTTTTTATCAGGTGTTTTAACCCAGCAAGGAGAAGAGTAAGGAACATAGTGCTCAAAAGGATGCTTGAGTTCTCAGAACTTCTGGTCCTGATGCCCAAGTCCTCTCAGTGAGGAAACTGTGAGAATCGTTCATGGGGACCATGGCTGCTTCTGTTTCCTTCATTTTCTCGCTTCCATGTTGGTTGTCTCTTCCCATTTTCTATAGAAACTATATTCCTGAATAATCCCCAGATCCTAAGAGGGTACTAGATACCAGGTGATGTATGACTGCGTGTTCTCTGAGGATGGCAGGCTGCTTGTGCATGTTGGCAGCACTTCTGACCAGGCAGGCTATTGTTTGTTAACTCTTAGGAGGAATCTTTGTTTTTCCCACAGGCTGAAGGTCTATGATTCTTTTCTGGGTATCAGTATTTACTACCCACTTTGTGTCCATCAGCACTTAGAAGTTTCTGCCTAAGCACTTAAGTCAGTTATATAAACTACCCAGCATTAAAAAGGGAACGTCAGTTACATAATGCTCATAACATTTTGCCGTACTTGATTGTTCTCTTTTCCATGCTGTGTGTGTGGTAACAGTCCTAACTTGGTTCCACTGCAGCCCTCCAAGGGCAATTTGGCCCATGTTGATGTGCAGTAAATCTTAGCCATTGGTTGTCTACTCCTGAAGAACATGCGGCTCTTGTTTTATTGCACCTAGAAGTTTGTATTTCTTGTCCTTTCATTAAAAGATTATGTTTTGAGTGTTGAAATCAGACTACTATTTATAAAACTTAGTTTTGTACATTTCCCATTAGGTTCCATAGATATACTGCTGACCAGACCAGATAGAGTATGCAGAGAACACCTCAAGACCCCCAAACCGATCCTTTACAAAAGTACAGCACCAGGCCTGCTGTGGGAAGAACTTAAAAGGTCACATGAGACTTTATTTATTGCCTTCACATCTCAGCTACACAAAATTGGCAGCAAAGAAAAGTGACAACATCCAGCAATGGCCTCTCATTTTCCAACTGCCAACTCAGGAAAGTGATGATAAATAGAGATAGTTTTCTCTTTTGAGTTTGTTATAATATACTACCACTGAATAGGGTTTAAATGCAAGAAAACAAAAACAATGGACAATTCTTGAGACATAAAGCTCAGACATTGAGCACACATATAGATTTCTTTCTACGGGAGGGGAAAGGTTTTGAATTCTCGCCTTTGAGAGCTTCTTGCATACACAGTGACTACTAATAACTAGTAATCTTTTTGGGTCAATGTGTGGCAACCCCAGATAGCACCGTTTATACTTTGTAGACCTTCAGAAGTTATTGGCATACACTCACTATAGATAGTGATGGATTTCATGGACTTTGACTATATCCGATTTCTCTGTGTTTGTCTGCACTCCATTCCCTCAGTCTTGCTTGTAATTTCAGACCTTATAAATGCATGTATATGTCCATATATGGCTTTATGGACCTGTGGATGACCTGGAATTTACAAATGAATAAGAGAAGGCAAGTGATATTTCTGAGACTTACTTTGTTTACTTGCATCAGTTTTTCCTGCTAATGACATAATTTCCTTTTTCTTTTTTCTTTTTAATTTTTCTTAGACCTGTAGAGGGACATCAGGACTATCCCAGCTGTTGACTGTGTTTTGTTTCCTTCTCATCTTTTCCTCTTTTCCCTCCCTTGTAATCACTCTTTCTCCCTCTCCTTACCCCAGTCTCTCCTCTTTCTCTCCTTCCCTTGTTCCTCCTCCTCTTCTCCTTGCATCTTCCCCTTCTTCTCTCTCTTCCATTTTAAACCTGACTTGAGTGAAGACAGCCAGTCTTATGTACTCTTGTCAATCAATTTCCCTGCTTCTTTCTTGTGGCCTATATTTTATGTTTAATGTATATGATTGTTTTGTGAATAATAAGCCCATAACTATTGGCCTTGTTTCAAGTAAATGTTTGACAAAGATGAAGAAAACATTTATTAAATGGCATAAGAAGAAAGGAAATATTGGCTTTTGTAAAAATACATCATTAAAATTTTTTCATTGAAACTCCAGTCCTTCAAGCTCAGACATTGAGCACACGTATAGATTTCTTTCCATGGGAGGAGATGGGTTTTGAATTCCAGCCTTTGAGGTTTTCTTGAAATAAGAAACAACATGTAAACCTCCTAGATGCCCGAAAGAGATGATAGCCCAGACCTTGGGACCATTGCCAATGGGATGCATAGAGTTCTTACATCTAGAGGCAGAGATTCAGAATTATTTTGGTTTTCTTCCCTGAAGTGTACACATTGTGGAATCTACCTCCTGTTCTGCAAAATGCTGTTTGTTCTTTAGCTGCCTCTTGATGGGGTTAGCTCTCACAGCTGTGGAGCCTGGGGTTGTTATTCTTAGAAAGCCATGGGAGGGGTTCAGTGAGATCATGCAGATTATTCTCCTGGCTGGCTTCAAATAAAGTAAATAGAGAGTGCTACTTCTAAGCACTAAATGCAGCAGTATTTTGTAATGTCTGAAAATACCATTGTTTTCTTATACCTTGGTTTAAGATAATAGAATCCACTTTGATTGTATATGTGGTCTATCCATGACTAAAATAAACTCTTTCTTGTCTATTATTAAACATCTGGGGTTTTTTTGTTTGTTTGTTTTTGTTGTTGTTGTTCTTTTGGAAAGGAGTACACTAATAGTGCTTGGGGCATGTGTTCCTCTGAACACCATAGGAGTTTCTTGGCACAGATTTCTCAGAAGTGTGTGATGCTCATCTATGGACACTTCTGGATATATTCAGCTAACTGCAAAGTACAAAGCAATAACTGTGTTACCCCTATATGTGTCACCCTTGTGTTACCCTTGTGTGACCCCTGTGTTACTCCTGTGTCACCCCTTTGTTAGCCTCTTGTGACCTGTGGGAGCCATGTCACCCTTTTGTTACCCCTGTGTAACCCGTGTAACCTCTGTGTCACTCCTGTATTACCCTTGTGTTACCCCTGTGTCATGCTGTGTCAGCCCTGTGTGACTCCTGTGTCATCCTTGTGTCAGTTCTGTGTCACTTCTATGTCACCCCATGTGACCTTTGTGATACCCTTGTGCTATCTTGCATCTGAAATGTTATCTGGGACAAGAAGATAACTTGTGGAGCCAGCATTCCAGAACCTTTTATTCAAATTCCCCTCTGAGCAAAGTATCACTGATCTGACAGGCAGAACATGGCATGTAGAACCAAAGTGGGGGTTAGGGAGTACTCCTCTGGAATGGGAGGCATGTGGAAATAGATGATCAAACCTTCATTTTTGTAAAGAAAACATCATAATTGGGAACAGCAATGCATTGATCTGAAAGTGTCCTTCACCACATGGGGCAGGTGGAGAGTGGGGAATTGTTCTAATCTTGTCTCCCAGAAAAGCAAATCAAGGCTAGGGGGACTTTTGTAATGCCAGCATTAGTTCATCACCACAGGCAGAGATACTGTGGAGATGCAGGTTGGATAACTACCTACTCTCTACAGAAACTTCTATGAAAAAATTTACATGCCATTCTTTTCATAGGCAGCGGAGAGGATTCTCACTGTGAACGCAGGCAGAGAACTTTAGCTTAATTAACAGATCCAGTCATTTAATGTTTTCTTGTTACCCAGAACAACTGCGCTGGTTTATTACGTGATAAGATACTAGTTCCTCAGTCTGTGGCCATCATTGCATTCAGTCTGAGCTCTGAGTAGACACCGAGTGTCTGACATAGTCACCGAGGACTGTGAATAGAGTTTGCTCATTCTTCTCGTCCCTTTCTCCACATCACACCCATTTTAGAGTTTCTCTCTTGCTTGAAACATTTCCTGATCACATTGGAGTCCATTTTAGTTAATTATCACCCTGTTCTTACTTCAGAACACAGCCCAGTCTCTCATCTGTGCCTTTTTATCTCTTCTGAGTCAATGTTCAGGTCTCCATCATCATTGATTTCCCCGGCGCTCAGAATATCATACATTAGGGAAGTATTCCATGACAGCCCAACTTCCATTTTCCAGAAGAACTATGACAGAGTTTATGTTTTTGTAGAAATTTATACCAAGCACATACAGATTAGGGCTCTTTTCTATGCCATATCAAAATATGACCCATTTAAAATACATCATAACTAATGAAGTTGCTTTAATTAGTTGCATTTGATGTAGCAGGTGATGTTTAGCATAACTTATTATGGTTTCTTTTGTCTTTACTTTCTTTCATTCATTCTTTTTTTTATTAAAGAAGCATTTCTTCTGTGGATCATAGGAATGTGCAACTACACCCACAGTTCCTTCTTATCACTAATCACTTCTAGGCTCAGATACTGTGGTAACTTGTCTCTTTGATGATATTTAGAATCACCCAGGAAGAGTGATAGATAATGAGTAATTATCTAGACCAGCTTGACCTATGAGCATGTCTGTAGAAGACTGATTTGTTTGTTAATTGATGTAGTAAGGCCAGTTGCATAGTGGGTGATGCTATTGCCTAGACTGTCTAAGGTACACTAGGCCCTGAACTGAGTAAGAATGAAGAATGCTATAAAACAGGCAACATGGTTACATTTGTTTCTTTCTGTCCTTGAGTGGATATGTTATAACTAGTAGCCTCAAGCTTCTACCACTAATGTCTTGCCTGCATGACGGACTGTACTGTGGAATTATATCACAGTTAACCAAATAAACCCCTCCTATAGTTGCTTCTTATAGGATATTTTATCACAGCAACTAAAACAAAGCTGGAAAAGGCACCATATGAATATAAAGCATTTAGTCATGATCTGTCTTTTCTTTCTCTTCCACATTTCCCAAACTTCAGAGTACAATGATTCATTAAACAAACAAACAAACAAACAAAAACAAGCAAAACTTCTACCAAATTAGAGCTGAAATATAAAATTACATTCTGTATGGCTTGTAGGAGGAGAGAATGAGGCTCACCTTGAAGAGCTTGTAATTTATGAGTCATGATGAACTAGTATAATATTGATAATCATGCACACAATTCAAAGCTATGGCAGTTTGATCTCTGGATATTTTATCAGGGAATGCAGGCTTTACTGAAGCTGGGAGAATTCTGAAAAACAAACAAACAAACAAACAAACAAACAAACAAACCAAAAAACTAAACCTGGTATTCCATAGCCATTGATTCCAACATCTCTTTCGAGTAGAAGGCTTACACATTACAGGTTCAGAAAGCAGTGTAAAGACCCTAGTTTCTGGTTTTATTGATCAGTTGTTGGGTTGACATTCACAGACTGAGTTATACCCCTTGCAGCCGTGCTGAAGGTTCTGTATCTCCTAGTGTTAGCTCAGTAGCCAGAGCTTTTAAAGTTGGAAGGTGGTAGTTTTATAGGTTCTCTTAAAAACAAAGAGTGCACTCAGAGATGTGTCCCCAGAGCACAGGTTTTCATGGAGAGTTTAGGGGCTCCAGTATTAGACTCCTAAATGGTTTTGATCCCAGCACTTTAATGTAACAAATCTGTAGTCACTTTCCGTAAAACTCAGCAAATGGGTTAATTCACCTTGTCTAACAGAGACAGAGAACAGCAATCAGCGTGTACTAACAGCATCATGGAGTTCTTAAAGCCCCCAGAGTGGATCAGTGGAGAGTTAGTTAACTCTAAGGGAAAGTCTCTTCCCAGACTATAGAGAAAACTTCCTATTATGCAAAGTAAATTGTCTGCTTCTTAATTGACTAGGATGACCCCAGGCAAGGGCAAAATTCCTCATCACTGAGGACTCTGGTGCTGCTGTAGTCATAGTTTTCAGCCCAGTGGGTCAGAGATTTTGTTGAGATCTTGTTACTGAGCTTTGTCCTCTGTGGTTCCAGCCATGAAACTGGTTAAGGAACATATCCATCATCAAGTTCCCACTCACTGGAGGCTGTCAGGCTGAAGGACCTGGGAGTTGCTTGTTTTCTAACGCGGTTAGAACTATGCTCAGCTTCATGCAGGTCCTCCACCCTCTGTATCCGGCATTGTGTTGGGAAAGTAAGTGCCAAGGACTCCTCAATAGTCAGCAAAAAGGTCACACTTTCTATGTGCTTCAAGTTTCTGGGGGGAGATGGGTATTGTTAACCTTCGTTAAGGAATTGGAAATTTATGCTCTGGAAAAGAGCATTCTTTTAATTTGTTAGTGTTTTCTGTATAGTGCAAAGTCACCTTGGTAATTGATCATCATTATTAGCCTTTGGGCTGCTAGTGTTCACACTACACTGATGATGTGGTTAAATACTAATTGTGACTCACTGAATAGCTGAATGGGAGCAAGGATTAAAACAGATTTCCTCTGACCTCTGAGGATGCACTAAGGTCTACTAGTTGAGCCTGGCTCAACTCATAGGGTATTGGACTGGGTTTCAGGGATGAAAGCTAGATAAAAATGATGAGTATCTCAGACGGAGTGTGAAGCATAAAACAGAGAGGAGAGAGGGTTTGTGATTCTAGTTTAAGGGAGTCTAGATACAAGCACTAACCTGATGACATAGTAGGTGATTATGTAAGGTGCTGCAATACTTTTGAACACACCTCCCAAGCGCTTATCCTCAAATTCATATTAAAGGTCCTTGATATATAAGGTGGTGACATGAAAGTGTAGAACCCCAGTGAAAATATTGGTGCCTTTTGAGACAGGCACAAGCTGAGCTAAAATGGGAGCTCACTGCTTCTCACCATGTAACTTTCTGTGCCATGTTTGGTGCACCACAAGGCTGTGATGCACCAGCAGATATGAACAGAAGCTGGCACCATGCTCTTGACCTTCACAGCCTCCATAACTTATACCTCAGTAAGTTATTTGGTACCACTTTTTGGTAGATGTTTAAATTAGAGCCAGACATATAGGACAGCCAGGACAAGAGCAAGTTAAGGGTTGATGAGGAGGGTCTGCGAGTACAGTGGTGCCTGGACAGTTTCTGCCAATGATCTTGGAGCTTCTGTTCATGCAGAAAGTAGGTGGGGCTACATGGGTGGATGTGTCCTCTGGCTCTTGAGGTTAGTGCGCTGTGTTCAGTGCTCAAGGTTTTCTATGGAGTGATTGTGTTATGATCACTGAGACTGATATTTTGTTCCTCCTCTTGGAGTTGAGTGTATTTTCAAAAACAAGAACTTGTAGGTTCTATAAGCTTGAGATAACAGAAATATTTTAGATTTCTCAACAGGTAGCTTTTCCTAAGGAGAAAAGGATATTAGAGCTTAGCTTAATGTTTTCTTTCTCTTTAAAATGGCATTTAAGTTTGTCAAAAAAGGAATACTGCTATTGCGTGGGTTTCTAACCAGGGTTCTCTTGAGATAAACTCACATTAACTTTTAGCTTTGCATTTTCTTTTTCAGAATCATGTTTTTTGCAAGAGGTCAAACTCATTTTCTATAAGATTATTTAATTAATTTCTTTTATTATTTCAGACATGTGTGTCCCTACCACCTTTGTACACCTTCTCTATCACTACAAATCTATTTTTAATGCTCATGTCTATTCAGTTTGCTCTATGACCCACTGACATTAAATAGTGATATTTGTGTGACCATATAGATTTGTCCACTGGAGACTAATGGGCTCAGCAGACATGCAATTTTCTCCAAGAATCTATTCCATAGCCAGTAGTTCAGAGGTAAGGAGTAGGACCTCTTGAGCCCCCTCTCTTTTTGGCTAATTGTTGATAGAGTGGTTTTCTGTTCACTCATTGCTGGTAAACACAATTGATATGAGCTAATGATTATTGTAGATGTGTTAGAGAATGGTATTTCGTAGTCCTTCACTGTATCTTCCATGTCTTACATATGTTCCATCTCTTTGTCCAAAATGTTTTGGGCCTAAGAGAGTGATATAAGTTACTTGCTTAGGGCTGGGCCCATGCCTACTTATTTTATATATCTTGGGCAGCCATGAGTCATCATTGCATTCATGAATATTTATTGCGAGGAGGGGCTTCTCTGATTAAAGCTTGGAGCTGCTTTTGTCCATAGGTATAAGCATATGTACTTGGCAGGTGGTTTGATACTGTGCCCATATAGTTAATGCATGGGTCTCCTACCTCCATATCCAAGTAATTATACAGGTCTGCAGTACCAAAGATTGATTATCCCATCCTCCATGGAATGGTTCTTGAGTCATTCAGAGGGCAGTTGGTTATTTCTCAAAGTGCTATTATGCTAGTGAGCTAGTCTTGCTTTCCAACAGACTTCTTTATACTTCCTTTTTCCCATGTAGCCTTTACCTCAACCTGTGACCTCATCTCTCCAATCCCTCTGTGCCCCCTGCCTAAACCATTTAAGCCATAGTACTTTATCTCTTTCTTTCCTTTAAGTCTATGTTCTTCTATCTACCATTCCTTCAGGTAGCCCTTCCTCCTAATTTCTTTCCTTAGTTCCTTAGTTCCTGGTTTGCAAAGATACTCCATATTAGACACACCTTACTAAATAGCTGAGAGTAGGAGCCTACTTTTTTTTAAAAATTGTGGTATTGTCTTTGAGTATTCTAAGTGTTACCTCACTTAGAATATTTTTCTCAATTCTACCCATAGTCTTCTATTTCACTTTTCACTATAGCTAAGCAACATTTCGTTATGCGTATGTACCCCATCTTCATTATCCACTCTTCAGTTGTTAGGCATCTAAGCTTCCCTTCCTCAGTAGAAACTAGCTGTTGGAACAAACGGCAACAAACATGAATGTGCAGATTCCCTGCAGTGTGGTATAGAGTCCTTTGTGTGGATGCCAAAGGATGGTTTAATATAGTAGTTTTTCTTAGGTTTTTTTTTTTTTTTTTTTTGAGAAATCTCCAAACTGTTCTCTAAACTAGTGGGTACACTAGTTTACATTTTCATCAAGAGTATATAAGAGTTCCCATTTCTTCACATCTGTGACCAGTATTTGCTGTTATTGGTACTCTTAATGATAGACATTCCAACTGTGATGAGATGGCATGGTAAAATAATTTTAATGTGTATTTTCCTAATGGATAAGTATGTTGGACACACTTTAAAGTGTTTCCTAATCATTGGTGTGTTTTCTTTTGCCAACTTTCTTGTTTATGTCTGTAGCCCATTTTTAAAAATTGAGTTGTTTGTTTTCATGGTGTGTAGTTTTTGAGTTCTTTGTATGTTCTAGCCTTTAATCTTTGCCAGAAGTAGAGCTGACAGACTTACTTTCATTCTGCAGGCCGCCTCTACACTCATCTGAGTTTCCTTTGCTGTACATAGCTTTCATTTTCATGAGATTCCATTTGTCAGTTGTTCTTTTTTCCTATCCTGTGGAGTTCTTATCTATGTCTGTATGCAGATGGGTACACTCTACCTTTCCTCTATCAGTTTTAGAGTATTCTTGCATCAATTGAGTTTTGTACAGACTGAGAGCTGGAGACAGGGATCTCATTTCGTTCTTCTGCATGCTGATATCTAAGCTTCCCCACACTGTTTGCTGAAGATGCACGCTCCCTTTTCTCCAAGGTTTAGTTTTTGACACCTTTCTAAAAAACTAGAAAAATATATTTTATTTGAAACAGTAATAATTACAGAAGAAGAGGTCATTGATTTGTAAGGAAGAGGGGACATGGGGGGAACATGTCGAGTGTCATAAATGTAGTCCTCATGTATGAAGTTCTCAAATTTAAAATGAATAGAGAAGATTACTAAAAAGGTGCATCAAAACCTTGGATGCCACTGCAGAGAACTGTAACACTGTCCACAAATAGTATTTTGTCATTGAATTCTAGAGTGTAGCTCTGGCTTCTATAACTTGCTGAGAGAGAAACATACTATACTTCTTTTAAAAATTATAATACAATTTGATCATTTCCCCCTCCCGCATTCAACTCCTTCAGGGTCCTTTCTACTTTCTTTCTCACTCAACTTCATGTTCTTTCTTTCTTATTTTTTTTCTTAAAAAAGAAAACAAAAATCATAATAAGCAAAAACCAATAAAACAACAAAAAATAATGACAAACCCAAACCATCTAATGCCCCCAAGCTCTCTGACATCTTTGGGAGTTTGTTTTGTGTTGACCAACTACTTCTGGGAATGGGGATTGCTTAGGAATATGGTTGCTATATCTAGAGACACTCCATTGGAGAAAACTGATTTTCCATTTGTCAGAGGGCTTCAGTTGTAAATAGCTTCTTGGTTAGGGGTGGGACCATGTGTCTACTTCTTCTCAGTGCAGGACCCTGTCTGCCTTGAACCTTTTCAGGTCCTGTGAGTTCTTCCACAGTCTCTGTGAGTTCATATATGGATCATTCCAGTGTGTCTGGAAGCATTGTTTCCTTGCAGATATTCTTCAGCTCTGCTCTTGCAATCTTTCTGTGTTCTCTTCCATGTAGATCCCTGAGCCTTGAGGAGAAGAGTTTGATGACAATATCGTATTTAGGATTGAGAACTCCAAAGCCTCTCACTGTACATACATTGTCCAGTTGTGGGTCTCTGTGTTAATTTTCTAGCTCTATGCAAAAAGCATGATAAGGTGGAGGAGCATGACCTATGTGTAATCGGGATGTCATGAAGCTAAAGGGATAGGTTTTTCTTCACACTATATATTAGCTTTAAAACTCATTCTAGTCTACTGGTATAACACAAATAACCTTGTATTTCAAGCATAAAAATGTTAAAAAAAATAAATTTTAAAAAAAATTAGTAGCTGTAGGTTGAATTTATACTGGATTGATTTTCATTTCATTGATTTGCATCTTTTGTGCCAGTACCATGTGTTTATTGTTATGGCTCTGTAGTATGACTTAAAACCAGATATGGGATACCTCCTGCTACTTCTTTTCATTATGCTTTGACTATCCCTATTCTTGCCTGCTTCAGCATGGATTTATGATTGTCTTTCCCATATCTGTGAAGAACGGCTCTGGACTTTTCATTGGTATTTAATTGGATATGTGATTTTGGTGCAGGTGAGAACAGGTTTTCTGGAAGGTTCATGGGAAACAACCATAACTGACTATAGATGTGTCCCTTTACTAGTGAGTAGCAATGAGAATCAGAGGGCAGTGAGTCCAATGGTTCACAGAATCATGGGGTTAACTCTTTATTTTGCAAACATGATTGAAACCTGACTTTCCTTAGGGTTTGCATATGCCAGAGGTGGATATGCAAATCTAGTTTCCTTCCAGCCTGAGTTTTCTGTCTGTAACTTAATATTGACTGCCCCTTTGGTCATTATTTTCTATGAAAACAAATTTAAACACAGCTTATCAGCAGACATAGTGCACTTTGCTAATTGTTTATTGGAGATAATAGAGTGAAACAGAAAAGTCAAAATATCATACTCCACCTACAATTTCTGTGTTAAAATTCATTTATCTGCTAGAGCTAGCCATAGAACCAGTTACCTGGGAGTACTTACAGCTTATTAGTCTGGGATTTATTAGTCCAACAACATGAATTAAATGGACTTGATTTTCACCCTGAGGATCTCATGATGTAGAGAAGTAGCTATCATCATTGTTGCTAATGACACTTTCAGAGTCCTTCATGGTCAAAGCTACTATCAGAAGAATATCAAGGCACGGCTTGTCTTTTTCACTACTAGGTACAGGACACTGAAGTCTGCTTTCTGTGATCTTTCTTCCCTGCTCTTTAGGCCCTCTCCTTGATTTGTCTGACAAGTTCTATCAAATCTACCTCCTCATTTCTCATCCACATCTATCATTTTCTTACTCCCTCAACAAATGTCTCAGTCTATGGAGTTTGGGCAATCAATTCACTTGCAGAGCCAATACATATAAAAAGATGGTATAAGTTAAAAAGTTTCATGAAAAAGCATGTTCTCACAAGGAAAGGGAATGGGAGAGCAAGAAAGTCAAGGCCAAAGTCAAGGATTCTGGAGAATTGTGGTAGAAAGGAGGGGGAGATGCAACACCTATGAGGTTCTGAGCTTTCCAGGGTGATGTAAAGAACATCAGGTGATATGGTACCATGGAATCCTTCAAATGGTGGCTCTATCACTCTTCTAATGTCTAGGGTATGAACACTCCCAGGAAATAAGTGTTTAGAAATTGGAGCCAAAGAGGTTATATACTTAACAACATTCAGAGTGCCTGTAAAATTAAAAAATGAGTAATTATTTAACTTAAGTATATAATAAATATAAAATATTGTGTAGTTTATTATTTTTTCATTCATTAATTTATTCACTTTACATCATGATCATAGCCTGCCCTTCTCCCAATCCTAACCTTACAATGCCCCTACTCCATAGCCCCTTTCTCTTCTCCTCAGAAAAGGGGAAGCCACCCTTGGGTACTGTCTTAGGGTTTTATTGCTGTGAACATACACCATGACCAAGGCAACTCTTATAAGGATGACATTTAATTGGGCTGGCTTACAGGTCAGAATTCACCATTATCAAAGCAGAGTGTCAGCATCCAGGCAGAGTGGGGTTGTAGACACTGAGACTTCCACCTCTTTTCCAGAGACAACTAGCAGAAGACTGGCTTGGACAAGGGTCATAGCTCATACCCACAGTGACTCACCTACTCCAATAAGGCCACACCTCCTAATGGTGCCACGCCCTCGGGTAAGCATATACTAACAATCACAGGTACCACCATGCCTTGGGAACTACCCTGCCCTAGGACATCAAGTCCCAGCAGGACTAAACATATCCTCTCCCACTGAAGCCAAACAAGACAGTCCAGCTAGGGGAAGGGATTCAAAGGCAGGAAACAGAGTCAGAGATAGCCCTTGCTCCAATTTTTAGGGGACACATATGAAGACCAAGCTTCAATCTGTTTACAAATGTGTACAGGGCTTTTTATACTCATCATTCATTTAAGATGGTATCATTCTGTTAAATCACATGCCATATTCACAGTAAGTTTACTTGTGGCCTTATCACTTAGATCTCAAGACTCCCATTCTTTGAGACTCTGAGTCCTATATTAGATGGCTGAGTCCTTCACAGATCATAGGGGGATGAGCTCTTAGAGAGAGTTGCTTAGGCCACAGCAAATATGCAGAGTATCATTAATAGATCATAGAATGACCTCTACTCCAATGGATTTCTCTATGTTGGGGAGTCATTTTGGTGTTCTTTCATGGTGTGTTGCTAATTTTCTGGAATTACTCAAACTTAATTTAGTTTCTCTTATTCTAGATCCTGATGGTCTATTAGTAAAAAGTTTGTTCCCAGCCCTGTTTGTAGCTTTATGTGTTTCTGTTGTAAATTCAGTTTAATTTTTGTTAATAGCCATTATGGTTATTTTAATTTTTATTGTCTGTTGAGCTTTTTTTGACCAACTATATTCAATTTAATTTCATGAGGTTCTGAGAAGAAGTTATATTTTTTGTGTGTTTGGGTGAAATGTGCTATAGATACCTATTAGGTCCATATGATTCATAACCTCTATTAGTTTCATTATTTCTCTGTAGTTTCTGTCTCAATGACCTGTACATTGGTGAAAGTGGTTGTGAGTTCCTTTCTGTGGTTGATGTGTTTGCTTTATAATGGTTTTTTATGAATGGTTACCTGCATATTATTTTAGTTGTTGAGATTCATCAGTCGATTTCTTGTGAGTAAGTTCTTTCCCATATCTGGTATATTTGTTGAGAGTCCTATTATAGTATTTAGATGGCTACTCACTTGCTTCTTGGTCTGTTCTAAGAACCTTTCCAGCCCTTCGTTGGACAAGACTTTTCCCTGCTGAGCAGTTTCACATCATTTCTCTAGCCTGTGCATCATTTTATATTGAGGATTGAGCTCTTGAGTGAAATGTGTTACTAGCTTATGGTGATGCAGTTTTATGCGAGTTATCAAAATTAGTTTGGACTGAGATTGGGTCTCCTTGAATCTCAAGACATTTGTCCAGCCCTTGGCTTTAGATTTTCGTTGAGAGTCAGGTGTAATTTTGAATATCTGCCCATTTATGTATTGACCTTTTACTTGATAACTTTTACTATTCTTTTCTTTATTCTTTTCATGTAGTTATTATTATTATTATGCAAAGTATTTTCTTTCTGGTCTAATCCATTTGGCGTTCTGTAAACTTCTTGTTGTTTATAGACATATCATTCTTTAAATTGGGAAATTTTCTTCAATGGCTTGTTGAAAATATTTTCTGGGCCTTGCAGCTTGAAATTTTCTCCTTATATTCCTATTATTATTAGGTTTAGTCTTTTTCATAGTGTTCCAGATTTCTTGGATGTTTTGTGTCATGAACTTTTTAGATTTAGCAGTTTCTTTGATAGCTGTATAAGTTTCGTTAGTCATATCTTCTACACCTGAGATTCTCTCTTCCATCTCTTGTAATTTGTTGGTGATGTTTGCATTTGTAGTTCCTGTTCTCTTCTTAGGTTTTCTATCTTTAGAATTATCTCAGGCTGTCTTTTCTTTATTGCTTCTATTTCCATTTTTAGGTCTTGAACAGTTTCATTCATTTCCTTCACTGTTTTGTTCTTTTTTTTCTTTATATTTGCCTGTATTTCTTTAAGAGATTTATTCATGTCCTCTTTAAATGCCTCTATCATTTTCATAAGAGTTGGAGTTAAGTTAATATTCTGTGCTTTGGCTGTCTTAGGATATCCAAGGCTTGCTGTAGTAGGATAGATGGGCTGTTGTGGTTCTGTATTGCCATGGCTCTTGTTGATTTTGTTCTTATGCTGGCTGTTAGCCATCTGGTTGTCCCTGGTCTTTGCTGGGTGTTCCTGATGCAGCCAGGATTCCTCAGGGAGTCAGACATAGCCATAGGCTTCACAATAGAGCTCAGGAAATAGCACAATGCTCACCTCCACTGGCAATGCCCACTATGGACCTGGCATGTTGTGGATAGCCCTGGCCTTGTATTTTGATACTAATTCCCTTTTCCTATGAGGAGATGTGAGTCATTACACAGGTGAATTCTAGTGAACCTTTTGCCCATCTTAATTTTTAAAATAAAGGCTGGAGCCAGTGATTGGGCAGAAGAAGGGGAGGTGGAGAAAAAAAGGTTGTTGGAAGAGAGCAGAGGGAGGACTTGAGGAAGACAATGGAGGAGGAAGACAATAAAGGAGAGGACGACTGGGAACCAGGAGGTAGAAGTACAGTTGCAGGGTCTGGAAAATCCTCAAGTTATAAGGGTCTCATAGCTGGGGAACAGAGTATTGTAGGAGTATCTGCCCAATCTAGGCTTACAGAATATATTCATAATTACTGAGTTGTGTTTTCATTGACCAGTCATATTTGGGTTGGAGATTCAAGTATCTCCCACTACAATGTCAGACAAGGGATTACTAGGGAGGGTCTAATCTGTAATTTCCTAGGCAGGCAGAACTATGAGTCAGATGACAAAGGTCAGTGGACAGTACAATGCTCTGCCTGCTGGCTGTGCCCCAGGTGGACCCCTGTAATTTATAGTTTTATTAAAATATATGTTTGAAATGAAAACGACAACCTGTTATTTGTTTGTTGTGTATTTATTTATTTATTTAAAGACAGGGTCTCATGTCCCTTGTTCACTTAGATGCTATGTAGCCAAGAAATGACTGTAGTTCCTGTTCTCTTCTTAGGTTTTCTATCTTTAGAATTATCTCAGGCTGTCTTTCTTTATTGCTTCTATTCCATTTTTAGGTCTTGAACAGTTTCATTCATTTCCTTCACTGTTTTGTTCTTTTTTTTCTTTTATATTTGCCTGTATTTCTTTAAGAGATTATTCATGTCCTCTTTAAATGCCTCTATCATTTTCATAAGAGTTGGAGTTAAGTTAATATTCTGTGCTTTGGCTGTCTTAGGATATCCAAGGCTTGCTGTAGTAGGATAGATGGGCTGTTGTGGTTCTGTATTGCCATGGCTCTTGTTGATTTGTTCTTATGCTGGCTGTTAGCCATCTGGTTGTCCCTGGTCTTTGCTGGGTGTTCCTGATGCAGCCAGGATTCCTCAGGGAGTCAGACATAGCCATAGGCTTCACAATAGAGCTCAGGAAATAGCACAATGCTCACCTCCACTGGCAATGCCCACTATGGACCTGGCATGTTGTGGATAGCCCTGGCCTTGTATTTTGATACTAATTCCCTTTTCCTATGAGGAGATGTGAGTCATTACACAGGTGAATTCTAGTGAACCTTTTGCCCATCTTAATTTTTAAAATAAAGGCTGGAGCCAGTGATTGGGCAGAAGAAGGGAGGTGGAGAAAAAAAGGTTGTTGGAAGAGAGCAGAGGGAGGACTTGAGGAAGACAATGGAGGAGGAAGACAATAAAGGAGAGGACGACTGGGAACCAGGAGGTAGAAGTACAGTTGCAGGGTCTGGAAAATCCTCAAGTTATAAGGGTCTCATAGCTGGGGAACAGAGTATTGTAGGAGTATCTGCCCAATCTAGGCTTACAGAATATATTCATAATTACTGAGTTGTGTTTTCATTGACCAGTCATATTTGGGTTGGAGATTCAAGTATCTCCCACTACAATGTCAGACAAGGGTTACTAGGGAGGGGTCTAATCTGTAATTTCCTAGGCAGGCAGAACTATGAGTCAGATGACAAAGGTCAGTGGACAGTACAATGCTCTGCCTGCTGGCTGTGCCCCAGGTGGACCCTGTAATTTAAGTTTTATTAAATATGGTTTGAATGAAAACGTACAACCTGTTATTTTTGTAGTATTATTTATTTTATTAAGACAGTGGTCTCATGTCCTTGTTCACTTAGATCATGTAGCCCAAGTATGACCTTGTAGTTTCTTGCCTTCCCTCTGAGTGCTAAGATTATGCTTATGCCTGACTTTGGATTATGTGGCAGGAATGCAACAGTGTTTGCACAGTGCTAGGAAACCTCTTGCAATACACTGATCCTAGCTACTCTCTGCTTCCTCTTGACGTACTTAGCTAAAGTTGATGCATCATTGACATCTGTGACGACCTTATATGTACCAGTTGAGCCAAATCAACTATGGTGGCTAAAATTGATTTCTCCTCTGTTGTTCACAACTTCTTGTGTGGTGATTTAGAAAATAACAGTTAAGAGATTTTTTCTTTAATCCTGAACATTATCATACTGGTCTTCATTTCTGTAATAAATTTTCTTTCTGTGTACTTAATTGTGAATTCTATATGTGTTGAATTACATATGATAATTTAGTTTCAGAAAACAATATAAGCAATAGGGTTATATAAATTTTTTGTGATTTTGATCAGTGTTATTTTATTGGTTTGCAATTGTATTTTGGATTTATCTTTAACTTTTGTAGTAGATATATAAGCACAATAAGACACTTAGTTGTAATTTACACAACCAAGGGCATCAAAAATACACATACTAATTAAGAATCACAGTAGTAGTAGCAACTGTAGCTTTTGCTTATTAGTGTGTTTCATTTACTAGTCTTGCTTACATTTTAAATGTGATGTCTCCTGATTGATCATACACATACAAGGAACATTATGTAGGTTGTAGTTATATATTTAGGCATATATATGTGTAGCTATATCTATATAACAATAGTTAAGAAAAAGAGACTGAAGTTTAGAGAGAGCAAGTGATATATACTGGAAGGGTTAAAGGGAAGAAATGGGATGGGAAAGGTTATAATTATACTTTAATTTCAAATAAAAATAAATAAAGATCATGTAGGACCACAGTTTTTATACTTATTTTGAATCTGGTAATTGAATACTAAAACAGGTATTTTAATTTTCTTAACACTCAACTTAGTGTTATTTTTTAAAAATTTGGTGTAATTGTGTTGTACTTATGATTCATCAGGTACCATGAATGCTCTAAGCTTATCTTAGGCTTAGTCAATAGCAGAATGGACTAAACATATTTTGTTGCTACTGGATGAGGGAAGCATCAGGATGACAGGGATCTGAGTAGAGGAGTCCAGTGAGTAGGGGAGTTTCATGTCCAGAAACATGAAAACAGAGGAGGCTCTACCACTGAGTCAGGGCAGGAGCTTGAACAATGACCCTTGGGCCATCAGCATTGCTGCAGTGCTCCTCAGAGCAGAGCCACCTTTCTTAGGACTCAGAAACCTATCAGGACTTCCATATGCCTTTGTATTGCTTCTGTCTGTTGTGTCTGTAGCAAGGTTCCTTTCCTTGTCTACTTCTTTAAAACATATGGTCTAGCAGCTGCAATTCTAGTTCTTTTTGTCCGTGTTTCTATTGTATAAGATTTTTTGTTTTATTGATTGAGAATTGAATACATGCATGTAACACATTTTGGTTATCTTTCCTTCCCCTCTAATTCCTCTTTATCTTCCTCTTCACCTATCACTTTTTTTTTTTTTTTTTTTTTTTTACATGATGTGCTCTTTGTTTTACTTAAAACTCCTGAGTCCACATACATCATTTTCTGGAACATGTGTAGCCTTTCACAGCTGTATCTCAGAAGAAAATTGACTCTCATTCTAGAACAATTCTCAAACTTGGACAGAGCACATGCTCCACACTCCCATACCCTCCATGTTCTCATCTTTCCTGCTCTACTTCTCTCCTTTAGAATATCTAAATGAAATGGATGATTTTCTTGAAACAGACGACTTGACAAAGTTAAATCAATATCAGATAAACAATTTAAACAGACCTATAATTCCTAAAGAAATAGAAGCAGTCATTGAAGTCTCCCTACTAAAAAAGCTGAGGGCCATATAGTTTTAGCAGAGAATTCTACTAGATTTTCAAAAAAGCTAATACCAATAGTCCTCAAACTATTCCACAAAACAGAAACAGAAGGGATATTGCCAAACCCTGTGCATAGCTATTCTATGAGGCCACAGTTACCCTGATACTTAAACCATACAAAACTCAACAGAGAAAGAGAATTTCAGAAAATTTCCCTTATAAACACTGATGCAAAAGCACTCAATAAAATACTTCCAAATGTAAATAAAGAACACATCAAAAACATCATCCACCATGATCAAAAAGCCTTTATATCTGAGTTGCAGGGATGCTCAACTTGTGCAAATTCATCAATGTAATCTACCACATTAACAAGCTGAAAGAGGAAAAAAAAAACCAAACTCACACAAAAAAGTCTTTGGCAAAGTTCAATCATTCCTTCATGTTAAAAGTCTTGGCTAGATCAGGGATACAAGGCACATACATAAACACAATAAAGGCAATATATAGGAATATAATATCCATCATATTAAATGGAGAGAATCTTAAAGCAATTCCAGTAAAATCAGGAATTAGAAAAGGCTGATCACCCTGTGCATAGCTATTCAACATAGTACTTGAATTTCTAGCTAGAGGAATAAGATAACTAAAGGAGATCAAGGGGATACAAATTGGAAAGGAAGAAGTCAAAGTATCTCTTCTTACAGATGATATCATAGTTATATATATATATATATATATATATATATATATATGTGTGTGTGTGTGTGTGTGTGTGTGTGTGTGTGTGTGTGTGTGCCCTAAAATTTCTACCAAAGAAATCCTACAGCTGATAAACACCTTCAGCAAGTACCTGAATACAAAATTAATTTAAAAAATCAGTAGCCCTCCTTTATTAAATGATAAAAAATCTAAGAAAGAAATTAGGGAGACAACACCCTACACTACTGACACAAATATTATAAAATGCCTTGCTGTTATTCTAACCAAACAAGTGAAAGACCTATATGATGAGAATTTCAAATCTCTGAAGATAGAAACTGAGGAAGACATCGGAAAATGAAAAGCTCTCCCATGCTCATGAATCAGTAGGATTAACATAGTAAAATGAGCATCTTACCAAAAGAGTCAATGCAATTACCATATAACTTCTAACACAATCATTTATAGTCCTTTAAATTGTAATTTTCAGCTTCATATGAAAAAACAAAAAATCCAGGATAGCTAAAACAATTCTTCATAATAAAAGAAACTCTGGTGGCATCACCATCTCTGATTTCAAGCCGTACTACAGAGCAATACTAATAAAATTCACATGATATTGTCAAAAAACAGACAAATTTATCAACAGAATCAAACTGAAGACCCAGAAATAAAACCACACACCTATGGACACTTGTTTGTTTGTTTTTTTTACAAAGAAGCCAAACCCATACAATGGAAAAAAGAGAGCATCTTCAACAAATGGTGCTAATTTCAATGGATGTCTACATATGGAAGAAAGCAAATAGACCCATATTTATTCATTTTCTATTTAACTATTTTTTTATCGATGATTAACACAAATCAGAAACAAATTGAGAAGGGGAGATGTCCTTGAACACATTGTCAATACAGTTTTATATAAATAACTTTCAGTTCTAGTCAATACATTAATGACTAAAAAACGACACGTTGTAAATCAAAGGACACCTTAATAAAGAGAAAAATCAGCCTACAATCAATAAAGATCTTACCACCACACTGACAGAGTGATACCAATCTATCTCATCTCATCTCTATCTTATCTGATCTAATCTCTATACTTATCTAACAATATCTCTACTGTATCACTAGTCTATCATCATTTATATAAGTATATTATTAAAGATAAAAATGACCAAACAAACATACCATAAATATGTAAGAAAAACAGAGAATCCAACAAGATCTCTAGGCAAGAGACTAAGAAATGTTCAATTAGTTACCGGGAAAGCAATCAAAATGATTTAGTCCACCTTACACTTATCAGAAAGGCTAAAATCTAAAACTCAAGTGACAGCACATGCTGGTGAGGATCTGCAGCAAGGGGAAACTCCTCCACTGCTGGAAGTACAAACTTGTACAATCACTTTGGAAATCAGTTTGGCAGTTTCTCAGAAAAATGGGAATATTCTACCTGAAGAACCAGCTATACCACTATTGGGCATATGTCCCCCAAATGCCCTTCATATCACAAAGACACTTGCTTAACTATATTCATAGCAGCTTTATTTGTAATAGTCAGAAACAGGAAACAACCTAGATATCCTGCAACCTAAGAATGGATAAAGAAAATGTGGTACATTTACACAATAGAATACCACTTGCCATTAAAAACAAGGACATCATGAAATTTGCAGGTGAATGGATGAACTAGAAAATTTCATCCTGAGTGGGTAACCCAGATCTAGAAAGACATACATGTTATGTACTCACTTATAAGTGGACATTACCCATGAGTACAAGATAACAATGCTATAAGAAACCAAGCAACAAGGATTTACTGAAGGAAGATGGGTGAATCTCACTCAGAAGGGGAAATAAAATAGACAATGGAGATGGATGGAGGCAGAGAACTGGGTGAAAGAGGGAGTGAGGAGGGGAACAGAGATGGGGTTCAGGTGTGGGGAGAGAGAGGGAGGGAAAGGGATGAGAGAGAGAATGGAAAATCAGTGGCTGGGTGTGTCAGCTCCAGGACAAGTTAGTAGAGCTGGGATTGGAGAATACCCTAGGGGTTTATGCTGGTCACCCTAGCCTAGACTTCTAAAAGCTGGGGATAAGGAGACAAAAGTGACCACTTCATGTACCATTTGGGACTTCCAGTAGATAAAGTGGGATACCAACCCACTCACAAAACCTTGGATCCACAATTTGTTCTGCCTATAAGATGCCCAGTGATTAAGACAGAGCAGTGATTGAGGGAATGGCCAACTAATGACTGGCCAAACTTAAGAGCCATCCTATGGGGAGAACCAACTCCTGACACTATTAATGACACTCTGCTATGCTTGCAGACAGGGGCCTAGCATAACTGTCCCCTGAGAGGTTGCATCCAGCAGCTGATGGAAACAGATGCAGAGAACCACAACCAAACATTAAATGAACTCATGGAGTCTTGTAAAAGGGTGGGAGACAGGATTGAGGGAGCAGGAGAGGATAAGGACACCACAAGAAGACCTACAAAGTCATGAAGGCTCACAGAGACTGAACTACCAACCAAAGAGAGTGCAGGGGCTGGACCTAGACCCCTACACATTTACAGAAGATGTGTACCTTGGTCTTCATGTGTGTCTCCTAAGAACTGGATCAGGGGCTGTCTCTGACTCTGTTGCCTGCCTTTGGATTCCCTTTCCCTAGCTGAACTGCTTTGTCAGGCTTCAGTGGGAGAGAATTCACTTAGTCTTGCTGTAACTTGATGTGCCAGGATGAGTTGGTACCCTTGGAGAACTTCCACTTGTCTGAGGAGAAGGGAGGGGCTAATGGGGAGAGGAGAGTTCTGAGGGGTGGGACTGGGAGGAAAGGAGGGGAGGGTAGGCTAGGATTAGGATGTAAAGTGAATAAACAAATAAATAAAATTTAATATTAAAAATCACATTATTCTAATAACTCACAAATTAAAAACACCACATGCTGGGCCATGGAAGGGCTGCCATTGGCCTGGAAACCCTGAGATTGCAGGTGTGGCCACGCCCCCAAAGGCCAGGCCCCAGACCCACCTCTCCATTTCACCTGTACCCTTAGGTCACGTAAGACACGGGTAAGGGGCGTGCCTAAGAGCCCTCTGCCTTGAGATTTACATATTAATGAGACCAGGGGCCGTAGGTAATTAAGTTTTCCCCTCCCTAACTCCTCCCCTTGATACTCCCCAATATAAGGAAACCCCTCATGGCTTTTGGGGGGGAGCGCACCAGATTCACCATTCTTGTCAATAAACTTACTTCATGGAAACTCAATTTCACGTTTTCTGCGTGGGCCTACTTCTACTGGGGCATGAGACCCCGCCCCAGTCTCGGGCCGCCTCAGCTGCCACGCAGGAGGCTTTGGGGCCCCGGGCACCCGCCCGCGTTTTGTTTCCCACAACCACAGAGTTAGTGTGACTCAGAAGTTACTTAAGGCCTGTGGCTCTAACCATAGCCATGTACAGTATATAGACTTTACTAAGTGACATTGATCTTTGGTATCCTGTCCCTAGTGGATTTACAGAATGCACGAGTTACTAAAGGATTCACTCCATCTTGTTGCTTTGGTATTCAGTATGCAGCTCCACACCTTGAGGTCACTTCGGCAACTCCAATTCTTGAGCAGCATCATGTCTCACCAGTCCACATCACTGAACTGCATGAAAATATCCATCTTTTAAGAGTCACAGAAGGCAAAACATCCAGTTCTATTTTTGGTATTTACCATTGGAAACTTGCAGCCTCCACCACCTTAATACTGTTTGTCTCATATCTGAATATATTAAAAATTTCATAGGTGCTTGGCATGATGTCACTTTCATTTAACCCCAGCACTAGTGAGGCAGAGGCAAGCAGATCTCTGTGAGGACAGCTTGATCTGCATTAAACAGTCCAGGCCAACCAGAAGTACACAGTGAAACCCTGTATCAAAAAAAAAAAAAAAAAATGTTCATAGCTGTCCTGTGTATAACTCTGGATGGTTCAAGCCAGTAAGTAGGAGATTAGGAACCTCCATGACTTAGTCCTGTTAACCTCCCCTATGATCAAGTCACTTGCTCTCTCTCCATTCATGCAAATTTTGGGAGCCTGGCCAAGCCACGTGCGTAACAAACTGCTTATAGATAATAGTACCAATTGCTTCAACATCCGAACCTACATGGGCAGAGGCCATTTCTGCTCAATTTGATGCCATAAAAATTTGTTCCATTGGTGTCAATTCAGAATCCTAAAAATTCTGTGAAGGTTTTACTTACAGGTTTTGTTAAAAAGCACTTAGAGAAGCCTTCCACATATAGAGATTCATTTAATTTCCTTCTTTGGAATAAGCCAAACAATTCAAAGCTCAGCCTTTTCTCTTCTTATGTTCAAAACAAGGTGCCTTGATGTTTTGATAACTAGTGGAACCAGCCTCCTGATTCATGGATGGCAGCCCTTTCTCTGTGTCTCCAGGTGGTCAGGAAACAAGTGAGGCTCCTTTTTAAATTAAACAATTCCTATTAATGAGTACTCCACTGTAATATAACCACTTCCCCAAGCTCCATCTCTTCATATTATGACATTGACAGGTTAAGATTTCAACATTTGAATTTAAGGGAGACACAAATCTGGGAGGGAACCTATGAGATATTCATAATAAGTACAGGGTTATGGAAAAGATGGCTCAAGGAATACAGACCAACAAGATTGACCAGAACACAGTGTGATGGTGTTGAGACTAGGGTAAGCTGTAGAGTTCTTTATTCATAAAAGGAGGCTGAGCTTCTATGGCTAGTGTGCTGTGCTGCTACAATGCTTTTATTTATTACTATGGCATAGCAAGTACTCAAGTACCAGCGTAAGTTCTCATGGACTTCTCCAGTGAATGTCACTTCTGAATCCTCTTTTAAACTTCCTCTGGCTCCCCTATGGCTCACATGTACATGGCACCAGTTTCTTGTACTGTCTTTCAGTATGACCTTTCCTTAGGCTCTGCTTTCTTTTAATGTATCTCAGTTGCCATTTTCTAGGCCTGAATAAATATCCCATTGCTAATTCAATTCTTTTATGTCTTCATCAAGCATAGAGGATGTAATTGCCCTTTAAACTGACATGATTTTTTTATATTGACTTTTAAATACTTGCTTAACAAGACACTTCAGGTGCAGTATTTAATATTTATCATGTAGCATTTTAACAGGAAAGAAAACTTGCTCAAGACAAAATACATTTTGCATGTTGTCTCTCTCATTTATGCCATGAAAAGAGAATTACCTCCTTCATTTTACTGATGAAGTACTGGAAGCAAGAGGACAGTCATTGATTTTTTTCCTTTCTACCACATATCCTGTGTGTAGAGTCAGATTAAGACTCAGCTTGGCCTGATTTTATTTATTTATTCTTTTGCATTTAAGCCTGAGGCCTCTCTACCACATTCAATGAAAGCTGTATTCATGTTCCATGGAACTTGCTTTATCAGCTGAACATGACTTTTGATTTCACATTTATGTGAAAGGGTAACCCTTTTCTAAAATTTGCTCTCCCAGATGAATTCATTTAAACAGATGACCCACCGTGTGTTGAACTGGTAGCGTTTGTTTTGATCTGACATTTATTATCCTTCATCTTCTCACGTGAATCACTGGGATTGTCTTGTTCATCAACCAATGAGCACATGTGGTAAACAACCATTAGAGCTCTGAATCTATAGAAATGTCACATGTCTGCAGGGGATGAAGCATGAGCTAAAACTCTGAGAAATTCCTTGGATATGTAGGAAACCAGAACAGATGCTCAAAGGAGGCAGTAGAAAATATTTTACTTTCTCTCTCTCTCTCTCTCTCTCTTCTCTCTCTCTTCTCTCTTCTCTCTCTCTCTCTCTCTCTCTCCCTCTGTCTTTCTTTTGTTCATTTTTACACCCATATCACAGCCCACCCCTTCCTCCCAGTCCCCATCACACATCCCGTTCCTCATCTCCCTCCCCTTCTCAGAAGAGAAGGAGGAGACTCTCCCTGGGTATCACCTCACCATGGTACATCAAGTTAATGCAGGACTAGGCCAGACAAAGCAGCTCTAGAGCCTAGTTAGGTGAATGAGATCCACAGTCAGGAAACAGCTTTAGGAATAGCCTCCCACTCACATTGTTGGGGGACCCATATGAAGAACAAGCTGAATGTTTGCTACATGTTGTAGGTGCCCTGGTCCAGTCCATGCCTGGTCCTTGGTTGGTATTTTAGTCTCTGGGAGGTCCCAAGGTTCCAAGTTAGTTGACTCTGTTGATCTTGTGGAGTTCCTATCCCCGTCAGGTCCCTCAATCCTTCTCCCAATCTTCATACAAGACTCACTGAACTCCATCTAATGTTTGGCTGTGGGTCTTGGCATCTGTTTCCAGTCAGCTGCTCGGTGGTGCTCTCAGAGGACAGTTATGCTAGACTTCTGTCTGCAAGCATAACATAGTATCATTAAAAGTGTCACAGACTGGTTCTTGCCAATGGAATGGGTCTCATGTTGAGCTAGACATTGGTTGGCCATTTCCTCAGTCTCTGCTTCATCCTTGTCCCTGCACATGTTATAGGTAGGACAAATTTTAGGTCTAAAGTTTTGCGGGTGAATTGGTGTCCTTACCCCTTCACTGGGAGTCCTGCCTGACTACAGGAGGTGGCCACTTTAGTCTCTATATTTCCCACTGCTAGGAATCTCAGCTAGAGTCACCCTCATTAACTCTCTGGGGGCCTTTCCCCACATCCCAGGTCTCTGTCACTTCCTAGAGATGTACCCTGCCAATTTCTGTTCACTCTCCAGGCCCTCTCTCCCTGGTTCTCCCCATATTTGATTCCCTCTCCCCCTTCTCCCACTTATTTCTCCCAACCATCCATCTCCAATGTATATTTTATTTCCCCTTCTGAGTGATGTTCAAGTATCCTCCCCTGGGCCTCCTTGTTATTTCTTTGGATCTGTGGGTTTTAGTGTGAGTGTACTGTATTTTATGCCTAATAGCAATTTATAAGGGAGTACATACCACACAAATCCTTACAGTTCTGGGTTTCCTCACTCAGGATGATGCTTTCTAGTTCCATCCATTTGCCTGCAAAATTCATGATGTCTTTGTTTTTAATAGCTGAATAGTATTCCACAGTGAAAATGAACCACTTTTTCTTTATCTAGTCTTCAGTTGAGGAATATCTGGTTGTTTCCTGTTTCTAGCTATTACAAATAAAGCTGCTATGAACATAGTTGAGCAAGTGAGCAAATCCTTGTGGTATGGTGGAACATCTTTTGGGTATATGCTTGGAGTGATATAGCTGGGTCTTCAGGTAGAACTATTCCCATTTTTCTGAGAAACTGCCAAATTGATTTCCAAAGTGATTGTGCAAGTTTGTACTCCCACCAGCAATGGAGGAGTGTTCCCTTTGCTCCACATTCTCACCAGCATGTGCTGTCACTTGAGTTTTAGATCTTAGTCTTTTCTGATGGGTATAAGGTGGATCAGAATCAATTTGATTTGTACTTCCCTGATGACAAAGATATTGAACATTTCTTTATGTATTTCTCAGCTGTTAGGGATTCCTCTGATGATTATTCTCTGTTTATCTGTGTACACCATTTTAAAACTGGGTTATTTGGGTTATTTATTTCTAACTTCTTGCGTTCTTTATATATTTTGGATATTAGTCCTCTGTCCAATGTAGGGTCGTTTTCTGATCTTCCAATATTTTACGGAAGCATGGGGTGTGGAAAATCCCCTCAGAGAGTTCATAAGGTAGAGTGCCTCCTTTCAGTGTATTCATGTGTGGTAGAGATGTAAGGAATGCTCTCTGACTCTCTTTTATAATAACATCATTCACAAAAGGTTCAGTTCTATGACATATAGCCACGTCGCATGACTTGTCTTTTAATACTCCACACTGAGAAATTAGGAACTTCACCATATGAATTCAGGGGGGATACAAACACCAAGTCCATGTTAAGGAATGAATGTTCTAGAGATACTGTAGTCAAGCCAACATGTGGGACCAGATGAGAGCAACTAGTTTTCTGATAAGGCTTTTGCTCAGTTGCTCTCAAGGTATGGTGGGACCTTTTCATAGTATATTCATCCTGTAACCACCACCAGGGACTGTGTGAATGGGGTTAGGTACCTTTTGATACAGCTTGAGTGCCTGGAAGGCACATTTGTCCTTCAGCTGGTGGGACTGTTTTGAGAGGTTGTGGAAACATTGTGATGTATGGCCTGGTTATCAGCACTGGGACACCAGGCATGCTCTTAAATGTCAGGTTCACTTACAGTGCTGGTGTGAGATCCTTGTTTTCTGAGACAATCCTATTGTCAGTCTAGGCATTCCAGCCACCAAGTCTTCCCAGCTGTGGAAACTGTGTCCCGGGAAAGCGGGAACACAAAGAAATCTCTCTTTCGAGCTGTTTTATCAGCTATTTGTCACAGGGAGGCAAAAGTAACCAATTCACCTTTCAAAGAACCCAAAGACTTTCTTCCATTTTCTACTCTATTTTCTCATTTTGACTATATCTTAAAGGCAACTTGAGTCCTAGCATGGCTTCTTCTGAGCAGCCAAGAGTCATATTTCCATCCTTGGTGGGAGAAATGTTTTGGTTACAGTTCTGTCATTAGCCAGTATAAGAAAGCTTTACTAGGCAAAGCAATTTTGAGAATGAGAGACCTCAAGAGTGACATGTTTGTAAACTGCTTAAATCAAGATATGATGGGAGAGTTCTCATTGTGCAAAGGGAGTGCTCAAGAGTAGACAGATAATCTCCCTTTTTCAATTCTTACAGTTTAAAGCAGTAGGCTGTAAGATATGTGTGTTAGTGTTTGTGTATGTGTGTGTGTGTGTGTGTGTGTGTGTGTGTGTGTCTGTATATGCATCTCTCTCTCTGTGTATAAATTTGTATGGTTAACACAGATAAATGGCTAAATTATATATCATCTTTCTATTGTGAATCATCTACTATCTGTGAATTGTCTTTTTAGATGCATGTAAACACATATATAATCAATTGGAATTTATTGGCTCCCTTTTCTACAAACATACACGTAGACACAGAGAACACCATAGCAGACTGTTTATGTGCATCTTGGAATGATTTTAAGATACTAATTTAGAAACATAGTTGTGTCTACCAGTACTTTGAGGGCACTGCTGTTACCATTGTGTGTACTGCTTGGAGGACAACAGTCGATGTAGTTTAGGAAATCCAGTCTGTTCTCTTAAACACTAGTCCCCTAAAATGATCTGAGACATATTACATGAAGAGACATATTACATGAAGAAAATCTCCCAATTAGATTACCTCTTAAGATATTATATTAGCCCAGTAAATGATAGGCTTTGAAAAAACCATACCAGAAAAACTTATTTAATATTATACAATTGCGTTCTAATGTTTTCTATATGAATTTTTCCTGTTGATTACCAGTCTTGGAGGGTATTCCTAGGATTCTAGGCTTTGGGATACTACTGTGAGCAATTCAGACCTTTGCTCTGATGAGTTGACACCATACAACCTTGGCGCTTGTTTCTATGTTTGTTTCTAGTTGCAGTCACTATCCCAGGACATGTACCTCATGTGTCATGGCTGAAAGTTCATTTAGATCATCACAATGTTTGTACTTTCAGTACAATGTTTTCAGCCACTAAGAAATGAAAAATTAGAGTAAGAGTCTAGAGAGTGAACTATGTAAAAATTTCTGCCAAGGCTGTAAAGTGGGGCAGAGCGGAGACTGACATCTATTCTTTGTCTGTCACTTCTCAGCTCATTAGTGGAACCACAGGGACATAAACTTGTGAGGCCCTTGTATATGGCTGCTGGGCAGCTTTAGGGATATATCCTTTTAGTCTCCAATAAACCCAAGGTGATTTCTCTTGGTGCAATGTATTCCCTCACTCTCAGCAGAGGATGAAGTCTCGATTAGGCCTTACTGTTGTCATATGATCTTTTTTTGCCTTATTAATTCTGTGCTGTTAGTTTTTCTCCACTGAATTTCACTGTTCACTGAACTATCTGGTAATTGGAAATGGTTCCATTTCCTTTTGGTTCAGATGACTACCATCTTAAAAAGTTGTTTTCATGTTACCAGTCTACTAGATAGAAGCTCACACGTTCCTTACATTACACCACACTAGAGCCAGATCATTTATTTATTTTATTGCATCATGCTGTGTTCCATGCCTCTACCATAGCTGCGTATGTATGTATAGAAAACTGTATAAGAAGCCAAGAAATGCCCATGTGTTGTTACAACGGTCTGTAGCAGAGGCTTTTCATAGTGTTGGTATCGGCGTTCAGTCTCAGAAAGGCAACTGAATGCTCATTGCTGAAGGCCAATTTCAAATATCCTCAGGTCTACAAATTGCTCACGCTGAAGAAATACAGATGCCACTTCTACAGTTTCATCAGACCTCAGATGCTATGCCTGCAGTTAATATACCATGACTCCAGCTGACCAGTATTATGAGAAGTATTTTTGCATGCTATGGACTGTGACTGTGTGTAATATCCAATTAAGGAATGGAGGATTTTGCTGGTAATGATAAGGGACAAACAAAGCAGCAATTACCCAGAGAGAAACTGGTGGTACATGATTACAAAGCACAGAATTAAAAATGTAGTGAAATGCCCATACCGTAAATTATTCCCAAAGCGTTTGTTCCCAGAATTTATTTCTGGAAACCCCATGGCTCTCTACTTGTCCATAAACATGTACATATAGTGTATGGGATTCATTCAAGGTATCTAAGTTTGCAGAAGCCACGTGTACATTCTAGAGTAAGAGTTAAACTGGTATGTAATTGAGAGTACAATTTTCAAATAAGATGGGTGTCTGCATCTGAACAGTAGGTGCAGGGTTGGTACCATATTTTTTTCATGCATTTCTTTGATCCTCCTTCCAAAATCAGACTGTCAGACAGCACACCTATGAGTAGGGTTTTGTACAGCATGGAAAAGTGGACAGCATTTCCTTTTTTCACTTGTACCCACGCATTACAGACACACATGATAATTTCCAGAGGTTCCTTCTTTAGAAACTTGGTGGCTCTATAGTGAAGGGTGCCTGCATAGATGGAGGCAATAATGAGACTCAGGATGTGGAGGCTGATTTCTCCTCATGATTTGAAAGAAGAGCTAATACGGTTTGTGCTTTGCTCCACTGGTCTACGGCTCCTGAGTTTACTATGGGCGGTTTTCCTTCTGACTCCCAGAATTCCTTTGACCCTATTTTTCTACTGTTGACCACAAAAATAGTGGGTCACATTTCAGACCCATATGCCCTAGCCCTGTATTCTTGGTCTCTTGTTAATGATGTAATCAAAGAATACCTTAGACATTCCTAATTTGTCACAGGTACTGCTGATGTCTTAATCCTGGCATGATGCTTAGAGTGACATGTGAAGTCCCAGAATCCAACCTTCAGAGAGCATGGCAGAGCTCCATAAGTAGACCTTAATTTTACTTGGAAACTATCCTTGTAAACCTAACCAATATGCTTCTGTCATGCCAGAAATAAATTTTAAGTAAAAACATTTAGCCCATAGCATAATAATGAGGTGCCCACAGAACCATTTCCAAGTAGAAAATTCAAACCTCAGGAAACACTAGCTGGGTCTCATGTGTTCATGGTTTTAATCAAGAAACCATGGAATCACATTGAGAGAAGAGACATATGCACCACCACAATGCTATTAATTGCTCTTTTACTTGTTTGGTTTGGATAAGTTGTAGCCCATTGGAGCTACTCAGAATTGCTTGTCACACCTTGTGATAGTCTTTGTCCTCATTTTCTATTAAAATTTGATGGCAATTATTTCAAATCAAAGATGCTACATACAGGATGTATTTCAAGAACCTCACTAACATGTAAATTACTTCTCACCCATTTTAAGTTGATGAGTACTTACCTATGATGTGTTATAAGTGTCTTTATGGCTTTCAAATTATGAGTACTGATACTGTTTTGTCAGAGTCTCATATGACACTGCTCTGATTAGGACTGTGCATGGTGATTTATTTTCAGCAAGGGTACATGGCAAGAGGTGGCATCATTATTCAGCATCTCATCTGAGCCCCGGCAGACAGTGGCAACGATTATGCACAGGCAAGCTCTTAGCATATTTAATGTGCTTTCCCAACAGTTGATCGTCTTCCTTACCACAGAACAAATAGAACTTCATAAAGATTATGAACACAAATATATCACTGGTACCTCGTGCTTTCCCCTTCCTTCAACATTTATTTCGCCTTCTAGTGTAAATTCTTATCAGTTAGAGAAAGTATATATAATTTTCTTTGATTGTTAGATGTCATGTTTTGTATGTTATAAAAAGAAGATAAAAGTGAAGTGTCCTACATCCCTGATGCCACTCATCTGTTTTCCACACTGTTGGCAGGGAACATTGAACTTGAAGTGTTGTCCTGCTATGAGTTAGACATGTGATCTTGAGCAAGAAAATAATTTGTGAGCATTCAATTTTATTAAATCAAAGCCAAAGTGTGATACTATTTGCTATGACACTATGAGTTGTTGACTATCATTTAAAAACATATGAGGAGCAATGAAAACACAGAAGCCTTTTCATTCTTTCCACAATCTGTTCTATACCCTTTGAAAGTATACACGTGTGGTGTTGTGTGTGTGTGTATGTGTGTGTGTATGTGTGTGTGTTGTTGTGTGTATGTTGTGTGTGTGTATGTGTGAGTGTAGTGTGTGTAGTGTATGTGTGTTTTGTGTGTGTATGTGTGTGTGTGTTTGTACTGTGTGTCACCAATTCATCTAGGCTGGCTTAGCCAGCCAGCTCCAGAGATCCTCACTTCTCTGCCTTCCCCACCTAGTGACAGTATTCCAGGCCTGTAGCATTATGTCTGAGCCTTTTGAAATGAGTTTTACGGGCTGAACACAGGTCTTCATGTTTGTGTGGTAAATACTTTACCAACTTAGCTGTCTCCTTCACTCCCAAACAAAACAAAATAAAAAAATCAAAACAAAACAAATGAACAAACTCCTCTCTCACTTCTGGAGACCTACTTGACTTTTTGTATTTTGTGTTTTAATCCTTTTATATGTTTCTATCTGTAAACCTTTAATCCTGGGTCTTTAAATCAATCCTCATAGCCGGGCGTTGGTGGCGCACGCCTTTAATCCCAGCACTTGGGAGGCAGAGGCAGGCGGATTTCTGAGTTCGAGGCCAGTCTGGTCTACCAAGTGAGTTCCAGGACAGCCAGGACTACACAGAGAAACCCTGTCTCGAAAAAACCAAAAAAAAAAAAAAAAAAAAAAAAGAATCAATCCTCGTTTGTCTTCCTGCTTTATTTTTACCCACCTCCTGTTTTGTTCTCTTCCCTTTGTCCCAGATAGTCTTCCCCAGTCATATCTTTTATTTCCCCTCACCAACCTCTTTTTTTCCAGCATGCATTTTGCAAGTTTAAAAAAACGAAAAATTGTGACATTAATTTACTTCTTTCATCACAATGCTCACTACTGAAACTGCAACAGCCGTATACACTTTCTAGAGGCCAAGCTTTTTGCTTGCATAACCATCGTCTGGTGGTCTGGTGATGTCTTCCTTGCCCTTCTACCTCTCAACTAGAATAGATGCTTCACTTGTATGCGATGACACTGGTAAACCACCTCTTTTTTCCATGTAGGATAAGTAAGTTCCTGTGTTTTCATGTGGCAAGCACAGTGATAGGCTCTCATACTTCATAGCATTTTGTGTCTTACTGAGTACAATATTTACAATTTCAGACATTGGTTTCCATACTAATTCTTTCATATGATCAAGAATAATATCATCTCGTTACATATACATACATAAGCATACAACACACACACACTAAACATCCATACATGCACCACACATACACACATGACCACTACCCATATATACACACCACACATACTATGCACATATACATACACACATACATACTACACACTACATACATACTACAAATACACATACACACCACACCACACACACATACACCATACACATATACACACACACACAAACCAACAGATACTGCTTGAGGATGTGACCGAACTGAAGTCTTATAGCTTCTAAGTGAGCTGGCTGTAACTTGAATTCATGACTTTTGCCCCTTCATCTGGTATTATATATCACATAGATTCTTAAATTAGAAAACAAATAGTTGCACTACAACATGCTTGGGGTGAATGTTAAAACATTTAGTTCCCAAGTAATATTGAAATGGGCCTCAGTGTTGACTTAGAGGGGCTGGCTTTGAATGGTGACACAATTCATAAGTTAGGGAAGCTATAGAATGGGACACCCATTATCCAGCTCCTAGTGGACAATGAAGTATGCTGACAGTGTCAGAGATGGGAGCTTCTGAAACTTCTCCCTTCCATACTCACCCCATGGCCTTCTTTCTCCAAGTCTACTCTTTTGTCACATATAACCACCATCACTTGCTAGCCAGCAAGTGAATTAGGGATGCTGATCAGGTAGTAAGCCATACTTTATTCAATGCAGTGAGAGAATAAATGAGCCATGGAGTGAAGGATACTTATGGCCACTTTTCCAGCATATTCCCAGACATATCATAATGCCAAGTATCTAGACTAACCTTTTGTCCTTAATAATGTGCTTGACTTCTGGGAGCAAATAGCATGGACATCCAGTTTCAAAGTAAACATCCTGAACAGTTTCCTAAGAACTGCTAAGCATGACTATTGCTTATAAAGAATCAAATAAATATCATTTACCCCAACAACTCAGATAATATAATGGTACTGTTAGGTCTGACTTAAATATCACCTTAAGTCTACTTTAGACAAGATTCTAGTTCAATTATGACATGCTCTCCCTGTATCTTTTTCCAGCCAATTAATGAATCCCTGAGAATTTCCTTTAAATGGATGGCTGCCATCTGCCTTCTGTGGCATAAGCACTTTCATGCTCCACGCACTCTGATTTATTTTTAGAGCTATCAACAGTTGTCGTTTAGTTTCTAATGGGGAGTGCATAATTCTCATGCTTAGGTGGTAGCTTTTCTGCATTAGTGTCTTAATAGGAGGCCACAGTTTTATTTATTTATGTGCATTTGTCTAGAAGATTTTAAGCTCTGGTGCAGAGCAAGAAGATGTCTGATGGAGGTGGCAATCCTAAACGAGCTAAGAGCAGCAGTATTTCAAAGTTTCCTGTAACCACCAGTACACCTAAAAACAGGCTGCATTTTCTGAAAAGCATTAAATTCTGACAGCTGTAAAAGTCACACACATTTATTCTTGCCTCACATCAAGATTTAGTGGACAGGTTTACTCTAACCATCATGTTGAGCTGGCTAAGCAACCCAGGGAAACGGAGGAAACACGTTTGCCTTTTTCACGATCTAAAGGTGATGGCTTGAAAATATGTGGACTTACTTCTCTTTTCAGGGTTCAATGGAAAAGTAGTGTCCCAAGGTAAACTAATGTTGTCATGGTGATTCCTCAAGGAGTTTTCTTTACCTAGTGGCTGTAGATCAATTCTAGTGTACTGAGGAAGTCCCCCAGTTTCTAGAGTATCAATTTCAAGGCATTTCTTCATTGCTGACATTGTCAGTCACTGTATAGTGAGCTTAAGTGCTAGAGAATGTAACCTCAATGAGATTACAGGAGATAACAAGATGTTGCTTGAGGAAGGCAACCAGCCAAACCTAAAAACGGTTGAAGAAGAAGAGGAAGAGGAAGAGGAAATCTGAACTAGTAGATGAAAGTCTGTTGCAAGATTTTGTTTTAAGTGACTGGAATCTTGATCAAGTTCACCATCCATGGTTTTGAGAGGACATTGTCTTTGGTATCCTCAGAAATTCTTTGTGTCTGTGGCTCACCTGTCATCGTTACCTCAAGGAAAATCCTCTCAGATATTTGTGTTCTCCGGAGAGACAAGAGTATAATTCTTCATTTCAGACAGGGGAAGGCTTTGGGGACTCCCTTCATGTGAGACTGTTGTGTGATCTTCTACACATGTGCGAGGAATCGCATATGGCTATTTGTTTGCACAGAAGTCTTTTGAGGAATTTCTCACTATTCTTACTCTCATAAACATAGATTGAGAAGATTTACTTTTCCTTGTAGTAAATATGACAATAGTGAATAATGTAGTGTTATTAACACTTTGGATTTAGAACCCATTCATGACTATCAAGGCCATCATGTAAATTCCAAAAGAAAAGGGACAAGGTAGTTACTCAAAAAAGTATGTGGTACACTCATTTTCTAGATGCACACCAAAAGTCTATGACTTAATGTGTTCACAGTAAGATTAGCAGTAAGTATTCATATTGATAATAATGAAAAGACTGGATGATTCTGGAACCTCTCACTCATTAACATGAATAAATAGTTAAAGACAAATAGCTATTAGCCAAGTGACCTAAAGGAGAAAGAAACCCTTAATATATTTCTTTGAACAAGCTGTTTATAAAAAGGCCAAGAAAAGAGCTGTTCCCTGTCAGACTTTTCAGTGAGAGACCCTTGGCAGTTAGGAAAACCAAGTGAAGCCAAATTTAATGTTCCCATTAAAGTGCTTGAAATTTTTATTCATGTAAGAAAAATGGTTTTGCTGAAAAATAGTTGGAGGCAATAAACAACAATCTGTAGAAAACTCTGAATTTAAAACAGTTTTAAAGAGACTCATTTCCACAGGCAACTTTGGCAGCATCTAGGGAAAAAATCCTGAGAGTTCAATTTAAGATCTGTAAAAGTGAACTGGATTGTGAGTCCCAAAAGTCAGACAGTCAGTTGGGAGAGCTCATCCTGAGGGAGGGGGTGTGAGCCTGGAATAGTAACCCTTCTGCTCTGTGACTGAAAAAAAATCTTTCAATTGGCATGGAGAATGTCCTGTCAAAAAAGCTTGAGTGGGTCATGAGTGTGAGAGAGGATATGAGGTGCCGAGATCCTACCTCAGCATGAAGAGGGGCCTGAAAATGCACTAATCTAATAGTGACTCAGAATTAGTATGGATGCAATCTGCCAATTCAAGTGTTCTCTCTTTGCCCAAAGAGTCTCATAATTCTTCCTTCTTCTCTTTTCTTCTTGTTCATTTTTCACTCTTTTGCTTTCTTCCTTCTGATTCTTTTGCCTTCTCCCAACCAGAGAGCCTGGGCACAGTCTTTTATTGACTAATGTTACATAATCAAGACTTTGATCATTATTAATGATTATTTTAGAAATCCTTAAATTTACATAAATACTATGAATCTCAGATCATTAGTTCCAACTCGTGCTTCCTTAAAGCAGAAACTAAGCACAAAGCAAAAGCATGTTTCCTTATAGGTTTACACAGCATGTTCTTCACGGGTCACTGTGCACAACTCTTGTGGTTTCCTGAGACAGCAGGCAGCAGTCTTTAGTAATTACTTTCATGTAAAAACTGAAAGTGACAGACTACTAGGGTTAAAATAATTTCTTACAAAGTTTTAAAATTTATGCAGGTAAAGTGGCTAGATCTCTCTAATATCTCTCTAGGCATTGTCATCTCCAATCCTTCAAGGAACTGGAGACCAAAGTATTAACTTTTTATATGCTTATACATCATTATTTAATTCTTTAATCTTTATTTCTTCATCCTAGTAATTCCATGGCCTCATATACTTTCCTTCTAAAACTATTTGTGTCTAGACTATATACAAGCCTTTCTCTTATAAAATAAACCCATCTATCATTTGCTTGTTTTCCAAAAATTCTTTTTTTCCTATCCATGCCTTTTCTTCTTGAGACCACTTTAACTCTCTATCTTTGATGTCCCCAAGTTCATCCTTGCTAATTAACTGCAGCGGTCATTGAACCATAGGTTACATGTATCTCCTCTAATTCCAAATTCAGGGTCAAGTCTGGCAATGAGCTATTTCTACAAAGGACCACATAAGCTTTTATGGCCTCTATGGTTATATCATCTAGATTCTTTCCTATAGCCCTACAGTACAAGTGGAAGGCCTATTCCTCATCCTCCATAGCCTCATGACCACCTCCAATCCTCCATCCTGAGAACTATATCTATTTCATTTATTATGGTGTAAGTATCTCTGAGTAATGGAAGAAGTATATTCCCCAGAAAGAGATGAAAAGTGAAATAGAGTAGACAGTAGATTAGTTTCAGGCCAACAGCATCCATCAGCACGCATGGAGGTTGTGGGGATCAAAGGCCTGCGATGCTCCAGAAGCAGGAACTGTGTCACAACTCCCCTTTCACAGCCATACCATATCTGGCAATGAGGGACTCTAGAAGAAGCAGAGGCAGGGGAACAGAGAGCAATGAGATGAGATTATAAAAATGTGAGCCAGAGACCATAAGTTTCAGTGATCATGAGGAACAGCTCAAGAGTAGAACTTGAATGATAGAAGCAAGGCATGAGAAAAGGAAACACAGAAGGGGCCATTTTATTGGTATAAGAGAGTGTCCCCTCATCAAATGCCCATTTCCTAAGAAAGATGTATGATGACCCATTCCACTGCACATGGGGAGCTGTCCAACAATACAATATGTCCTCCAGGACCACATATCTAGCAAGACCTTATGTGCTAGGATCCTCAGTGAGCCAATGGTTGAAATCCAATATGCATGTTTCTGCAATTCAAATTCATCTTTTTTTTTTTTTTTAAAGTGGTATACTGTAAGATTAGCTAGAGACAGGTCCAAGAAATCAATGGTGATGCCACCCAGAAAATTATTTAAAAGGCACTATTCATTACCTTCAAGTGGAAGTAGGAACCTGGGAGATAGGTTGCCTCATGTGTAGAAATACATGGGATAAATGAAGTATCTAATAAGAAGTGACTGAAGAGTTGTGAATTTTGCATCAGGCATGTGAATTTCAACCATGGAATGCATAGTTTGAAATTTGGGCTATGTTGGGAGCCAAGTCCTAGCAAAAAGTGGCTATCATCTTTATAGCCATCTCAGGCCATATACTTTGACAAGAGACTTGTTTTCAACAGCCTAGAAGAGCTGAGCATACTCTGATAAACATCTTGTTTTTCTCACATATCTTGTTTGGTTGTCTAATGCCCCCAGCTGCAAGGTGCATGTGGTAAAGCATCTTCAACTGTGTTCCTCTGCTTGTCCACAGCTGCAAGGCACATGGTAAAGTGTATAAATACCCAGGATTTCCTTTCAATAAACGGGATTTGATCAGACCCTCTGTATTGTCTCCATTCTTCTTGTCTCTTGCCCCTCCATCCCCACTCTCTCTCTTGCTAGACCCTGTTGACTGACCAGAATGGACTGGGTCACTTGACACTCAGTGTGAGGCAGCAGGAATGAGAGACCCAGTGAAGAACTCTACTGGAAGAAGGGTCTGTTGAAAATTCAGAAGTGAAACAAAGGTGATCGTCGCGGGAGCCTGACGTATTGAGACCAGTAGATCATACTAATGAAAATGAGGCAAGAAATAAGTCAGCAGGAATAGATGAAAAAGGCTTTAAAGATGCGAGGAATAAATTACAGGCTGCTCTGAGTCAAGAGAGCCTAACAGATAAATAGATAAATAGAAGGTTGCTCTAAGCAGAGAGCTGAACAGAAAGATAATGTTAATCAGTTGTGTTAGATTGATTTAACTTTCAAAATGGGTGTGATTCTGAATTGTGTAGTTATATTTTTTCTCTGGATAAAAGGTCAATGTAAAGGCTTTTGTGGTTACTGGCTCAAGGATAGACAGATTTGGGAAAAAAAGGTTTTTCTATGTGTTTTCCAAAGAGGTCATTAAGGTAGTAGTTATACCTTCCAGAATTATATGAATCAGACATGACAGAGGTAGGCCTCCAGAAGACTAGATTCCAGAGAATCAAGCAAAATAATTATCTTGATACTAAAATTTGTTTTGAGATTTGTATATTACAGAATACACAGCCTTGGTGAATGAATCTTCTTGTCACCTGCATGTCCACTGATGTCCTGGACTTCCAGCTGGATGCAGTTAAGACAGACATCAGAGGCTTATCAATTTACCCTTCCCCTCATCCCTCTTCTAATATCTCAATGCCCATATTCAACTTGAAGAAGTTAATGAAGAGTCAGTGCCCCAATTCCCTTGGGCTTAGGGACTGAGGTGGTTAATATTAGGCTGTCTTTCTAAGGAAAATTAATGGTTTTATTGGAACAGGGAGGAAGAGCTAAAATTGATTACACAGCCATAATCTATTGGTAGAAATCTGTATAATTGTTACTAAGCTGATGCAAATTCAGGGGTTCTATTGGTATACTCTCCTCTATTAATTCAATTTTAATTCAATTTGTGGGTACAAGGTTTAGACCTTTTACTTCTCCAACAGGGGGAATTGTGTGTTGCCCTTAAAAAAGAGTGTTGCTTTTATACCAACCATTCAGGCATTGTTAAGTCTCTTGTCTCTCAGATCCATGCTGTTAACAAACTGATGGCTTTTGTAGGACAATAGATAGACGCTATTCAAATGAAACCCATACAGGTCCGTTATTACAGGCTTGAAGTAGGGGACTCTGAAACCTCTGTCATCAAGACTGATGAGGACTAATCCCTAATTTACGAGCTAGGCTGGATAGTCAATGACGGGTAAGAGAACACCCCAAGATTTTGCCCCTAAATGGGAGGCCTCACCATCCTAAGACAGGAGCTCAACCAAATTTCTGAGTATTCAAAGACTGGAAAGGGAGGGTATGGTCTTTTGTTCTGACCTAAGACAGGCATGGTTTCTGTAAAATTTCCCAGCCTTCCCTTTTGAAAAAATTAAAAAGGGGGACCTGTTGGGAGCTAAGCCCTAGAAGAAAGCAGCTATTATCTTTGCAGCCATCTCAGGCCATATACCCTGACAAGAGACTTGTTTTCAACAGCCTACAACAGCTAAGCACACTCTGATAAACATCTTGTTTTTCTCACATTTCTTGTTTTGTTGTTTAATGCTCCCAGCTGTAAGGCACATGTGATAAAGTATCTTCAGCTGCATTCCCCTGCTTGTGCTTATATATACCCATGATTTCCTTTCAATAAATGGGATTTGATCACACACCCTGTCTTGTCTCCATTCTTTGCATTCTTACCTCTCCATCCCCACTCTCTGTCTTCCTAGACCCTGTTGACTGACCCGAATGGACCAAGTCAGGGCTAGAATTTCTTTAAAGCACATGCAAAGGCTGCAATTTGTGTACTAACATAGGCAGTAGCCCAATGGGGAAAAGTATAGCTTAAGAAATTGTCAGGAAGCAATTAATATTTTAGTGGTAGAGAATAAACAGATTTTTTGGCAATAAAGGTAATTTTATGTAATGTTGGTTGCTAGTAAAACCATCTTTCTGTCAACTGTCCCAAGTAACACTTTACAGGGTCAAAGGAGATGATTTGTGTCTAGTCATAATAGATTTGAAAATAAAATTGTGTATCTATTTGACATTTTGTTTGGGCAGCGGGCTTCAAAAACAGTGGGAAATGTTTGGGATGAAGATCTCCAAGGATATTCCTCACAGTACTCATGAGAAGAGTGGGGCTTGCTGCCTCGACTATTGGTACTAACTTATAGTATAGGTCTGGAGTTCATGACCTCCGGGAGCAGCAGTTCCCACTCCACATGTAACCCAACATATCAAAGTCTTTCAGTGCTGTTGCCTGTGTAATGTAGGCATCCCACAGTATTTTGCCTCAGACCCTTTCCTAACTATCTCCAGATCTCTTCCTTTAAAATCATTCTAAAAAACAAAACAAACAAAAATGAACAACCTCACTCACACACATAAAAAACCAAACCCATACAAAATCAACTTTGTATTCCTACACATACCAACATCTTAATAATTTTATTTCTAAACTCTGTACTAAAACTCATTCCAAGCCTTTGTCTTGATGAGATGACTGTGAGGAATTTTCTAGATTAGGTTCTAGATTAATTGAGGGAAGACCAACAAATAGAGAGTCATGTATTCCTTGGGCTTGGGTCCTGGAACTCTTATAAAGAAGAGACCTGGCTGAGTAGGAACACTCACTGTTCTTTGCTTCCTTACTGCAGAGGCAGTTTGAATAGGCACCTCAAGCTCCCTCTGCCAGGACTGCTCCACTACAACGGGACTATAACCTTGAATTGTGAGATGGAATAAGGTTTCTCTTTTAAAAATTGCTTTTGTCAGGGTATTTTAATATTTTTGTCAGAGCAACAGGAAAAGTAACCAAGGCAATGGATCAGCCTTTAGAGGAAGTTCTTTGGTGGCAAGAAGGATAATAGGTTATAAAGAGCTCATATTGAAAGCCAGAAACCAGTGATCAGGTATTCCAGGGATCCAAGGAAGCAGCATCATAAAATCACGGGGCCTACCAGTGTAGATGTAGGAAATCACAGTAGGGTAGGATTCAAGAGGGTAAATCAGAAGAGACTGGTAATCAGCTTCATGTGGACAATGGAAAGATCAAAGGTGACCAAAATGTGTCTGACCAAGGGTAGAAGGAGGAACTATTTTTCATCCATAACAGAAAAATGTAAAGAATATGAATCTTGAGGAAGAGATGGTGAATTCAGACCATCCTTGTTTATACGCTTTATCTTTCTCTCATACACACATGCACTCACACCACACACACACTCACACACACACACACACACAAATGCTAACACCATAATGTTTTTGCTTGAGAAGAAGCAAGTTATATTCAAATAATTCAGTTCAATGTCTGTGACAGGTCCCTGTGAAAAGTAGTTATTTTTTTAATGGACCTCCCATGCACCATCTGGGATGCCCACGTACTTCCTCGAACCTGCGGATGCTCTAAGCAGCCCTGGCACTTTGGTGGGTGAGGTTGCAGTAATGTTTTAGGTCTGCTATTTACATCAGTGATTCTGCTGTTTCAATCTCAAAGTACTTTGGATGCAGATATCTTATGAGTTAATCTTAGAAGGCCTAATGCCAGAGAAACCCTTTCTGGAGGGAAATTTTTCAAAACAGGATGTTTGGTTAAAGTTATTTCCACTGTTAGTTCTCAATTCTGGAAAACTTCCATTACTACGTTGTTTACCCCTGAGCCAATACACATACTTGATTTCCCTGCAATTCTGTCACTAACTTGTCAACATGAGCTTGTTTCTCCTATAATCATTTTTTTCCTTAGAAATTGTCTACTGGACACATAATCTTTGCTATGGCAAGCTTTTTTGTGGCTATTCCTCCTGTTTTTAGTGTGAGGTGTTGTGTGGTGACATCCAGTATACATGTTTACAGTGCTTCTGGCCAGCTCAAGGTGTTCTGGAGTCCCTTTCTGTTTTGTGCATGTAATATTCCAATCATTGCCCTCTCTAATTGTGTCATCTTTATATTACAGACTCACCTGGAGTGTGAAGATGGCTTGACTCCAAAATCCCTTTTCATATGAGCCCTTTGTACTTTCATATGATATTTAATATTGTTAAAGTATTTCATCCTTACTGTATGCATTATATTATGCCTATAGTTATAAAAATGCAACTATGTAGTAAATAAACAATGCATTTACATATATGCATTTACAGTAAATGCATAACACAGTAAATGCAAAAATGAAGTGAATACAAATTTACTGTGGTACCTATATAATAAATACAAATACATTTGATATACAATAAGCAAAGAAAAATATATATTTACATATATACATTTATATTCACATATAAATGCATGTATGTATATTTATACAAAGAGCACAGTTATGCAAAGAAGTGACACAGGATACTTTCTCTGCATGTACATGTGGTGTAGCAGCCATTGAGACATTGAGCTGAGGCAGAAGGATGATCTATGTGTTTGTGGCTCATCCGTGTGGATCTGGGTGCTAGTAGAGCCTGATATCAGTGGAAATTGAGTAGAGCAACAGGTGGAGAGAGGATAGAAGCTTAGAAAGAAGTGAGTAGGCCTGGCAGAGAGCCAGAAGTTTTGGGGACTCAAAGTCTTTGCATGAAGGCTCCTTTAAGATTTACTCTTTCAGCTGCTTCTGCTGTGATGGTTGACAAGATGGGGATCATGTCTGCTTTGAAGCATGCTTCAAAAGTGAAAGATCCACCAGGAATTGCAGATGTTCAACATGGTATGGTTTAGTTTTCTCCATATTAGTCTTGCATCCCATTTACCAGGTGTATGGCTGAGAGGACAGTTAACTTCTCTAAACTGTATTCCTTTACCTGTCAGGTTGAGTAATGATATTTCTGTCCACACTGTTGCTAAGGAGATTAAACGGAACAATGACCCAGAATCCTTTGCCAAATGCCACATGTAAAGCAAGCCCTGAGTTAATTATTGTTTATTAAGTTTCTAGCAATTACTATCATTTTTTTTTGCTATTACCCACATGGTTTATTACCTTCTCCAGTATTAGAGAATGCTTTAAAGTTTTCAAATATTTTATTTTATTTTGGCTTTTGGAGGCAGTCTGTTGGAGCAACAACATGGCTGAAGCAGGTTTTAAGATGCATCAATATGTAAACCTAAAAAGACTTATTTCAGAACAAAGAATCCATCATTCCACTGCCTCAACCCTTGAAATCTTTTTAGTGGAAGATTTATGTTGAACGTACTAGGTGACAAGGGTTGGTTGAGAGCCTCAGAGTTCTCCCTTTGGCACACTAACTCAGTGTTGGGAGCTGATAGATCTGGCCAAAGTCCCTTTGTCACACATATGGGAAAACTGCTGGTTAGTGCCATGACACCACAGGACCTGAGCAGGAGCCAGAACCTACAGTGCCTCAGCCATGGTTACTATGTTTTTAACTTGTTGCCATAGTTTTACTTAGAATCTCATCCATGTGCCTTGGAAAGGCCTCACATCCTGTATATCTGTCTTAGCCAGGTTACCAAAAGATTTTCAAATCACTATTTGATTTTCAAGTCATTGTTATATTATGCTTTGACAAGTATGGCATCACAGACCAGGGACTGGGGCATTAAGATGGATAGTTAGAAAACAGTGGGGAGGTGTCATCTCTGAGCCTGGAGCTCCATTCCTATACTCATCACCAAATATTAATAGAGTCTGATGTGCATCAGGGACAAACTAGCAGAGCCACTAGATAATCAATGATCCTCCTGCCTCAAATCACTCTCAGTCTGATCAGGGAGTGGGTCAAAGAAAAACAATTTTAAGTACACTTGCAGAGTTAAGTCAGTGTGTCTGGGAGCCTGTGTTCCTGGCCCAGCCTTACTAAGGGACTGGAGACTCAGGAATGTTTTGGAGAAGCTGAGGTGAGTTCCCTGTTGATAGATGCTTGGGGAAGGAGAGTAGAGGAGGAATTCCCGGTAGAGAGAAGAGAATATGCAAGGGTTGGGAAGTGAAGGGATTTTATGTGCTTGGTCTGGTTGAGTTCAGCACATTCATGGTGTGGTTTTTGGAAGTAGGGGATATCACAGTCACAAACACACATTTCTTAGGTTTGCTGTGGAAAGATTGTAAGAACCAAGGTCCATAGGTGGCTACAAGAAAGCAGTGTTTTCTGGACACAGCAAGGTATAAAAGTTGCACATGTAAACTCACAGTGGTTGTAATAGCGTATACAAAATCCATACAAATTCAAGCCAGATAAAATCTCAGCAAGGAGATGGGATGTGGGCACAAAGTCTTGCTCTTATTCAAGGAGCTTTGGTAATTGATTGCTTCTGGGAGAAAGCAATGTTTTCTTTAAGGTGTGGCCCTCGATAGATCAGCCAAGATTCACTGGAAGGCCACACATGCATGAGTTTATGGGCTGAAGCACAAATTGGACTTTGTAGATCACACACACACACACACACACACACACACACACACACACACACGCAGAGACACACACACAGAGAGACAGAGAGACAGAGAGAGACAGAGAGAGAGAGACAGAGAGGGGACAGAGAGACAGAGACAGAGAGACAGAGACAGACAGAGACAGACAGACAGACAGACAGACAGACACACACACACAAACAAAATTTGGTGGGTAGGAAAGGTCTGTATCTGGAAGAAGTTGGGATCAAGGAATGAATATAAGATTTATTGTAAAATATTCTCAACAAAACAATAAAAAGGAGAAGAAATAAAACACTACAAACAGCACTTGATCAAATGCAAGAGACACGGGGTAGAGAAACTTGAAAGGTGAAGCAGAACACTTACACTTGGTTCTCCTGATTTATAATCTGCTTGATGCTGGCAGTGGGTAGGTGACTTTATTTTTCATAGTTTTTGTTTTCTTGGAATTCACAAGGCTTCTGTTCTCATATGGTAACCAAGAAGACTAGATGAATTTACATCTCTAAAGATGCTTCACAAACTTTTACTTTTTAAATATAAAATTAAAGCATGGAGTCAAATGCAACAGATTTTACAAAAAAAAAAATCTACCCATGTCTTGAGAATTTAATCTATAATAATAATAATTAATAATTATTATAAATTATTATAAATAATGTGTGTGCTGTGATTACACATATGTGAATATATCTGAGGTTGGTTATAGATGATTCTTCAAACATTCTCAGTTGTAATTTTTGAAATAAACTACCCTGAAGCTCTCTTACTGAGCTAGACTGGCCACCCAGAGTACCAGAGAATTTTTTACAAGAAACCTCCTCCTGTTTCTTCCCCTAGAGCCCTGGGCTTACAGGTACAAGGTATGTGACTCTCCTTTTTCCTGTGGGTTCTACAGACTGAATTCAGGACCTCATGCTTGTGTGTCAAGTCTTTTACTTACTGAGCTGTCTCCACAGACTTGTAAATAATGATTTTTTTTTTTTTTTTAGTACATAAGAATGCTAGCTAATGATGAATCTCCAAAATATGAAGTACTTTGTCCATAGTCTAGGGGCTCTGAAGGTGGAAGCAAGATGTTTTGTTCTTCAGATTTCTAGACTATTTCTCCTGGCAACACATCATTTTCTCTTTAATGTGAACCCAGGGTTCATTTCATTGGCTTCCATTCCTCAGTGAAGAACTGTATGTACTTTTCTCCCTTGGAATTGGAAGTACAGACACTTAATTATAACTTTCAATTGCTTGAAATTATAGGGCTAAAGAGTGACTGGTGTGTGTTTCAGAGAAAAATTATATTTTAAATCCCGAAATAAACCATCTCCAGCTTTAACATTCAATAGGGGTGCAGGGAACCTGGCAGCATGCGGCATGGGCTCAGTGCTTCAGACGATGACTCTCCAGCTTGGAAAACAATATTTCTGGAAACATATGGTGGATTTTCATGTTATGCTTCATCATCCAGTTATTTAGTTTCTTACAGAAGTGCAACCCCCATCCTTGAGTAAAGTCTTAGGGGACAGGATGTTAACATACAGCACTTTGCATTTTGGATGTAGTGAGAGCTATGATTTCCTGTAGATGACTACAGATTGGAAGAGAAAGGCCATTAGGCATAATAAATGTGTAATTACTACACCTCCACAAACACATAAGAATTGTTAATGTGGACAATACACCTCTATTTTGCCACTGTTGTGGAAGACTGATATCTGATATCAAGTCACTGAGAGGATTGGGGAATTGACCCAGTAAGAATGCTTGTTACTCTTGCAGATGAGCCTGGTTCAATTTCTAGCACCCCCATGTCAGCTCACAGTCGTCTACAATTCCTGCACTTGGCGATGCAATGCTTTCTTCTGGCCTATGCAGGCACCAGACATATACCTAGCACTACATTCATACGTGCAGGCTTTCCTAGTTACCTTTCAATTTTTGTGAAGAGACACCAATTAAAAGAAAGCATTTAATTGGTTGCTTGCTTACAGTTTCAGAGGGTTAGGTCCTTATGACCATCACAGTGAGGAGCATGCTAGTAGGCAGGCAAGCATGGCATTGGAATATTAGCTGAGTGTTTACATCTTATCCATAAGTTGGAGGCAGAGAGAGAGAAGAGAGAGAGAGAGAAAGAGAGAGAGAGAGAAAGAGAGAGAGAGAGAAAGAGAGAGAGAGAGAGTAGAGACAGATAGACACTGGGTCTGGCATTAATGTTTTGAAACCTGAAAGCCCAGTCCCCAGTACCAAACCTTTTTCAATAAGACCATACCTCCTACTCATTCTTAAACAGTCTACTAACTGGGAACCAAACAAGCTTATGAACCCATGCAAGCTGTTGTCATTCAAATCTCCTTACAGGCAATTTTCATACACATAAAACAAAAAAATAAATATAAAAGAAAAATTCAAGTCACTGAGAGCCCTCACTGACTTCTGGTGGTGAAGAAGCCAAGGCTATCCTCAGGTTTCAGTGTACTCTCAGTTGGCTTTGTCCCTCCCTTCTGCTCTGTCTCTTTCTCTTCCCTCCTTTCTTTTCTAATGGCCATAGTCATTAGTGTCCACACACATTATAAACTAGTGTGATTTCAACCTCAGTAGTTCCATATATGAAGACTGTATTTCCAAATAAGGACAGTGTTTTAAAGTTTTCCATTTGGACATAATTATTTGGGAGAACACTAGTAAACCCAAGCGAATCTCCTTAAAGCAGAAGAAAATATAAGAAAACACTCCATGCATGTGAAGAATCTTGAAGATAAATGATTTCAAAGGCTAATGACAATTCTGCCATTGGATTTTCATTAGTTCTAGAAAGATAACCATATCTGTCTCCATCTGAAGTAGTCACAGTGTCACAGCAGGGGGACCCCAATGCTTTATGTATTTTTATGTGAAACTCCTATCTTTGTTGTTAGTACAGGAAGCCCAATCATTGCAATGTTTGTTGTTACTTATTGGAGTCACGTATGGGAAGGAGGTGCTATCAGTGCTGAGAATCGAGTCATTTCTGTAAGAACATCAGCACAAATTCCTTTCATTTAATATATAGATCATATTAAGTGAACTTCTTGTTTAGAAGCCTTGATGTTCTCTGTTTCCTCCTGTAAATACTTGTCTGTTGAGGTAAAAGTAAAAGCATTTGGTTGGACTTAAAAATGAGTAGGATTCTGTTAGGTAAATGAAGTTATCTTGGGTAAAGGAGACAGTGTAAGACCTAAAGTCTTAGCAATCCTGCTGCTGATGGCTAGGGAAAAGAGTGTTGAGTGAAAGCAAATCAGGAGGTGGTACTTCTCTTTTTAGCACTATAGTCTTTACTTGTCCTCCATAGCCTGGAGTGGACAAGGCTACATGGCTGGACCTGGCAGGGAAGGTGTCTTCCATAACACCTGTTTTTTTCTTGTTATTAGCTCTAACAAGCAATGCTGGTTTATTCAGTTACTTTATTAGACTGTGTTTTAGGAGCAGGGGTAAGAGTCTGTGTTGTTTTTATTTGTATCCCTAGTTCCAAGCCCAAACCTGACCAAAACTTACTGAACATTTGAGTAGATAAAATGTCTAGTATAGGCTAAGACCACACATATGTCAGGATATAGAAACACCCTGGGTATGCTCTAAGCTGACAACTTCAATGTTTGAATAAAGGAAACAAGTTTTCTGACTCCACCCTTTCCATTTCCTCCTGGAGTCAAGCAAGCATGAGGAGGACAAAGGAGAGACAAAGTTGGCCTTTTCTTTTTCTTTAATCTAGAAAATCAAATTAAGAAGCAAAGACTCACCTTTGAGAAACTCAGTTGGATGGTTGGCAGCTCTGAGCTCAGAAGAGTTTGATGGACTGGGAGATTTGGAGAAGGAGATGCTTTGTGGAGATAGTGGAAAGCCACTCAAGGTGAGCAATGGAAAATCAGGCCCAGAAACACTGAGCAGTACCCTGCAATGCATTGCATTAGGGTCTCCAGCTCTGCATGCCTTTCAGCCTGCAGGAGATCCTTTGTATTTACTCCCATCACTAACTGGAAGTTCTCAGAAATGTCCGACTCTGTTGCCCTGGTTGTTGTCATAGTCTAAGACTTAACATGCTGACCAGGTCTTCAGTGACTTAGTAAGTTTTTGTATTCATTACATAACTCATAATCACAAATTCCTAAGAAAAAGTGTCTTTCAGTTCCATGAATAGACTCTACCATTGTAGAGAGAGCTTGGTAGTACCTGCAGAAACTCAAGGTCACCAGTTTCAATGCATAGTCTGTCAGTAAGCAGAAACTACAGGTTTGAAGTATAGCCAGCTGTAACCTTCTAGCCCTTACCCTTTTAGCTTTAAATCAGCAAGCTAGGTCCTGTGTCCACAAGAGTCCACAACCTCCCCAAATGGAACCATCAAATGATTGAACATATGAGCCTGTGGGGACATTTCACATTGATTCTATAGCAGGCCTGTACCCTTTGACTACATCTCCTCCACTAAGGATGTTAGCTCCTAGGATGACACTTTTTATTCTTTTATTGAAAATACATTTGTTTTTCATAAACTATATACTGATTTCAGTTTCCTCTCTTTCTTTTCCTCCCATTTTCTCTCCCCTTCCTTTCCAATCTGGATACATTCCCTTTGTGTCTTTCATTTGGATAAGAAGGAGGCTTCTAAGGGAATATAATGTAATATAATACAATATGATATATACTAATGTAAAACAAAAACTAACACACTAGTATAGAAAAAAGCAAACAAATTGAAGGGAAAACTCCAAAGAAAAGGCACAAGAAACACAGATACAAAGACATACTCATTTGCACACTCAAGAACCCCATAAAAACACTAAACCAGAAACCATAATATATACCCAAAGGAACTGTAAGACAAAGAGAAAAATATATAAATAAAATTGAAATAAAAACAAAGTTAAATAAAAAGAACCCTGACACAACATTATAAGACAAGGAACTACCAAAGATGCCTTTGAGTTTGTTTTCTATTGCTGGGCATGCAGCCTATCCTGAAGAGTAGTTTGCTACCCAGACAAACTCCTTTGGAGAAAACTAAATTTTTATTTGAAGTGGCTAATGTCTTTTATTTTGTGACAGCCAATGTAATCATTTGGTAGGCCTAGAACTGTAAAATACTGCAATCTGGTTGGCCACACAGTGGAAACGTACTGTCTCAGTTCAGAGTGAGAAGAAGCAGGTCTCGTGCTGGTAGCAGTGGTCCTTCTGAGGGCTGAGGATGCACTGTCCCAGTTCCCTCTATTCTTAGTCTAATACACCACCATCGTCTTTCTACACCTCCCCACATCATCTTCATACCTGGACCAAATTCTCTCTTCCAATTAGAATATCAGTAATATTGGGTTAGAACTCACCCTAAATATATCATATGAATAGTCTGTTTTAATAAAGACTTTTATCTCCAAATAAGGTCAGATTGCCTTGTATAGTTGAGATGGTTAACATTCAACTCTTTTTTTTTAACTCGCTTTCTGTCTCTCTCTCTGTCTCTCTGTCTCTCTCTCTCTGTCTCTCTGTCTCTGTCTCTCTCTCTCTCTGTGTGTGTGTGTGTGTGTGTGTGTATGTGTGTGTGCTCCATGTATGAATGTGTGTATGCATGTGTGTGTGTACTGTGTGTGTGTGTGTATGTGCATGTGTGCTTGTTTTTGAGTGAGCGCAAGCGTGTGTGTGCCGCAGTGCATGGGTAGGACAGAGTTAATCAGGTGTTAATCATTGCCTTTCACCTTACTTGAGACTGGGTCTCTGGGTGTTGGCTACTGGGTACAGCAGGCTAGGGCTCCACAAGCTTTCTCTTCTGTCCCCTTCCTTTCTCACCATAGAAATAGTATGATGACAGATGTGATTACAGTTAGTGGGTTCTCTGGTTCTAGACTCTGCTTCTTACAGTTATGCGGTAAGCATTTTACCCACTGAGCCATCTCTCCAGCCTTCAGCTTGATCTTTGGATCCCTTTTAAGTATAATTTTGTGAGTCATGGCAAATTAATATTATTGGGAAATTCTCATAAATTTAGATAACACATAAAGGTTAAAGGGAGGTTTAAAATGACCTGTACCTCCTTTCTCACTCATGGTAGAAGTGTACCTTACATTGGAAGGTGTGTGTTGTACCTCACTGTGTGGTGACTTTGTTGCAGTATCTCCTGCAGAGCCCTTCTGCCTTCAGGAAATTAAAATCAGCTTGTAGTATTGATCTCTAGCTAAGAGACTTCCTGGTGTATGCTGTGTCCAGGTGCTTTTTTTTTTTTTTTTTTTTTCTCTTGCATCTATTTGCACTTCAGATAACACCACCACATGTAACACCTAGAGATACAACTTCTTTCTATATATAAGAGACAGTTCTAGAAGGAATACAGAACCCTGTACTAGTTTCTGAAAACAGAAAATGAAGCCATTTCCTTGTACTCACTAGAGTTTGCCCTCTTGTCGGATTGTGACAGATTACTGTCTATCTCACCGAGCAAGCATTCTTCTCTCATAGATGGAAGACACCCATTCTTTGGTATCAGATCGATACTAATTTCATATTTAGGCTTAGGAATTATTTGCTGTAAGCCATTCTGTCTGTTATTAGAATTGCAGCATTGGGAGACAAAAGAGCTAAATGTTTCCCCAGACAGAGTCTTGAGGGCACTGAACTAATGTCCCTGTCAACAAGAGAAAATACTAAGGTTGCACACACTAAAAGGAATTCTGTCTTCACAGATTTTTATTAGCTATAGCTCTTCTGGAAGCTCCGACACTACAGCAGGAAAGGATACAATAATAGCTGTCAGGAAGCCAACTATGGACAAGTGGGGAAGTGGGGACATGTGCTTGTATGGCCTGTTTGACGGGCATGTGGTAGTGACTGTACCTGGAGGCTGCATGGAGGACAAGGCCCCTGCAATACAGAAGATTTTGGGACTTGGAAAAGTAGTATGGTATACCTGAGGGATATCTATCTATCTATCTATCTATCTATCTATCTATCTATCTATCTTCTTCTTCATCATCATCTATGTCTCCCGCTCACGTTTCCCTCTGACCATTCTGGAATGTTCACCTGTATGATTGACTGGAATTTGGGATAAGTATTTTTGACATAACAGGAAAATATGCCCCAATGGAAATCATTTGATTTTCCTCTACAGACTTGAAGATGGTAATTTTTTTATAAATTACCATTTCATCCATTGTCTTGCCTATGGCTTTGCTGCTTGGCATGGATGACAGATTGTGGCAGGGACTCATGTTACAGCCTGGAATGTGTTAGGGAATGAAGGAAGCCAGGAGAGTCTGAAATGATTGGCAGGGCCTCTACTTGAGTAAGGACTAAGGATTCTAGAATTCAGCTTTTAGGGGAACTGCCTATTCTATCACCAGGTAGATTCCAGTTTCAAAATATCTCAACCAAGTTGATTTGAATGAGAACCCTTTCTGTTTGTCAAAGAGTAAATCAACTGTAAATTTTACACCATGTTATCCAATAGAGCATACATAAGAAAAGTCTACTCTAGCATGTTGCAGGATACACCCCTTATGGAGGCAACTGTACTTCATTGGCCCCATTCTCAGCAGATGCTTCTCCTATGACTACAGCACCAGGTATTCAATAACTTTCCCAGTAAAATCTACAAGACCCTGTTTAAACCACTAGACCCTTGGAAAAGGGTCCTTCAAATATCCATGCTAAAACTATTGCTGCTAATTTCCATGTTTTCCCCAAATCTCTACTCATAATTCAGTTAGTTTACAAGTAGAGCCATTGTAGAAATACTAGTCATGAATAAGCATTGTGGAGTAAATGATTATTACACATTTCTTGGTATTTCTTGATATACATTTGGGCCCTAGAGCCAGGTCCCTGGATTGATACCCTATGTTTTCTACAGCGTACTTGTAAAATGTTGGGGAATCTACTAATCTCACTGAAACTTTCTTACCTCTAATGTCACTGATAATCTTTTTCTACTTTCTTTTATTTATGAAACTATAATTTTATCATTTCTACCTTACCCATGTTTCCTTCCCATATACCCCTTCCTTTCTTTCAAATTCCTGGCCTCTTTTCTTTTTTTTTTTTTTTTTTTTTTTTTACTAATTTTTACATGCACATATATAATTTCTTATCTTCTGCTCACTTTATACAGTGTTACTTGTTTATATGCTTTTAGAGCTGAACATTTGGCATTGGATAACTAATTGGTGTGCTCTTCCCTGGGGAAGACTTTCTCTTACTCAGCATTCCTTAACTGCCTAAGGAATGTAATTCTTTGTGTAGGTTGAAGCCTTATGGTGCTTGTGGTTGTTTCATTGTCCACATTGGCATGTTTATTGTCACTCTTCAGCTCATGTTTAGGTGGTCAGGCTGGTGAGACTTTATAGGTGTAGTTTCAGACATTACTAGGAGACAAAATCTCACAGAAAACTACCTAATCCTCTGGCTCTTATAATCTTTCCAGGTCTCTCTTGAAATACTCCTTGAGCCTTAGGTGAGGCGAATTGTTTAATAGATTTATCTATTGGGACTTAGTTCTATAACTCTGCATTTCTACTGGTTGTTTTCTATAGTAGTCTACATTTATTGAAAACAAAAGAATTTTCTTGCATGAGGGATGAGGTCTACATACTACTTTTTTGTATAAGAACGTATACATAGAATGTAGTTATAAATCATGCTGGTTTCATGAATTAGAGTTTGTAGATTCTCTTCCAATAATCACAACTTCTCTAGTACTGAGTAGTTGGCAAGGTTTCCAGCACCAGGCATGGTTTCCTCTTACTGAACAGGTCTTATGTCCAATTAGAGAGCTTTTGGTTACTGCCAAGCTATGTATGCCACTATTGCATTCTTACTGCTGTGGTTCATATAGTATTATAACTGAGTAGGCCAGCTTCTTTCTTTTGGAAGCTTGCATGGAGCCCCCTGGTACCATTAAAGCTAGTCCTCAGTAACTTTCAGGTTAGTTCTAGTTCTGAGTCCTCTGGGCACTCTATCTGAAGTGCATGATGTTTTCAACAATAGACTTACATCTCACCTCTAGAGGGAGACCAAGAGCAATATCTGTAGTCAGTATGTTTGGAGGGGGGTCTCTTGGAGAACTCAAAGCAACACCTCAAAAAAGGTTTTCCATGCCTGGAATTGGAGTTTATATTATGTTGCCTTTGGTCCTTGGGGAGATCATGATCCGTCCAATTCAGAAATTTTCATTCCAACTATACATGAATATTTATCCACAGAATTATATGTAGTATAGAATTTTGTGGGTAGATAGTTTAATAGTATGATTCCTTATGAATTTTCTGATTTCCTTACTGTATTTTACCTTTATCCCCCTTCTTCTGTATTTACCTTTCTCACCCTTAGCTAATCAGAGCTATTAGAAGTGATCTGATCAGACATAATCCTTTGAAGATAAGATCTTTCTCAGTTGACATTTATCAAATTTTATCTATAATGCCATATTCCCAACTTGGCAGATGAACATGAGAGAGTGTGTATATATATGACCCTGTAAATGTTGAGTGCCTATCCTGTGCCTAGGTGCTTATTTTCTTTGTTCCTTCACTGGCTGCTTCTGATTTCTCATCTCTCTAAAGTTACATGCTTTGCCTGAATGCCGACCTGTCATCTGGCATTCTTGTCCTGGAATCCTCAGTTTACAGTCCATTCTGGTAATCTATACATAGCTTCCATTTTCCTAAGCATGAAAAATTTGAGCAATGGTGCATTGCCCAGAGCAGAGGAGGAGGCTACATCCTTCCACAGCTATCTTGAATGACACCTTTGGATACGTTTCCTCAGTTACCTGAGACCTACAAATTTGATGAAAAATTATACCTCTTAGAAGTTAGCAAGGTTGGAAGTTTTGTTCTTCATGTGTTATGGGTTGAATGCTTGCTTTCAATTGTATGTGTTTGAAGCTTCATCAACATGGATATCATGTCAATGTTTATAGACTTTAGCTCTGGAAAATAATAATAGTCAGATGATTTCATAAGGATGAGGTTTCCGTGATGGTCTATGTGGCTTATGAGATGAGGAAAGGGGCTTAGCTAGCTCCTGTTCTTGCCCTGAACTTTGGATGGTGTTATGAGACAGCAAGAGGACCCCGACAGATAAGACCTTTTTATTTTTCCAGTCCCTAGTACTGTGAAGAATTCTTTATAAATCATCCTGTTTTAGGTATTTTGTCATAGATTCACAAAATAGACTAAGAAACTATGTAAACAAGTGGATGGCTTCAGATGTTCCTTAAGGGGAATTCTAAGGATTGGCTCCTTCCTCAGCATCTTCTTCATCTTCTCTACTACTAGCCACTGACATTGTGATGAGCTTTAAGACATCTGGAGTCAAGCCTGTGAACAAAATTAAATGCCAGCCTTCTTGAGTCAATGCCAAGGTTGCCCAGGAAACCTATGTTGACATTTAATATCTGATTGATATTAGACTCTGACTCTTTAGAAACCCAATGTGCTTTTGTTAAATATTTTTCTTTTTAAAAGAAATCTGGGACAGCCACTTTCAAGAACATATGACAAAGCCTTGGCATGTCTACTCTTGAAAAGTCTGAGACATCCATATGAAAGAGTAAACAATATCCACAATTGAACTTGACTTGAGCCATACTGATGCAGGCCAAGTTGGCTTGTAACAATGCTCAGAGCTTGCTTCGGTGTCCTGGTATACACAGTGTCCTTTACTTGCTGGAAGGCCCTGGAAATGTGAAACTTTCCCCCAGGGCTGGGCTTCCCTTCTAATCAGCATGCTGGCAGGATTTCCACACTGGAAGTTGGTTTCTGACTGATGACCACTTCAGAATGGAGGATGTCTGTGATCTAGGAGAGTTAATGGTCTTTCAAACCCAATTTCAGGGGGAGGATTTAAGGAGAATTAATCATAAGAAAAACGTGCAAGGGATCATATCCATCAGCTTGCAATCTCTTAGACTTAAAAGAATTGCCTTTAAAAACAACTAATTTGTACAACCTTTCTAAATGAAATGACTCTCTATAAATTATCTGAAGCAATTTCATGTTAAAAAGTCAGATGCATTAAATATAGGCTTTGAATTTTCATGTCTGCTTAGCTGTCTTTAGTATATGAAGACTTGAAAAAAAACTCTTGCAAAAGAGTTTTAACTGACCGATTTTGGGGACATTTTAAGACAATGTTTCATAAGCAAGCACCTCCTTCCTCATATTATTTCAAGTATATTTTCTTTACATCCAAGGGTTGCAAGAGTTATTGTCTGCATCTTGTGCAGCCTGAGGGTGCTTCTCCTAGCTCAGCCAGAGCTGGTATCTGAGTTCCTGCAGGATTACCAAACACACTGCCAGCAAGAACCTGTTTGACCTTCAGTCATTGAAGCCTGGGTGTCATAGTCAGCATCACAATTTATGCCTGTGATCCTGCATTAGGACATGCACAGAAAGTTGGGGTTCTTATATCCACAGAGCTTTTGTTATCACCTCATCCATTAAAAAAAGATCAAGCTCATGGGGCTGAGGAGATGGCTCAGTTAGAAAAGATCTCATTTTGCAAATGTAAAGACCCAAGCATGATCTTCAGAAACTATATAAAAATAAAACCACTGTATGGCAAAATGGGAGGAGGTCAGTGGGAAGTCCCTGGAACCTCATTTGTCAAAGTTCCAGGTCAATGAGAGACCTTGTATCAGACTTAATTAGGATTTCTATTACTATGATTAAAAAACCATCATGATCAATGTCAATGTGAAAAAGGAAGTGTTTATTTGAACTTAGTGCTTGCAGGCCATCATCCAGGAAAGTCAGGAACCAAGGTGTGGGAAGTTTGGGTTGGTAAATGATGCAGAGGCCATAGATGAGTGTTGCTTGCTAGCTCCCTGGTTGGTTCAACTTCCTTTCTTATGGAACCCAGGACCACCAGCTCATAAATATTACTACCCATAATGAACTGGCCCCTCTCACAACAGTTATTAATCAAGATAATACTCTACAGACTTGTCCATGGGCCAAAATTCTTAGAGAAATTTTTCAATTAATATTTTCTTTTCCAGATATATCTATGTTTGTATTAATTTGACAAAAACATGCAGTACAGTAAGAAAAAGAAAGAAGGTTCCTGAGTAATAACTCCTGAGATTGTTCTCTGACCTTAACAAACACATGAGTGTTCTCTGACCTTTACAAACACATGAGTACATAAATACACATACACCCCCACACATGCAATCAATCATATGAGCATACACATGCATGTATACACACAAACATTAAGTCTTCATAAAACAACTCCTGGAAATACATTTAGTAGTAATAGGATTTTCCTAAAGGATAGAAGAGTTTTTGAATGGCCATCTCTTTGACCTAAAGATATGACCCAATTTAATCACAGATTAAAACAACAAACCAAACCGAATTAAGATTTTTGTGCAAAGTAGAGAAAAGTGCCCTAAAAATCATAGCATACACAGGCTGGAAACTGGTTGATTCCAGTTAAATTTACCAGTTCAGAACAAGTAAGAAAATCATGGTTTATGTGTGACTGGAGAGGCCTTTTATAGGCATCCTCTAGTGGAGCAGAGTGTACAGGGCTATGGGAATGAAGACCTTTTCTTTGCTGCTCCCTGTTCCTGTTTTTCTTCTTACCTTCCTTTCCTCAAATTCTCCATTCCCCTCTTCCTTCCATTTTGACTTCATACAATATATTGCAGAAATATAAATGGGAATGAATTTTGTAGTATTACTCTGGCATATTGGGCAACTCAACTGGCTATTAGGTTGGGGCTGGCTATCAGGGGGAAATACAAGCCCTTGTATTCCTGCTTAATTGCTCTACTTAGTTGTCATACCCATGGGGAGCTTCAGTGGCTTTTGTTTCATTTACTTGGAGATTTGGGGAAAGACACCTAAAGCTATTGAAATCACTCTTTCATTGACACTTAACTCTGCAAGGTGTCATGGACTTGAACATCTTTGTCTTGATTTATATTTGAGAACCTAAGATTCAGAGTTGCTAAGTGGTTTTCCTGAGGTGACTCAGCCTGTTGGTTATAAAGCATTGATGAAAGTTCGTCTGAGGATCCTGCACCGATGGACCTGCCTGAGTCCACACTGAGTTCTTCCTTGAGATGTAATTACAGATGTTATCAAGAGCTAATGCTTGCAAAAATCTTTTTGTTATCATTCCCCGATGCTCACGTTTTTCTAGGTTCAAGATGTTCTTTGAGAAAAGAACTCCTGGGACTAAGCAAGTCTGTGGCTGTGCCCAGTGCTTTGCATTACTTTGTGTTTCCTGAAAACTGAATGCCTCTTTATCAAGAACTTTAATTATTTTCATCAATTGATCTGCAAGTGTCCTTTTGCCTGATTTGTTCCATTTCCTTAGGCACTTAGGCACAAAAGGTGAAACTTCAGAGCCAGGAGGCAGGCCTCAATATTCCTTCTCCTCCATGCCAAGGCTGATGGTGGGGCAGGGATGCTATTTATTAAGAGGATTTTCTTGAGTCTTACCTTTTGTAGAATTTGTTGCAAATTTAGACTTTCGGAGTGCATCATTCAATGCAATTTCCTTCTTTGAAAATTCTGAGAGCTTGTTTTAGAAAGGTAAGTAAATCTACTGTTATCTCAATGGCTGCTTATAATAAGAATTCCTTCCAGAGACCCACTGCTTCTCAGGGTTAGAAATGAGGGAGGGGGAAGAGAGGCAGCTCATCTGAGTGATGGAAACATGCAGAACTTCCATACTTGCAATTAGGATAGAATGTGTCTTATCATGAGCACAGGCTCCTCGCCTTTGTCTTTCTAGGAGGGTGATTAAAAAGTTAATAATGAAGAAAATGCAGTGGGCTCCAAGAGTGGACTTCCCCAAGAAGAGAATGTCTGATACTTGGCCCCATATCCCAGTGGTTTACAAGAGTGTCAGAACAAGGGTTGCAACTCATGAGGCTTTGGGTGACACGTCACTTTCAAATGCTAACAAGTGGAGAGTTTAGAGTTTATTCATACTAGCAGAGAGAGCTCAGACCTCATGGGTCTAGGAGCTCATGTATCCTTCCCATGTGCAGGTACAAACTGTCAACAAAATATATACCCTTTCTCCTTCCTCTGCTAGATGGACCTATAGACAGGCTTCATAAGCCTTCTGACTTTGATCTCATGGAGAAAGATGTTCTTTGTGTACTCTATTGATTTCCTACAGACGGAGTCTATCTCCATAGGTGTTCCAATTAGTACCATCACTTCTCAACTCCCAGGTTCAGAAATAACTTCAGGAATTTCGCTGTATACCCTAGTCCCTTAGCAACTCTTTCCACTATATTGGAATGCAGTCTTTCAAAAGATGATTAATTTAAGAAAATGTCATGAGTGTAACCATGAACCAATAATTCTTGTGTCCTATAATAAGAGGAGCTGAGGACATACAGATACAAAGACACAAGCACGTGAAGATGCAGGAACAAGATGGCCACCTACCAGCTATGGGAGAGGCCTCAAAAGAAACCAGCCCCACTCTTACCTTGATCTCAGATATCCAGGCTCAAGGACAGTTCTGTTGTTTAAGCCACCCAGACTGTGGCCCTCTGTGATGGCATTCCTGCCAGAGTGACAGTGGTCTTAGGCTTTCCTGGGGCATGTTGTGGCTATCTTGTAAATTAAAAAAAAAATGGTTTCAATTAACGACTAACAATTTTACCAGGTTATGGAGGTCCAATGTTTTATTGAAGCCTGTGTGTTTATTGCACGTATGTGCATTGTGCAATAATCTAATCATTTATTATACTTGTCCATGGAAGAATTTTCCATTTCCTTTACAATATTTTAACTTTATTTTTGTGTCTGCATGCATGTATGTCTGAGAGTGTGGTGCACATGTGTGTTATGATATGAGTGTGGAGTTAGGAGAGTGACTTTTGGTAGTTGATTCTTGCCTTTTACCATTCTGAGAGAAGATGTCTGTTGTTTTTTCCACACTGTTGCAGAGCTTCAGGTTGATTCTTCTGTTTCAGCTTCCCCTGTTACAGTAGGAATGTGAGATCATAGATGCCTACCATTGCATCAGGCTCTTTATGTGGGTTTTGGGATCCAACTCAGGTTGTCAAATGTGTACAGCAAGCACTTTTGTTGGATGGATATGCACACATGAATCTTTAGAATCGCTCTATTTTTCTCATAAAAATCACCCTTTGTCCTGTCAGCACCTGCAGACTGCAGTCATGATGGTGAGGTCAGGCTTTAAGGAGCTTTTTGCAGAGACTGGGTTTCTTATTTAAAATAGAAGTATTTTTTTTTTTTATCTGAACTATTCTGAGTTTATTCAACCCTGTCATTGATGCCATGGCTCATGTGTGCCAGAAACTAAGTCAGGAAAAATAGTTCCTATTTTTTTTTTTTTTTAAAGTCTGAATTTGTTTCTTTTTAAAATCATACTAGGTCCTGTGTTGCTCTGGGTACTGATTTCAGCCAGCTCTCTATTCTTGCTCCTGTGACATTCCTAAGTCAATATGGGCTTCACCTTGTTCAGGCAGAAAAATTAGGGTCTCTTTGTACCAGGCAGAAATATTTTGGGGTGAAGTTGATTTGTGAATCATAGATGAGTTCACTGCAGGCAGGAATAAAGCATTTGATTAAACTGCCATTTATGGGAATCATTAGACTCCCACTGTGCACGCTTGATTGCTTGTGTGCTTAATGCTTGCATCTCATTTGTGAGTCGCTGTTCAGAACTTTTAAGCATAGTAAGCCTGTTGCTTCTTTCACCTATTCCGAGTTTACCAAACTTCCCTGGTTTATTGTGCTCAGAGATGATGGTGAACACAGTTGCTCATTGGCTAACATCGATGAAAATATCAGTAGAAATTAGAACAATTATTAAATCAGCATCATTTGTAGCACTAGCTTCAGTGACAGTGGATATGGAAAACATAATATGTGGATGACATTTTATTAATTAGCGTCCCCCTCACTCCCCCATCCAGTGTTTGCTTGGAATGATGATTCGTGAGTCTAAAGAACATGAACACTCACAACGGAGATCTGCCTCCATAGCCTTGTTGCCATGCCAACTATTTCATATTCATTCTTTTGGATGACATCCTTGATTGATTCTTCTGGGAACTTTGGTTACCACAGAAGCTTAAGTCAGGATATTTATTTATTTATTTATTTATTTATTTTTGCCTTGCTATCTTGACAACAGCATCTCTCTTCTCTCCTAGGGAAATACAGATGAATCTTCATGGTGGGTATTATTTCAACCCAAGCTTGTAAATTTTATTATTAAATATTTATCAAAATGAAATAAATGATGCTATTAATTGTCACTCTGATAAAGCTTTCTTCCTGTTGGGATGGTGGCTCCAGGGAACAGAGGTAGGGTTGCCCATGTGAACCACTAGATGGAGCAGCTGGAGAAAATATTTGTATTCAGCTTCATAAATAATTGAAGAAATAAGTAATGAGCTCTTGATGGGTCTGTGGATAAAGTAATGACTGTTTGCCTTCCCTGACAACTTTGGAAGGGATCTTGGGAATGAAATATCATCTTGACAGCCTCCTATCTGTCTGGGACAAAATCAATTATGTTTCTCGTCAAATGTATTAGGAAGATCCGAGCTTGAATTAAACTTAGGCATGAGTTGTTTAATTTGTTTTTAAAGGAAGCTTCTACATTTTTGAGAACAAACACAAAATTAAGAAAAGCATTCTCTATTCATTTCATTCATTTGGATAAAAGCATCCCTCTCTGTGAGATGTCTATGGTTTCTGTGCTGTTTGATATTAAAAACTTTTCATGTTAAATATTGTCTTCTTGGTACTAGAAGCAAAGAGCAATTTGGGTATATTTATAGTGCTTAATAGATGGTCAATGTGTAGCATTTTCTTTCCTTAACCAAGTATATTGTTAATATAAATGATTGGATTGTCCAGCCTAGTCAGCTACTGTCAAAGCATACAGCCTCTGCAGGAGCCCCTTGTAGAGCAAGCATAAGGACCCTTGTTTATAGCAACCCCTTGTTCTTACTTACAAAGTCACCCATTTTTCTGGGATTACATCTTTGTAGTGCTTGAGTGACCTAAGCTTTGACTTAAGTTTGTACCAACTGTGACTGATGAGAGCAGACTTGGCTATGACTGCTCCCAGTATGTTCATTTTGCTTTTCTTTGAGGGTGACTGCAACAGCCATGCACACTCCTCATTCAGTGATCACAGGAAGAGTGAGTGTGGCCTTTAGGGAAGCGTTTTGGCAAACACAACAGCATCCCTCCCTTGATCCAGTCGGCCCATGACTTGGCATTTAACCTATTTGTACACAGGCAAAGGTGTACTGTAAAGATTTTAAAATTGAAGCTTTATGTGTAAAAGTAGAAATCTAGACACAATCTTCATGTCCACCATTCAGAGCCTGGCTGTGAGAGTGGTAACTGTCCATGCAATGGTGATATTCAGAGAGGTGGCAGTGACTCATTTACATGTATTGATTACTGTTCATGTGCTGATATTTCAATGTTCAGGATGCATTAAGTGAAAATTACAAAATTATTATTTGGGGCATGACAACATTTGTATAAATTGTAAAGGACTACATACACACATAGGCACACACACACACACACACACACACACGAGTATAAATGAACAGCAAAGAACTCTCAAAAAAGTAGAAGAAAATGATATTATATGAAGAAATAGGGCCAAGGGAAAGGGTTGAAATATTCTCTTCCTGCTTGTGTGTGTGTGTGTTCCCTTATACTGTTGTCAACATTGTATGTGTGTGTTTAGACATGTATGTGCAGATGGTTGGTGTATTATGTGCATAAGTCAGAGGCAAATGTTGGGTATTTTTTTTTTTATCACTCTCTATCTTATTTTCCAAGATAAGGTCTCTTATTGAACTGAGAGCTCTTTGATTCAACAGCCTTCTGGGACCCTATCCAGCACTGTTTTCTTCATTCAGCACTGGGACTAAGATGTATGTTGTTATACTAGGCTATTCTGTAGTATGGGGATCAGAACTCACGACTTCATGGTGGTCTCACAAGCACCTTACCTATTGAACCATGACCCCAATCCCCATTTGGCCAGTTTTCAAAAATCTTACATATAGAACATTTTATTTTAAAGAGAGAAAGCAAAACAGGATAGCTCATCTAGGTGACTGTGTGCAATCCACCATGAATCCTACTGAGTAATTTGTGAGCTTCCTCTAGTCAGACCTGCCACTGCTGCATTTTCTCTGTGATGTAGAAACCCTAGGAAGCTGGGTTTGAATTATTTTATACTGGAGAGCCAAGAAAAGTCTCTGTCCCAACGCTCTGTGTCAGGGTCTGTATCCACCTCTACTTGTTTCATTATGTGAGCCTCGTCCAGGGCAGTGTGCCAGCTGCAACATCACTACAGGATGGAAGCCTCATGGGTCTAAGAACCTATTTCCTGTGTTCTCTGAGGCTTTTTCCTTGGAATAGTCTGAAGGAGGCAGTGTGAAGGATGCTCCCACAACTTCTCCACAGGGATGCTTCATCGACTTCATTGCTTCCTGACTCAAATCCCTGCTGCAATATGGTGGGAGGGAGACAGGGAAAGTGCTGACTCCTCCAAGGTTGCAGCTATTGCCACTGAAACACAACTGATGCTCCTAGCTTGCCCCTCTGGCTTCCATTCTACTGCATGCTACTCCTGAGCATTCTGAGCTGAGCTAGGTCTTTCAAGGATATGGCATTGGACATCCACATCTCACAAAATCAGATGGGGTACAGTTTTGAGTCTAGAAGGCTCTTTTAATCAGGGCATTAGGCACACAATAACTACATAATGAATAAGGAGGAATGCAAACACATCTAGTATTTTAACTTAATTGTAATAGCTACAATAATTTCTGAGGATAGTCCCGTCCTCCTAATTTCTCCCAAATTTGCAGCACAAATGTGATGTGGACCCAAGAAATCTTTCATCTAATCATATGTAGCTTGTGAACAATTCCATCTAAAACATACAAAATGGTGCCTCTCTAGTTGACCTGTTGTTTAGTCTACTGTACTATCTGTACAGGTGTGGAGGGCACACTTTATTCATGTGAGACATTCATCAATACACACTGAGGAAGAGAGTGCAAATTTGGCAGCAACCAGGGCCAGAGCAATGCATTCTTATGGAGTGAATAGGGCTAAAGAAGCCTTGAATTGTCAAAGATGATCTTTCTGATAAATTATAAATTGAAGCTAGAGAACTCAGTTGCAAATGTTCCAGGGAGTGGCTATTCAATATACTTTTCCTAATAGATGTGTTTCTTGAGCAGGCATTTATTTACCAAAGCAGCATACACAAAGCCAAGCAAGGTATACACTCTGGGAAGAATGGCTAAGACTCTAGGAAAAATAACAGTGCAGTTCGCTGCCCGAGGTGGGGGACAGCATAGTGGGCTCTCAACTACAGGTTTAAAAAGGATGTTTTCATACATATGTAGGGGGTGAGTCTCATAATCATGGGGTTTGGATTTCCATTTAGAGTATTTCTCCCAATTTCCCAATGTAGGTGATGTTATAATGACATCAGGTCTTTTGAAAACCCTTTGCTGCTGCTGCTGCTGCTGCTGCTGCTGCAATGATGGTCTCTCTCTCTCTCTCTCTCTCTCTCTCTCTCTCTCTCTCTCTCTCTCTCCCTCCCTCTTCCCCTCCCCACCCCCTCTCCTTCTCCCTCTCTCTTCTCCTCCCCCTCCCTCTCCCTCTCTCTCTCTCTCTCTCTCTCTCTCTCTCTCTCTCCCCCCCCCCTCCTCTCTCTCTCTCTCTGTGTGTGTGTGTGTGTGGACTATCCTGGTACCCTAGTTTTCAGACATAGTGGGGACAACCTAATTGCAGCTTCAAGGACATTGACCGATGACCATGAACAGATGCAGTTACCAAGGGTAGCTGTAATTTCCTTTCTTACCTCATCTCTAAATCTTTGTTTGTGGGCAGGCTCTATATACTCTTTTCTGGAATAAGTAAAGGAATCTTCCGAAGCCATTCTTCCCTACAGTTTGGTTTGTTGCTTTATATGTATTGGGAGAAGGTGTGAAAAGTGTCTTGCATGTGTGCTTGGGGAGGGCTGGTCAGGGTGCAAGTTAGAGACTGCCAAGGTCGACATGGGCTCTGTTGTTTCTCCCTAGAGTTGTATCCTCCATTCCTGCCTAACTCACCTCTAGCAACAAGCACGCCATCTCCTTCCGTGTTCTTCAGCTTGAATTATGAGCCCTTTGATTTCACATTCATTTTAACAGGCACATTTGTGTCTACTGTAATAATGGCTTCATGAGGGCTGGAACAACTCCATCCATTAGTGGCTTAAAACTCTTGACAGAGTCTTAGCTGAGCACAGTATTAACTGAAGGAAGTAGCTCCGGAGGCATGCCTTTGAAGGGCACTTTCATTTGCTTTTGATGTTTGGAAAGGATATTTGTGTAGCTCCAGCTGAAATTGTCCTTATTTTCCTCCTGCCTCAGCTTTCTAAGTGTTCACATTGGAGGTGTGTGTATTCCCGTGTCTCTCCCTTGAAGACTGTGTCTTGCCTTGCTCTATCAGAGCTCTCTTTGTCTTCTCTCTGCCATGGGTCCAGTACTTGGCCACATTACACAATCCCCACCATAGCGTCTGACTCACCACAGGCAGAATCAGCAGAGCTGAGTCTCCATTGACAGAAAACAATGAACCTACTCTTGAGCCAAAATAAGTGTTTCCTTCTTCAGGTTGACTCTCTAGGTATTTAGTCACAGTGACAAGACTAATGCAACACTGCTCCACTGTTGGGTGTTTGGTTGTATTTGTCCTGCTTGCCTATTATCTGTCACTCAAACTGCGAGACACCTCATTGGTTTATAAAAAATACTGCTGGGTTATGATTATCATTTTCAAATTTAGGTGTGTAGGGACTTTGCAAAAAGCTTTGTTAGAGCCACGGGGATAAACTATATGCCCGACTCTCTTTGCCTGGGAGGCAATGGGATTCCCCTGTTCCTTCTGCTGTATGCTGTTTTTCTGTCAAAGACTGCTTGTTCTCTTTCACCCTCTGCAGTCTGATCCATCCTGTGTTGGAGAGCCGTTTGGCCACGCCCCAAGGGCGGGCGTACGCCTTGGCTTGTCCTTGCCATTGACATCTCCTTGTATGGCGTGGGGCTGTGCAGACAGTGGCGTGAGGCTACATCTGACCGCTCTGGACCTATGGGCCACGATCCGTGATTGGCCAGTATGGTGTACTGTTACTGTTAGGCCGCCATTCTAAGATGGCGCTGGTTTTCCAAGGCCAGTTCAGCTTCCCTGAGTAAACAAGCCTGTTGCGCATGTGTCAGTTATGCTAATTAGCTAGTGACAGTTATGCTAATGAGGTATTGGCAGTTATGCTAATTAGTTTATGGCAGTTAACCAATCCTGAGAGAACACGGACCTATGCTAATGAGGTGTTTTCTATCTAACCTATCCTGAGCTACCTAGCCCGCCCGCTTCTGCTGCTCGGGTCCCCGTAGTTCAGTTTCGTTCCTGAAATAAAGCTGTTTGAGCAGGATCCGACCGTGTCGTGTCTTACTTGCTGGTCGAGGCGGACGCGACACTGTGAGCATTTCACAAGGTAGCACAGCTTTCCTCTCTGCATACAGCTTCTTTCTGTGTCTCAGCTTATGGGACACAGTGGAAACTTTTTTATCTTCCATCCACTCTGAGACCAGCTTGTGTTCAGTAACTTGCATTTTAACATGAAAAAAAATTGTCAAGATTGCTGCATTTAAAACGAGCCCTTTTACCATGTCACAGGAGCATCCTGTTGGAAGAGGTGTAAAGGCCGGGCGGTGGTGGCGCACGCCTTTAATCCCAGCACTTGGGAGGCAGAGGCAGGCGGATTTCTGAGTTCGAGGCCAGCCTGGTCTACAGAGTGAGTTCCAGGACAACCCGGGCTACACAGAGAAACCCTGTCTCGAAAAACCAAAAAAAAAAAAAAAAAAAAAAAAAAAAAAAGAGGTGTAAAGTGTCTGCGTACACCATTTTTTTTTTCACATTGGATCCACCTGCCTGAAATTTCTAAATATTGGGTTAATCCTTATTTTTTTGTTTTGTTTTTTGTCTCCAGTAAATGTCATCGTTGAGTTAGACTTGGTGACATATAGTTTAGGGTCTGCTGGCATGACAAAGAAAACACATTTATATTTGAATTTCAGAGAAGCAATAAATAACATCCCAAACCTGATATTCAAGTTCATTTTTCAAATCCACCTCGGGTGCAGATCCTCTCACATCTGTGAAGATGTTCCTGTAGTCTAAGGTGTACCTTTACTGGAAAGTCACATTCTGTCCTTTCCACCCTGTGAGCTTTACAAGTCATCCTTGTTTTTCTCAGGACCCACTGAGGCTTCACCTCTGCTCTTAACTGTGGAACTTGGCATGAGACTCTTGTTGAACAGTTTTATGACATGCATGTTTTACTTCTGCCCTTCCCTTGTTGAAGACATTTGGTATCCTCCTGAAAATAAACAATGGATTAAGGAATGAAGGGCAGACAAGGAAGAAAGCTGTATCTCCATTTCAAATCCCTTACCAAAGAAGTTGAGGATAACATTCGTTGTTTTCCCTTACTTAAAAAAAAATAATTTAAATCATCTCTCTGCTTCTACAGCTTATGTGAAGACTTTTGTGATGAATGAAACTGATTTAATCCTACTATAGAATCTGAATAATTACAGCTCCTAATTGTCTGTTTGCCTCCTAAAAACAATACAAACATTGACTTAACTGGCCTTCCATGTCAAAATACTTCAAAATGTAAGTCACTTTTTAAAATGGCAAAGGGACAAGGTTATTTCTCTGGTAGACTGGGGCATCAGTACTTGCCAGTGAATCTCACACAATAACAATAATAAATGTTTCCAAGGATGAGGAGAAGTTGGAATCTTTTTTGTAAACCACTGATGATACTAACATTGTATAGTTACTATAGGAAGCAGTCTGGATGTTTCTCATAGAACTACTTTATTCTCCAAGAGTTCCACTAATATCTGTGTTGGTGTGATGGTTGATCTCAGTTGTCTGCTTAATAATATCTAGAATTACCTGAGCACAAGTGGGGGTTTATTTTGATTAGTTAAATGAGATAGAAAGACCACCAAGGGTGTTGCCACTCTCTGGGATGGGATCCTAGACAGCATAAAAATGAGAAAATTAACTGAGTAGTATGTTAATTACTTGTTTCTTCTGAACCGTAGATGCAGGGCGACCACCTGCTTCAAGCTGCCACCACCTTAATGTCTTTACCACAATAAACTAATCTGCAAATTATGAACCAGAGTAACACCGTTCTTCCTTATATTATTTTTCCGGGATATTTTAGCAAAACAATAAGAAATAGACTACTATAGTCTTCAAAAGAAGCAAAATCAGGCTCTTGGACTGACATCAGCATCCCTGTGTTTTCCTAAGCACTGTTTGCAACAGTTATCTCCACAGATCCAAGGAGGCTTCAGCAAGTGACAAGTCAAATTACTTGTAGCTGAATATACAGATTTCTTAATTTGAAGTTTTCAAGACTTACTAGTCCCTTGACATAAGTAAAATTCAATAATGCGTTTTTACTGATCATTTATACACTGCTCATCAGAAATTTAAGAATCCGGTCCCATGAAAATTCTTCTGTCCTTACTTCTCTGCTTGTTCACCACAAAAGGATTTCAGTTTTAAATCTTAATCTTGTTTCTGTCCATCAGCTTCTGGATTGCTGATGCTGCGTTAAAATTGAGAGTGCCTGAGGTATCAAATCCTATTGCACTAATTAATTTATAATGAAGACTGTAATTGCTATAGTGATGAAAATACTCATGCATTCTCTAATACTTTCTCCTGAAGCTGAGACACATGAAATCCAAATTACATTCAGATGATTACTTTGTAGGCATGGAATTAAGAATGAGGGTGGTCATGTGTCCTCTAGTACATGAGGATGTACTTCATAAATGGTCATTTTAGCTGCAGGAAAGGGTTAGTATTCAATTATTAACTTTCTGTCCTTGGTTTCCCTTTTAAGCCTCATGGTTTCTGCTTTACACATGGAATGAACCCCCTCTAGCTTCTTCCCATCTGTTATCCCCTTTATTTATCTGAATAAGGTTTTACCGGGATGTAGCTTTATTGAATTTCATGTTGTTTCATCAACCACATTTCTTGGCTGTTCCTGCTAAGCCCAGTGAGAGGTCCACACCTGTACTGATCTGCAAACCCACCAGTAGGAGGGTTTCATACATACACTAACCTGTAAATATTTCTATGTGAGGGCTCACACTTAGGGTGACTGCAAACAAGGCAGTATGAGGGACTCAACCTGTACTCATGTGCAAACTTTAGAATATAAAGGTCTCACACTGAGACTCAGCTGGGAGTGTGAGTGGCTCACAGCTGGACTTGCTTAGCAAGGGGCTTAAAAGTGATATTAACCTGCAAAACCAGCAGTATGGTGGGTCTACTCTGCACGGGTGTGGTTTACAATTGACATCTTGACTAGTGCATGAACAGTTTCCCTTTCTGGGCAGTTATGATGCACATTCACGCTTTGATAGGTCCCGATTGTATTAAGCTCTTACTGAGTATTTCACAGACCATCCCTAAGGCATGCTCCATGTGTTTTCCTACTTTATTCCTTCTTTCCTAGTTTCTAATATTATATCACCAGAAAATTTCTGCACCAAGTTCTGTCTCATACTCTACTTTTGGGGAAAGATGAGGGGAAATTGGTCTTCACGATGTAGGAATTAACTCTTTACTCAACGAGATGGCTATAGACCCTAGTGCTGTTGCAAGTGGGAGTGCTGTAGCCCTTGGCTTGTAAGTATATTTTGGTTGTTGAGATTTCTACATCTTCTGGGCTTATTTGGGAAAGGGGAAAAAAGAAGTGTTATTTATGCTGTGTCAGGGGCCCTGGAAAGACTAGAGATCCATGGCAACTAGAGGACATTGAAGCTTCCTGGCTTTTACTAATAGCACTCGAGAAGCCTAGAAAGAATGCCAGGCTCAGGCAAGGTCTGCATCCACAGAGGCTTACAGTGAAAATACAAAAACCTTCCCATTTTTCACATTAGAAAATGAAGGACAGATGATATCACAAGTGAAAAAAAATTGTATCTAAAGTTGCATTCAAATAGTAGAGTGTTATTCAAATAGTAGACTCCCCCAAGGATCCCAACACCAAGTAGAATTGAGACTCTCTGGTGACCTTGTGTCCTTGAGTTACATGGGACCAGAGATAAATGGAATGGAAATGGAATGGAATGGAATGGAATGGAATGATGGAATGGAATGGATGGAATGGAATGGAATGGAATGGAATGGAATGGAATAGAAGAGAAGTAAAAAGACTGAGTTCAACCCAGAGCCCAAGTTAGCCTCCTGTTTATGAACATGTACATGACACTCTGAGATCTAGGCTAGGAATGCTTCAATAAATGGCAGTCATACACCTACTTCCTCCCCAGTATCCTAAGCTTCCTATTTCATAGAGATTTTTATATTCTCCTTATGTAATGGAAGCCTCCCTCATTCAGCTGGAGGTAAATGTGCATGAGAAACTTGTACAATATCCAACATGGTGGTGAAGTAGAGGGGAAATAGGTCTCTATACTGAAAGCAAGTTATCTCATCAAACTATCTGTTGGGAGCAGTAAGAACAAGGGTTACATTTATGGGTGAAGTCTTTTACCATCTATCTATCTATCTATCTATCTATCTATCTATCTATCTATCTATCTATCTATCTATCATCTATGATTTATTAGTTTTACAGGTTTAGAGAGATGGCTAAATGGATAAGAGGCCTTTTCATTCTCCAAAAGATCCAAATTTGGTTTTCATCTGTGTTGGGTAGCTGACAACTTCCTGTAACTCAAGCTTCAAGAGATCCAGTGCCCTCTTTTGGTCTTCCACATATATGTGGCCTATAAATACACAAGGAAAGACATACATAAAATAAAATAATAAGCCATTTTAAAATAAAATAATTATATTGTCAATGTATGTGTATGACATAGTGAAAATGGAGTCTCTCTCTCTTATCTGTGTGTATCTCTCTGTGTGTGTTTGTGGTGTGTGTGTGGTGTTTGTGTGGATGTGTGGTGTGTGTGTTTTTAGTGTGTGTGGTGTGGTGTGTATGTATGGTGTAGTGTGTGTGTGTGTGTGGTGTATGTGCATGTGTATGTGTTTGTGGTGTGGTGTGTGTGTGTGTATGTGTGTGTGGTAGAGTGTGTTTGTAGTGTGTATGTGGTGTGTGTGTGTGTAAGGTCAGAAGAGAACTTCTGGGAGTTGGTTCTTTTTTTCTTCCACACTTGTAGGCAATTAAACTCTAGTTATTAGGCTTGCAGACACCATGGTAGGAATTTTAAGGATGTCACATCACTCTTGGAAGAATAAAAGCAGGATAGGGTATAATGTACGGGCACAGGGGCATGCTTTTATGACTAGTGATTGAGTATCCTTGAAGAGATAAGGGGATTGGGCCCTCAGGTGCCATTGGAAACCCACCTGAAGCTGGTGGTAGGTACAGTGGTGCCCTACAGCAAATGGATGGAGAATTTTAGATATGCTTTAGCAGGTTGAGAAGGAACTCAGAGGAAAGGTTCTGCACAAAGTTGCAGGGGCACAGAAGAACAGAGCACACATCCATCACCAGAGGGCACACCTTCACTGCATCAGTAAAGTAATGCGAAGAGAAGGACAAATTGCATCATTCATGGAGTGCTAGAAGATGAGAGATAGTTCCCTTGAAGAGCCAGTGGGCTGCCCTACTGGTAAAAGCTTAGGTCCTAGTGGTTTGGGGAATACAGCCTTTCTCCCTTTCAGATAAATGACAGGTTACTGCATTCATTCTCTCATTGTTAAGAAAAAGCCTTAGTGCTTAGGAAGAGTCTGGCATTCAGAAACTGTGTAGTGCTTCAACCCATTTATCAGGTGACTGGAAATGCTTCTGGTTTTGAATGCTTTCAGAGCATAAAGAGAGCTATGCAGCAGTTTCAGCTGCAGTGCAAATTGCTCTGTTGCTCATAGCTATGACTCATGAGGCTGATGGTGCTTGAGGATAGCCAGAGAGGATCAGGCTGCTGTGGAGAGGCGAGTAAGACTCAAGTACAAGGATCAGTGCAGATCCCTGGCATTCTGGAGCAATGCTAAACCTTCTGTGATAGCAAACTACTTACCACTGGAGAGTGCTGGGATACTGGGCCCTAAAGTCTGACAGGAGATCCTTTTCATGGCCTGGTTATTATCAAATCCACAACGTCATAAGGCTGATATCTATGGTACCAAGCCATCTTAAATTATAAATGGCTCACTAGATATGTATAAGTGGGAAAAAACCTAAAACAACAGAAAACCCCTAAACTGTATGAAGGAGCCCTCACTCCTATTTCATTCATCTCTAATGACAACACCTAAACTTTCACTCTTGTACTTGTGGCCTTCTGGAAGTTTCCTCACATGTCCAATTTACAGTAGAAGAAAGACTTGAATCTGGGATGGGCATGGAAGAAAGAACCACCACTACCACACTGCAATCTCATTCACAGAGCCTAGAGGAAAGGAGCTAGAGTGACTCCTCCTGTTAGGCTGTAGAAAGAGGATCCTCTGACTGGAGTATGGATGAACAGGTAGGCGACTGTACTCATCGAATGGCTTGGCTGCTCACAAGAACCCTGAGGAACAAGTAAGTTTGAGGAAGAACATATGCATGACAATTTCTTTTTCACAGAAACTGGCTTAAGTAGGTAGTATTATTTCATTAATTAAAGACTAAATAATGGTTATTAACATGGTCAGTATAACCTGTGGGAGGTAGATCCAATATGAGTTTTGAAGTTCAAAAAAATTTCTAAATAAATTAAAAATTTTTAGAACAATTTTTTGGTTAAAAATATCATGAACATTGTTTCAGGTGTTCCTGTTCAGAGAAGAGCAAGCATTTAAACACAGTTTAAACAAGGAATCGTGAAAATTAAGTTTTGGGGTGAGCTGTGTTGTTCCAAGATGTAGCGCAATATTTTACTCATTTTTTTTTTCCGTTTGGTGGGCTCTTCCGGCCCAGGTGAAAGGAGAGGTGGAGGCTGCCTTCTCTGTTGCCGCCAGCGCTGCTGCCAGCCATGTCCTCCAGCTTCCTGTGTCTCTGTTCCCTTGGCTGTGTGATGCCATAAGCTGGAGCGGTTCTACTTTCTGTAAACCCTTTCCGATATAGCTGGAAGAGAGAGTGGCACCCTACCTGCAGGGCCAGGTGGGAGTGGGTATCTGGGTCTTTGTGAATGCCTGAGAGGGCTGTATGGTTTCAGACAGGGGTCAGCCAGGTAGCGCAGACCAAAAGCAAAGGTGGGAAAAAGATCGGAGGATTAGATCTTTTGGGCCAATGTGAAAAGCCAACCTGGTCCCAGGAGCTACTTACCTTTTTTTTTTTTTCAAACAAGAATTCCTGTGTGGATCCATGTGGGCCACCAGCTGTGGTATGTGTCAGCTATTTGTGCCCCATGTTGCAAGCCAGATGCCAGGCAAGCTACCTGTCTGCCTCGCTGCTGGGGTTCCCAGAGAGCCACCAGCACGCCACTCAGGGGAGGCAGAATGCAGTCCATAATGGGGGTCCTCAGTCCCTGCTTACCTAGAGTGGGAAACGTGGAGCCTGAGACGATTTCTGTGTTTCTTAGTCTCCTGTGTACCCAGGTACCACTCACTAGCATACAGCTGGGAGTTGGGAACCGGGGTCCCCAGTCCAAGCTTCCCTCAGGGCTAGGGCATCCACCTGCCGGCAGGAAAGGGAAGGCAGAGCCCAGGATAGGACCAAACCCTGTTGGATTCTGAATGAGTGACGAGAATACAGAGGAGCTGGAAGAGAGAAAGCTTTCTTCCGCATACTTAGGCAAGGCTCTTTACTATGAAGGCCTCCTGCATGGCGATCCTTGATGAAGAGAAGGACCTTGCTTGTTCTAATTGCTTTATTTGATGGTGGGTGTGATTCACGGCCTCTACTCAGGGTGAAGCAGGGATTAAATACCTTTTGCTGAAAGGAATGCCCAGGAAGGGAAACTCATTGTCTGAACACATCATTATTAGCATGGAAAACTCCACTTTTTTATGCTATGGGACTGATTGCCGTGGTCCCCAGTGGAGTGTCATGGTTACATGCTCCAGAGTAGTAGAGTTAGGCAGGGAGTTGGTCCCACTCCTACCCTTCTCAATTTTGAGATTCATGGGGTTTGAGCTTACTGAACCTTACCAGCTCTTCTGTCTGGTGGTGCAGTCTTCTTGCCTCAACCGCTACTAATAAGAAATGGTTAAAGCCAGGAACTTGTGATTCACTGGTGAGCCTGTCTGTGCCCTACTCTGCAAATTTAGGATTATTTGGAATAGATGTCTCACAGAATTTGGAGAAGCGGTGAAATGGAAAGAAGTGTTTCTGTCTAGGACACAATAAGAAGCCAGTTCACTTAAAAATATGAATGCCTCTTTGTGAGTTCTGGTTTCTCATAATGGTGGAGTCCTATGGTTTGCATTTTAATAAATTCAATTGGCTAAGAGGATCCAGGATTTCTTCTGTAGTGGGATGGCTAGCTTGAGGTCTGTTTTTTGATGCCTCTAAGGTGATTATAATTGCAAATAGAAAAATGAATCAATCTGATTCTGATCAGTACGTAGGTGCTTAGAACCCTTGATGCTGAGGATCCCAGCCACACTAAGAAACAAATCTGGAGAGGGAAACAGAGTAGACAGTGTTGAGTATGGATTATGACCCAGGATGTGGGACCACAGTGAGATGTGTGGCTTATGCAACAAACACATTTTCTTACATTATATTTTTTTAGAGAGTGTGTTCAATCATCTATTTGAAGGCTTTCTGTTGTACTTGATTCAATGAAGTATCTGTTCATCTGATTGGTTCAAGGCCTTGACTATAGCAGACACATGCCCTTTCTCATGTGTGTCCATTCTCCTTCTATCTCATCATTCCCATAGCAACCAACCTCCTTATATATACCCCGAAGGTACCTTATCTTGTTGGTGCTATGGACTTTTCATTGTCTCTTTCATTCTCTGGCAACAAGGAACACACTTGATCCTATCCAGACTTCCAAGGGAATGAATAGGCTATAGTGTAACTCTTTGCTAATGAGAACATAAAGTCTGTAGAGGCATAGTTGTTTCTTTTGGATGAGAGACACATTCTACAAAGGCATCCAGTGGGACTGAGCCCAGATGCTCACTGTGTGACCAGCTGGATCATGCAAAGTTCAATTCCTTTCACTCCTATGTTTCATGTTTGTCAGTTTCCCTCCCCTGTTCCCTGAGGTTACTTCCCAGAACAGGCTTGTATGCAAGCCCTGTCTTAAACTTTGCTTTTGTGGAGCAACTGACAGGCCTAACACATAAGGCCCTAAAGTACAATAGAGGCCATCTTTATGCAGGGGCTTAGGGTTGTGCTGAGGAGATCTGTGAACAGAAAGTTCAGGGGAACTAAAGTTGTTATGGACTGCGTTTTTCTGATCCAGTCTCAGATGCCCTGGCTTGCATGGAGGTGATAGGGGAGGGCAGTAGCCAAGAGTGGAGGACACTGTTCCTGTATACTTACAGTAATCCTGTCAGCTAGAAACACTGCAGTCTCTTCATTTTACCAGGGAGGAAACTGAGCCAAAGAGCAGCTTGAATGACTGACTGGATGACTGACAGTCTCTCTCTTCTCTCTCTCTCTCTCTCTCAACACCACACACACACACACACACACACACACACATTCATTAAAATAGAAGAGGTTAGCAGGAGGGAGACAGCAATGGAGAGTGAATATGGCATACTTGAAAGAAAATGACATGTAGCCACATAACACTTAAATACATATACACTAATGGGATATCTTTATAAAGAACCTTACAGTATTTTTAGTACTGGGAGGAGATGTGTGTCCCAGTGTCCTTGGGTTTGTGGCAGTTTCTCTGTTGGATCCCTGCTGTTCTGGGTCTGGGGTGAGTTTTCCTTTTTTCTGTAGTGTGATTAAAATTCTTTCTATGATGTTTCAAAAATCCCAGATTCAGTGAATCTTCTTCCTAGATTCTCGTACCTTGCTTTTTTTTTTTTTTTTTTTTTTTAGGTTTGTTGTTGAAAGTTGCTGGTTATGTGCTGTGAAGTGAATAGTTTAGAGTAACAAAGATTTATTTAACAAAGGCAAAGCTGTATGTTTCAGACTGTTCAGTAATTAATATTGGCTTTTCAATTAGTTTGAACTTGGCTTTGGCTTTGGTTTTCTCATGTGGGTAGTCTCATGTTTCTTTTTAATTTGTATATATCCAAGTACGGAAGGGTTTGGATTTCCCTTGGTGTTAAGGTGAGTTTCTCCAGGATAGACTTTCTTGTTTGTAATATGCCAGGGTAGACTACTGATGCTTAATGGCTCCTTTCTTTGTAGAAGCCCCTCCCATGAACTTGTTTCTTACTGCATCTCATTCTTTTGCCATTGATGTGAACATTTATGTTTCTGATTGAATTATTTTAAAAAGAATGCTCAAAAAAAAAAACCATGGCAAATAGTTAGATCTTACTAAAGAACAACAGAGTAGCAGCTTTCTCCTCTGTCTGGGGGAGGGAGACAGAATAACTTTTGTAGGGCTTCTCCCAGGACAAGAGACACTTCCTTTTCATGTTGGTGGCTCTAATTTCCCAAAACATTGCAGTGATGCGAGAATACCAAGCCTCATGATGTGTGGTGTGATGGAGGAGAAGTGTCCCTTTCTCCATGCTTTCTTTGCATGGGTCCACGGTGAGGCAGGCTCTGCCTTGCAGATCTGGTGGCTGTTAAATTCCTCCACCTCCATGTCAAGTCTGTATGTACACCTTCTGAGTCTTTTTCTTACCAACACTGCTGCTCCTGCCATTTGAGAAGGACTTCTCACTAGTACACAAGCCTGCAAGGTGCCTTAGATGAAGTCATTTCATGTGTTCTATACAGGATCCCGGCACTTCCCAGTTGTTGAGATGCCAATCCTCCCTTTAAGAGACGGGGCCAATTCTGTGTAGGTGTGTGTGAAGCAGCTGTGTGAAGTGATGTTGAGAAATGTATTAAGAGTCAGGATTACCTAACTGCAGAAGCTGTACTCAAACGGGACAGTCTTTTGGTATCTACTTTTGAGTACCCAATCTTGCTACTCTCCTGTCCAGACACAGCTCTCCTCTTTAGGTGCAGAGTCCATTCAGACTCCTCATAACCTTCGTCTTGTTCTGAAGGTCTCTTTAGTTTTTCTTAGTGAGGCATTTACAGTTTTCCCTCTAATTCATGTGTCAGTACAGCATCAGACCTGCTATAACTTTTGACATCATTGTAATCGATGCTGGAGGCAAAGGCATATTGCTTGTTGCACTGGACACAGGAAGGATTGGGAATCTTGACTGGAACAGGTCTTGCTCGAATTAGAACAAGGCTGTGAATTGACTGTAGACACATCTCCAATGTCTTCTTCATCACATTTACATTTGGCAAGTCTTATTCTTACAAAAGTTAGCCAGGAAATGGCATTTCCAGGGATCTCTGACAATTTTCTGAGAATAACCGACTGAATCAGCCTTTTGCAGAATGAAAAGTCCCGAGGGATACACACACCCATAGGCAGGATGTAGCAGACACAGGTGCTGAGCAGATCAGCCTGGACTCAAAGAAAGCCCATCTAAATATATCAGTGTGAACGTGGTCTTCTTGCTTCTGGGGCAATGACAGCATCTGTTTAAGGGTCACTGTAGTTGTGTGGTCTCAGGGATCTTTCCTCTTTGCAGGTTACTGATCTCAGCTCTGTAAGATTTTGCTATCAGCATCCTGTGAACAGCAGTAGTAAACCAGTTAGCTTTGATGCAGTTTCCAAAAGAAAAATCCCAGGGTTTTCCTCAGTGATGCTGAGTGTGTTGGTTCAAAGGTATTTGAAGCTGCTCCTCTAGCAAAGAGAGACTTCTAGAAGTACTCTGTCAAATAGCAGCACTCTGGGGCTTCCAGATTTAACTCCAGAAAACTCTCAGAATCTTACAGGGCATACATGGCCTAGAGGTAGACTTGCAAAGCTATTGTTCAATATGTTTATCTTTTGCAATAGATGTGAGGCCTATAACAAACAGCTGACCTCACAGAGACCACTTCTGGCTTTTTATTCTATTCAATTTACCTTGTGTCCAAATGGAGTTCATTCCATCACTGCAGAATTCCAGAATATCAATACTCTCTTCTCCCTCTGCTCTCTGTGACATTACATTCTGTTTCTCTACTCCTTGAGAGCTTTAGTCCTGAGCACTTACTTTGGGAAGTTGCCTCCCACCACACCTTTTTATAAAAATAAAGGCTGTAAAGATGATGAGAAAAGAGACTGAGGGCCAGGTGGTATGTGTAACTTACCACAGGGTCAAGAGGCTTGTTAGAAAGTCTACTTCTTTCATCTGTTAGTGGGTTTCAATAAAACTACAGTTGGAACAATCTCCAGCATCTACCATAAACTGGGAACTGGGTTTGAAAGATTGTTTTTTATTACTCATCTCCTATCCTAGATGGTGATAAATTTACCTGTATGACCACAGACATGGAGGTGAACAAGCAGGACTTAAGGAGTCTTGGTTGGCTTGGGGCAAGCAATATCAGGAGGCAGAAGGAAAGAGCCAATTCAGGAAAACATCACAAAAAAGAATCAGAGACTGAGTAAGAAAAGGGACAAAAGACAATCCAGGATTAAGTCCGCATTATACCAGGATGGAAGACAACTCAGCTAGGCTAGTCTTGAAGGTGTCAAAGCCAGGTGCTACTACTTGTGACAATTTGAGTCAGAGAGCCCATCCCCTTCAGCTCTGAGTGTCTCTAAACTCTCCTGCTTATAGGGCTGTGAGATAGTCCTTCCCTCTGATGCCATGGAGTTAGAGGACTGACTGGGGCTCATGGCAACACATGGGGTAAGTGGGGTTTGGGGACTGAGTCTTCTACTGATGTACTAGGCACAGAATCCTGTACTAGGAATAGAAATCACATGCCGGATGTTTACTCCTGTGACCTAGGAGGCAAGAATTAGCACTTCTCGGCATAGCAGTGTAGTTAAGATCCTGAGATCTAGGGTCAGTCTTGAGCCTTAGAAGTTGCCCCTGCATTTACCAGTAGATAAAGATCACAAGTTACTCTATGAAGCAAGTCCCTTCATCCATAAATTATATTTCTTTTAACAGGTTTCATGAGGAATGATGAAAGGCTTTTTATGAAGAACATGCATAAAATATTTAGAACAGGGCCTGACATACATTTTATCCCGAATAAATAACTCAATTGATAATAAAATACTTACAAAATGTACTATATTCGGTAGTAGTAAAATTACTGATACAATTTTCAGTGTATAGTGCATAAATAACTCTATCCAGACAAAGTTATGGCCCTTGACCACATCCTAGGGGAATTACCTTCCATTCCTTTGGGATGTCCAATGTGTCAAGAATGCCAATGCTATTTGTGGGGACACCATCATAATACCTGATAAAATACTTTATGTAGATGACTAGTGTTTGGGCATCTTTGTAGGTTGTTATTCAATCATGCCACATACACTAAACTCAGGGGAAGTTTCTGAGTTGTTAATTTTCAGTGTGAACATTGGGGTGTGCATGTACTGGGAGTTAGGTAAGTGAAGCATGAAGCTCTGTATTCTCATCTTGTCCTCAAATTCTACCCTATGTGCCTCTTGACTTGACTGGCTCTAATTTGCATATGTTAAAATTATAATACTAAGTATAGCACTTTTTGAGTTCTGTGAGTCACCCTAGCAGATTATCAAACGTGAAGGCAAATGTCTGAGGTGGGATGTCCTTGGCAAGTGGGACCTCACAGCAAGTATCAGAAATTTTGGGCAAACTCACATATTTACACCTTTGTCTGGCTGACTGTGCTGGTTGTTGATCCCAGGCACAGCCTGCAAACCAAGAAGCTCTAAAACTGCCCTTGAGAAGAGGTACATCTACCTCCATGCTTTCCTAGGATTTCTACGTTCAAAATCCTCCTCAAATTTGGCCCATCTGCTTTTCCATCTTCTGTACATCCTAAGCCCACAATGTTTCCCGGGAATTGGAAACATAACTTCTTCAAGGGTACTACAGACACTTCAATTTGCACATATATATAGTCCTGCACTCCTAGGGGACTCCATGACATTGGATTAAGGATAGCAACTATGTATTTAATATTGAGAAGTAAGAGTTTGTGTTATCTAGACAAGATGAACATATCTAGGATAGCACTTTGTTCTTTGTCCCTGAACACTGGGATACCCCATTTTGATTGACTGATTGACTGATTGATTGTATATTTGCTCCTCTGGCATTAATAGAACAATGTCCAGAAATTGATTTAGTCCTTCCATCATGTGAGTTCCAGGGATAAAACTCAGGTCATCTTGCCAGCCCTCTTTCTTTATCTTACTTATCTCTACAAGTAACAATGTAACAATCAGGGCTTAGTCTTTGGCCTACACAATGAAGCTGATACTTTAAGGGACCTCTGAGTTTATTTCCCGGCCTCCTTTTCATTGAGATTTGAGCAACATATTTGGAGGTCTTTAGCTATTATACACAGCCTTATAGTTCTTTCTTCATATACATAAGAGGTATCGGTGTATAAGAGGTATAGGGGTCCTATAACACAGTATAGGCAGGAACCTTCCAGTGACCTGTGTGTGTTCAAGCACTTGTGTGGGGCAAGGGACAATATTTTTTTTGACATATCATATAATGCAAAGGAGAAATACACAGTTGTTTTGTACTGGATGAACCACCATTTTCTTGATCAGAAATTCTACCTTGTTGTGTTTGGTCAGCTCAGCCATACATTCAGTTCCTTGCTGTGACACAAAGTTTAAATACTGGGTATGGGAGAAAATAAGAAGGAGTGAACTTCCTGTATTTTGATCATGTATCAGACATTTTGTTACAGCATTTGAAAAAACAATCAGACTAGAGCACCAGTTTTATAATGTATATTTGGGAAAACAATGGCCCAGAGAGACGTTTTGTCAGCTTTGGCTTTTTGGGAGTGTGATGTGGAGATTTACCATAGAGTTGTCTTCTATGTTGTCTGTGGTTGCCTGTACCCACCAGATGCAAGTACAACCTTCTCTCCCTTTGAATGTCTTACACATTTCCTGTACTTCTGGGTACTATCTCCCCTTGTTAAGACTCAATGGGGACAGAAAGAATACTTGCTTGTAATTGGAAGGCTAGCCTTGTATCTTATCACTGCTGCTAATGGTTCAATAAAAGCAATAATGTTTTAGGAGTTACAAGGAATTTTACATATCTAAGTTAAGTCCTTCAAATTGGAATCTGAACAGAAAATGTTTTCAGTAGGAAAAAGCCTGTACTTTATGTTTTTCTTATAAGATGATGATTTGAAGAGTGACTCTTTGTTTGAAATATCTCAGACAACCAGAAAGAACCAGCTGATGTTCACGGTTGCAACACTCAAAGTGTGTGTTCCCTCTCTTTGTATTTTATGACCTCCATTTGAGGCCAGTATTTGTATCTGTTCTTGAATTTCTTTCTCCCCTATTTATTGCCTTGGAAGTCATTAGAAAACATCATCACAGTTGTTAGCACCAGATTTTTTCTCATTTGCATCTTCCATGCCTCTGTGAACTGCATATTTTCCCTCAAACTTAAACAATTCATTTCACCCACTCCAAAAGCACCAAACCAAACCCCACCGACTTCGGTATTTGCAAAGGCCAGAGTCACGTGACACCCAGATTGATGGCTATGGTATCAAAAGTTGATGATGTCTCACACGTCTCTTGAGAACTGCATCTCAGTACTTTCCCCAATTTACACTCAGAATCACCCATTTCTTTAGCCTTCTGTCAACACTTGGTGTTTCATTGTCTTTAATTTCTGCCAGTATGGTTGGTGAATATTGGTATTTAGAATGATGTTTAACAGGATAATCTCAGAGATGTCATCTCTAACCAAAAGAAAAACTTCATTTCCTATGAAACAATGTGTTGTGAGGCCTTTGAGGAGCTTTGATGCATTTTCATTTATAAGCACAGCACCAGGAGTTCTGACCAACCTCCTTCTATGTACCACTTCCAGCTAGCTGATAATTAAATTTCACTTTTCAGAGGAAGGAATGGATTTCAGAAACATTTAATAATTTACCCCATCTCATATTTATGAGGACTTGGCTTGCACTACACCATGTAGGTGGCTGTGGATTTCTTCCAGCATTGGTGCTGGCACTGAAAATCATCTATGCCCTTTGCAGAGAGAACGGGAACACATGCAGAGGCTAGGGTTGGGAGAGAGAAGACTAAGGGAAGGAAATTCCTAAGGATAGTTTGGGGTTTCCTTGGGAAGGAAAGGCATTGGATCTGACCCTCCATTCTACAGAGCTCACCATGCTGCAGATACTTTGGAAGCATTTCTGTTGCAGCTGAGCACGGTCCATGATACAGCACTCAGATGTACATGGCATAGCACTGGATGCCCATTTCACACTCGGTCCTCTCCCATCTATAACCTTGTTTCCCTTGGCCTCATACACAGGGAGAAGGTGGATAGTATCTACATTTTCAGATTAAGCAGTTTATGCTGGAAACTCTTTAGTGACACACTCAAGGTCACAGAATGTTTGGAACAAGAACAAAAATTCAAGCTCAGGGCTATTTTATCGGTCGGTATGCACATTTTCTGAGTTCCTCCATGGCAGGACCAGGTTTGCCTGCTCCTGAATCCTCTATTCTGTTGAGTCTGCCATTGACTGTGAGTGAGATGGAATGAGAGTAGCTTCACTAGTGATCGTGTCAGTGGCAGAGGAACTTATGTGAAGGCATTCTAGGACACTGGCACTATACTGAAACTTCAGGCTCTTACACATAAGGAGATGCGTGCTGTCACTGTAGATGAAATGGAACACACCGGGTAGCCTTGTATCAGGTCACTAACTTGGAAACCTAGGATACTTAACTCAACTAACCACTATGTTCACCACATAGGCTTCCTTTCTAGAATATGAGAGCAAGCCATCTGAGGGTGAGGTTTTAACAAGTGGGTCACATCAAGTCTTAGATTCACAGTCATGAAAGCAATCATTGTGGCTTGCTATAGCCAACAGTGCCCATCACGACTCACCTGACCTAACTTCTCATCCAGGCTGATGGTCTCTTTGCTGCTTCCTGGGCTCAGCCGACTTCTCCCTGGTTCTCTCCCCCAGGATTACCTTCTTCACTCAGGCTCCCCCTTTCTTCACCCAGGCTTGTGTTCAAGGGCTCCTCCTCTCAGAGTGCACCTCTGAGGTAGCTCAGCAGCTTTCCTGGTCTCTGTGTTCATATACAGCCAGTCATTTTGCATGCATTGGTTTATGTCTGCCTCTTCTACTTCCATTGCCCTCGAATATACAATCGATGGTTTGCTGTGTTTAGACAGCATTCTAACTGCCTCTGGCAGGAGGGAAGTGATTCTTCCAACTTTGCTAACTGGGTCTGTAAATCTCTGTGGACTGCATTCTTCCAAGAGCAGCTACTCAGTACAGGTTGATTTGTGTTCAGCCTCTTTCTAATTTGCTGTATTTATCAAATGTTTATGTGCTCCTATAGGTTTAATGCGAAGTGGTGTGCTTAAAATTTCCACATAAATGGCATTGTGTGATATATCACATTTTCTCTTGTTTTTTATCTCCAGTGTTTTCAGTTCAATCTCTATTCACATGGTGCATAACTTTAACTGTCATGTGGTGTTTTGTTGAGTGAATAAACTTGGTTTTATTCACTGCCTTACTGGGTGATAGTTGTTGCTTACTTTTTGAGGTGGGGAGGAGGTCTTTTTAGATGCATGGAAGAATTCCTTTGAAAATCCAACAGAAATGGAATTTCTGGCCCACATGCCATTCATACCTTCTACTTTACCAGACCCACCCAGTTGTAACAAATTGTTTGTGCCATTTGATAAAGTACATACATCCTTTTTGTACATACTAATTCAATGTTTGTGCTTATCACATTCATTTTACTGTCTAACAGGTGTCATACATGGTTCGTTGTTGTTTTATCTTGTACTTTCCAGATCACTCCAATATCCTTATCTTCTCCCTGGGTAACTGGCCATTCACATTTTTCCCCTTCTAATTACTTATTGATAAACATGCCTGGTTTTCTGCTTTTTCTTACTTTTCTATTTCTTACTTGTATGAAGAAATTCATTATGGGCTCTATAAAAATGACTTATTCACATTTTATAGCTGTATCAGAGTCTGCAGTTCTCTTTCCAATTAATTTATGCTATTTTGTCTATATATAGTTTAAATTTAGTATAATGTTTTCTTTCAATATGTTACTTCTCCTTTTGTAAAACACAGTGATCACTAAAGAAAACTACAACCAATCAAAATGCAGAGTTGTAGAGCCCAGTCCCACTGGACTGAGCTCCTACACTAAGGCTGAGGAAATGTTATGGAAAAGAAGGTGGAAAATCCGATTCCTAATTTTCACATGGTGTTGTGAAGAATGTAGAAGTCCAAGTTGTCATGGGAACTGTTGATATATGAAAGGAATTCTGAGTATGGCAATCATGGTTTTTTGATGCTAGATAGTATGCATGTCTTCTCTTTCATTTGAAAGGAGACATCATTCCTAAAAGTGGTTACCATATAAACCTCCTGGACAAGATGGTTTGGAACAAAAAAGATACCAGAAACCCATTTGTAATACAGAAATGAGAGAGACTCATGGAGAAATCAACTCAAGGATAGCTCCTCAATAACTGTATCAACCCAAAATTTCTAGCCATGCCAGGCCATTTTTAGCAGTTCATCGTGTAAGTCTCTTGAAATCTATTTGTTTTGTGGTTGGATTATCTATATTTTTGATTATAATATTTTGTATCATTTGTATGTTCATGTAATTAGAGGAATTCTAAAGCAGACAATATATGCTAAAACCAGCTTATTATATAATTTAACTCATTGAAAAGTTTTATAACCTGGAACCTTGAAAGAATGAGGAGAGTGTGGCAAAAGAAACTCACACAGACTTATGACTGCGAAATTCTACAACACACGGGAAGGCCTATTCCCAATAGACATTACAATGATGAAGGTGAATTCTGCCACCCACTTGAAGGCTGGTGCCCAATAGACATCACCATGAGGAAGGTAAACACAGATTATTTGTATCTACTAATGCCCCCTCTTGGAACCACCATACTGTTGAACAGACACAAGGGCAGTAAGCATTCTTCTTGATTTAAGAATAGTCCATCTAATCTTAGCTCTTCATGATTAAGTATACAGTGGGCTGTATGGTAAGTCTCATCCTATTTTCTTTAAGAGTAATATTTATGAAGTAAGGATAATATTTACCTTTAGTTTATTGTCATGATTAAAATAAAAATTGAATGGTAAATTTTATTGAATAAGTTTTTCCTTCTGTTGAAAGATAAACATGCAGCTTTTGTCTTTTCATTTGTAAGGTGATGGATTTTATCGACACATATTTATTTATTTATTTATTTAGGTTTTTTCAAGACAGGGTTTCTCTGTGTAGCCCTGGCTGTCCTGGAACTCACTCTGTAGACCAGGCTGGCCTCGAACTCAGAAATCCACCTGCCTCTGCCTCCCAAATGCTGAGATTAAAGGCATGCGCCACCACTGCCCGGCTCGACACATTTTTATAATATTTAGCCATCCTTGCTTTCCTGTGACAAATCCTACAATTTGATTCCAAGAAAATAGTTTGATTGAATCTGTCACTGATATGAACTCTTTATTGTTAATATTGAAAAATGAGGTTTCTTCTCACTTGGACATCTATATTTTGTCAGTTTTTAACACTGCTAAAATTACAGAGTAGGCTGGGAGAGGTCTCATCTTTTGTGCTAGGGTTGCATGCTGAAGAAGAAAGCACAATTGAATGAAATCAACTACAGTGAAGAACTGTCAATGATTCAATTAAAGTAATATATACATATGGTATCTATTCATACACTATATGGCTATGAGTATGCTAGGACTACTTAAAGTTCTAGCTCTGCACTATTCACTGTAAGTACTGTATCTTGTATTTAAAAGGATACTTTCGACGACACAGAGGAGTTTTCTAGAACATGGTCAGGCACACACTCTCAGAGTTTGAATTTCACTTTTGACTGATTATCTTTGTCATAAATTCTCAGCTCCTCTGAAGTTAACATTGCTAGCATCTGCTTAATATATCTGTGTCTCAAGATATCTGGCACCAAAGGGCATCTGCATCTTGTAGCATTTTGACAACTTTAGGGTGATTTCGAGTGTGAAATTGAGAGTAGCTGTCCTGCATGGAAGGTTAATGATAAATCAGGAACAGATGCTGTGTAATTTGCTGAACTGAAGCCATGATGGTAGTTACTATTCTTTTTGTTCATAGCATAGTTATAATCTCCTTTATCATGAAAGATGCACTTCAGCAGGGCAGTATTTTGTATCTCGGGACACAGTTACAACAACATTCTCATAACTCTCTCTGACACTAACAGTTCACGTACTGTGTTAAGTTCCTATGGGATTGTTTGTCATTAATGTTGGGCAATTAATTAATTACAATGGAGAAAAATTATCACTATAAAGCCTTGAACTGAATTATTTCACACCTTTGATCTAAAATTCTTGGATGTGTCCTCATTTCACCTCCTCTGTGGCTTCATGAATGACCAGTGGGGAAGGTGTTCTCAAATTTAGATACAGATACAATGTATAACAGAGTGTATATCTGTGTATCAGGCAAAGAGCAATTTTGTGATTATCACTTTCCCAACCACTGAGGGACAGGACCAAACCTATCCAGGGTAGAGACACTGCTATTCGTGAAATGTCCTTGACTGGAGAGCACTTTCAATCTGATGATCCTCCACATCCAGCAGCGTGTGCATGGCCAGGGACCAATACTGTCCTTGGGACGCCATTTCTGCAAATAAGTCTGCGTCTTGCCTTCTGTTTTTGTATGCCTGAGGGGATAGAAGCTACTTGTCTCATACTTAAAGTTTTAGCAATTGGCACTTTCCTAATGTGGATTTTTTTCTTTCTCATACCTGTTACCCATTAGTGAACATCTCCTTCTGAGAAATATTTATTCAGACACATGTTCTGTTTTCAGACCACATTGTCTTCTTTTTAGTGAATTGGAAGGAAAACCTTTTTTGAATGTCAACTTCTTCACAAATATGAGATTTATAGATATTTTCCCCTAACCTGGAGGTTTGTCTTTCTTCCTGCGCAGAAGCTTGTTTGATGCAATGGCACTTATACTTGTTTTTTTTTTTTTTTTTTTTTTTTTTTAATTTTATTTTGTTGCGTGTGTTTGGTGGCAAAGCCAACATATCACTGCCTAAAACAAAGCTGAGATGCCTGCCCTGAATTTATTAAAGGTTTTTTATAGAGTCACATGTTTAAATTATTAACCAGTTTTGACTTTATGTCTAGTGTAAATGTTGAGTTTTTCTTTATGTATTGTGTGAAATAAAACTTAATAACATCCTTTTGCATAAGGATAGCTAGTATTTGCATCATAGTCTTTCTCCAAGATTCTCCTGTCGCTAGTGTGTGCTCTCAGCATCCTTATTGAAGACCAGGTGATGTAAGCACTCAGACTCATATCTGGAATCTCCTCTCCTCCCATTCCTTGATACATCTGTTTTTGATGCCAATACTACACTGTTTTGATTACAATAAATTTGTAGCATATTATAAAATCTGGATGCCTGTTTATGTAGAAGACTGCATGAGAGTATGTTTTTGTTGTTTTTTTCATAATTGTAAAAACTTAGATGTCTTCAGTATTTCAGTGGATAAATTATTAGAGACAATGGAATTATATGATGAAATAAAGCATAAATTAATGAAATGACATGGCAGAAAATATAATATGCATTAGGAAGTTTGTGAAATAAATCTAAAAATTCTCTGCAGCACCATGATAAAAACAAAAAAAAGAGAAAGAGAGAGACAATTAGAGGATTGGTGATTGCTAAAAGTGAGGAGGGGTTGGAGGGATGAACATGTGACACACAGGGAATTTTAAAGCAGCTGAAATTCCTCTGGATTATGTATTGCTTTGTGAATACATTAGTCCAAATTCATAAAAGATGAAGTACTAGGAGTGAAAAAGAACCCTAACAAAAGTTAAGCTATTTAATAATGATATGTCAGTGTAGGTTCATCTAATAAGAAGTGAAACTTTCTAGTAGCGAAATAGGAGAAAGGAAGAATGCTGTGTGTGTGTGTGTGTGTGTGTGTGTGTGTGTCTGTGTGTGTGTGTGTGTGTGCGTGTGCGTGTGCGCGCGCGTAGATGATATCTGGGAACTCTGTACCTTCCTTTAAAGTTTTCTGTGAATGTGAAAACTGATCTAAAAATAAAATCTTCTAAAAATGTTCTGGAAAGGAAATAGAAAAAACAGAATCTCTCTCTCTCTCTCTCTCTCTCTCTCTCTCTCTCTCTCTCTCTCTTTCTTTCTCTCCCTCTCTCTTTCCCCCTGTGTGTGTGTGTGTGTGTTTGTGTGTGTATGTGTGTGTGATATAATATAAAGTGGTACAGGAACTTTATGGAAAACAGAAATCTCACTAAAATTTAAAAATGTAAGTAATTTATGCTTCAGAAATTCCAATTCTGTGTATATGTCTACAGAATCAAAATGATGATCTTGAGGACATATCTATGCTCACATGTTCATTGCAAGATTCACAATGGCTAAAGAAATTTTAAATAGCTTGGTAATAAGCCTAGTAGAACACTCACACACACACACATGCACACACACACACATGTACACACACTCACACACACACACTGATCACACATGATTAACTAGCTCTGAATTATTAATATTTGTACTTGTCTCAGAATTTTGAGCCTGAATGGTATGTGTGCTTGTGTAAATGACAGAGGATCATGATGATACTTCATACATACCATAATACATAGCTGTGTAAGATAATTGTTAAGAAATGTGAACATGATGTGGCTAAGCCTTTTTAAATGTAGCTATAAAGAGAAGAAAGGCAATTTGACAGCTTATCAATTTGTAAGCTACAAAATTAAAAGGTTCTATAACATTTCTCTGTGAGCACAACAAGAATGGTGATAATTAGAAAGAACTAGTTAAAATTCCCTCTTGTCTGAAATCTACATTCCACGAAATTTCTCTGTGAAAGACTGGAATGAGAAAGAGCCAGAAGCATTGGCTTTGTCAGCAAAGGGATCTGGACAGAATCTGGGCATAGCCTTTAGGAGACATTCCACATTCAGGTAGGCATGAGCACTAGATGCTTGCCTGTATCATTTAGTTAACTCATCACTGTGAAATAACACCTCACAGAAGCAGCTTAAGAAAGCAAAGATTTATTTTGGTTCATGATTAGAGAAACCATTAGTCGATCATGCAGGACAGCATGGAGGCAAAAGCTTGTTATCTATCTACAACCACCAAACAAGCAATCTCTGGACACAAGTATGACTGGGCTATAGCCATCAATATACCATCTACATAAATATAGCAGTTAGAGTCCAACTTCTACATGTTCCAAATGTCCCAAAACAGAGCCACCATCTAGAGTTTCAAGTGTTCCAATAAATAAGCCTAGGGGCACATTTTGCATACACACTACAATATTCCACTTTGGATCTCTTTAGGTTCAAGTCTATCTCATAATGCAAAATACAGTCACTCAATTTCCTTATAGTTTTAAAAGTCTAACACTGCTCAAAGTCAAAGGTCTGTCACAAGCCATCTAGGAAAGGCAAGCAAGTGAGTTTTCTGGAGATGACTCACAGTTTTGCATGGATGTGATGGGTGTGGTCTGAGATGCTGGTTCCTTGAGAGCCTTCATCCCTGGATTGTTTCTTGATGTAGATATGTTTTTCCTGTCACTATTACACACCTTATTGGGCAAATATCCTACAGAATCAATATGAAGATGTACTTTCATGTAGTAATACTGTGTAGAAACTGATGATTTCATAATTCCTGATAATGATTTTATAGCATTCTTAGATTGATACAAGTAATTTCAAGCCATTTATAGAATTAAAGCTGCAAATAGAGCCCTGTAAAGCTTCATAAATCATGGGCAAGTTACATTAGGAAAAGGAAGCAGGCTTGGAACAAATTTACAATCAAGAAAAACATTTCTACTACTTCTAGATTAGGATGATAGATGAGGCAACTATTTGGTAAGTAAAGGCCATAAACTGGGAATGGACAATTTGTTGAAGGTTCAAGGATAAAATATAAAATATAGACTAGTCTATCTATGCAAAACTTCAAAATGATGAGACACAAGGCAGACAATTTGTCTTTTGACAAAACTGTGCTTACACATGACATAAAATTATTGCTTTAAACGTACAATGAACTTATGGAGCTAATAGTAGATAATGAATGCTTATTCAGGTACTAGCATTAATGGAAACATACAAGCAATTATGTTGTAACTTCTTATCACTTTATGGCATGAACCATTGCCTTAAACTTACTATGAACTTATAAAGGTAGAAGTGTTTAGGAAACTATGTGATCAATTATCCTGAGATAGTATAAATACTAAAAATGACAATAAAGAGGCGATATTAGCTCCTGTCTGTTTAATCCAGTCTCTGTGTGCACCTGAACTTTCTCTCTTTTCTTTTCTTCCTTCTTTCTTTGCTTTTTTCTTTCTTTTCTCTCTGACTTACAAAGAGTTAAGGAACTCCAAGCCTCTCACCTGGCCAGCAAGAGGCTTGAATCAAAGAGAAAAGAACTCAAGTAACTAAGCTTTATTTCTTTCCCCTGCTGCTGTCAACAGGAATAAATGGCCAGAAACCAGTAGCTTTTAGTCGTAGAATAGCAAGAAAGAGTTAAATTGCCAGAGGCCATCAGCTTCCTGGTCCTCAGTACTCAGAACAGTAAGAGAGAGTTCCCAGCCCCCACCACGAAGAGAACAGTTTAATTTTATTTATACAAAGAATTCCTTATATGAGCATTGCTTGTATGGGCTTTATAGATAAAAGTTGAGGATGATGTTAAGAAACAATAAAATGAGATAAACAGTATAAAAATTTGTATATTAAATGCCATCTCTATTTTATAACTTTGTTATATTATTATTATTGTTGTTGTTATTAATTATTCCATTTGTTTATATCTCCAATGATATCCCACTTCCCAGTTACCCCTTCAGACCCCTATCCCACATCTGCCCCCCCTTTTGCCTATATTATGGTCCTCCACCATCCACCCACACTCTCCCCCCACCCCCACTCCAGCATCCCCCTACTCTGGGGCATCAAACCTCCTTGGGACCAAGGGCCTCCCCTCCCTTTGCTGTCTGGCAAAAGAGAGTTTTAAGGCCAGAGATCAGCCTTTGCCTTTTCTCAGATGCTGTGTCCCATCTCAGTACCTGAATGCTGGGGCTGACCTAATGGCAAAGGTCCACAATTTCTTTTGACTCAACATAAACTCTTAACTATAAGACCCTATAAAATAGGAAAAAAAAACCTTACAAACCTCTACTATACAAGGTCACAGCATATATTTTGCTCTTATAAAAGAAGAAAGAGGATGTCAGCAAAGAAAGAATGGACTAAAGCAAGAACAAAAATCAGTAGGGCAAACATTGAAGACTATGGCTCCACACCCAATATCTAAGCCTCATGATGTGGCATGATGTGGACTCCTGTGGGCTCAGACAGCTCTCCTCCATGGCCCTCTTAGCTGTGGCACACATGACCATTCTACTGGTCTGATTTTAATTAATGCCTACAATTGTTCTTAATAGATGAATATGGCATCTCTAAAATTCCCAAGTCTCTGTAGTCTTTCCCTTGAACAGCCTCACACATTGGTCTCTCAGAACCTCACAGGCTATTTTGTGTTGGTTTGAATCTTGCAACAAGTTTGCATGACTCTGTCACTATTGTGTCCTGCTTGTTTAGGAAACCTGTAACATATAGATGATGCCAAGTTCTATTCTCAGCTTGGGATGTATGTAGCCTGCCTCCAAGAGCAATATTGGTAGTAGTCTTAGAGTGCTTTAGTGGCTTCTCCAGGGAAGACACTGTCTTAGGAAGCTGTTAATAGAGGGACATGGTGTTTCTATCTTTTCTCTATTTTCAAATGGGTTTGAAGCCCTGAAGTCTTTGATGGCTATTGTTCTGCCATTAGTGAGCCTTTTCTATTATCCCAGGGTAAAGTGCTTAACTGATTTTTGCCAGCATCTATCATTCTAACAATTGTAGCACACTTTTTATAACTGCCTTGCCTATGATTTTAGCTTCATACATGTTCCTTCCCACACCAAGCTGTACATTTTCACATCATTCTGCTTTACTCTTCTCCCTCTCCCTCCTTCCCTCCCTCCCTCCTCCAACCCCTCTCTCTGTTACTATAAATCTGGCTAAAGGCACTGAACAGTATTATACATTTGGAATTCTATATTAACTTGAAATATCTTTCACCAAATTAATTCGTCTAATATCTTTGAATTTATCCTTAGTCAACATTCTATGACAAGGCAGAAAATAGCTTTTCACCCTTTGATTTTTTTTTTTTTTTTTTTTGCCAGAGTATAGCAAGAATGGCCTGTCTTCAAATTGACAATAAAGTTTTCATTTCCTTCAAATCAGCTGGGCCATCACCATCAATATTTCTTTTGGCATTGTTTTTTCTGATATCCCAAGGGAATGTCTTATTTCTCTATATTCATAGCTTTCTATGGCTCTGATACTCTACAGCTACTTACTCTTCTATATTTCCCCCACAAACCATTTCTGAAAGCTTATGAACATGATCAGGTTTCTAACAAAAAGCAGGCTCACTTCTTGTACCCATTTTCTGTCTTATTTACTGTTCTTACTACAGTGAAGAAATATCCCATTTCATGGTCCATTGGTCTGTCACTCTCAGGAAGGCACGACAACAGAAGCTTTCACGACACTGTGTTATATCTTAGCAGCAGATAAGCAGAGAATTTAGAACAGAAATATAGCTATAACCCACAAATTATGCCCTCCAGATACTCACTTCCTTGGAGTAGGCTCCTCTTGCAAAGGTTATACAAAAAGTATGTTCAGATAAATGAGCCTGTAGGGGTATTTTGTATTCAAACAATTATTCTACTCTTAAATGCTCAGAAGATGTTTGGAGGAGTCATTGCTTTTATAAACTGATAAGAAAAGACAAGGGAGATGTTTATGAAATGATGTCTTTAAACCACTAAAAATAGTTTGCTATAATCAGAATAATTTTAATTACTTTTAGTCTTATAATTTTGTACACTGTGATTTCGCTTTCTCTGGAATGTAGAACTAGAAGCAATCTTTATGGTGACTAACTTTGGTTTCAGCTTGACTGTGCTAAGGACACCTAGAGAGTTGGTAGATCATTATTTTGAGTGTGTCTGTGAAGATATTTCGGGAGAGATCAGGACTGGGCTCAGCAGACTGAGGAAAGGTTACTCTTATTAATGTGTGTATAGTAATGATGTCTTTTAGATCGGAATAGGACAAAGAAGCAGAGTTAGCGGTGTGAGGTTTGATTGAGAGATATCTGCACCCTCCCCCATAGGCTGTGGCATTTGAACACTTGATCTCCAGTGATTGCTGCTGTGGGGAGAGATGTGGGCAAGCATAGCCTTGTTGGAGGAAATATCTCATTGGGAAGAGGTTCTGCTTCCTCTTTGCTGTTAAAGATGTAGCAGAGGTTGGCCTTGTCGGACTTCAGTGGGAAGAGAGGCCCTTGGTTCTGTGAAGGATCGATGCCCCAGTGTAAGGGAATGCCAGGACAGGGAGGTGGAAGTGGGTGGGAGGGGGGTGAGCACCCTCATGGAAGCAGGAGGAGGGAGGATGGGATAGGGAGTTTCCAGAGGGGAAACTCAGAAAGGGGATAACATTTGAAATGTAAATAAATAAAATATCCAAGTTTTAAAAAAAATCTAATCTCTCAGCTTGCCACTCATGCCTGCCAGTGTTACCATGCTTCTATTCCCGAATGAGGGACTCTTCCTCCTAAAACCATAAGGCAAAAGAAACTTTTCCTTAATTTGTCTTAAGGTAAAGATGTCTCATCACACCAACGGAAAAGTAACACAGTAAAGACCTACACTCTTCCTGAACTAGAAATGCCCACCCTATCTCTCCTTCGGGACTTTTAATTGTGACTAGTTCAGCAGGCTTCCTGGGTCTCCAGCTTGCAGGCGGCAGATGAGTGGATTTCCGAGCTGCTTTAACCACATGAACGGATCCTTTACCTTCTGAACTTCTCTTTCCTTATCATGAGGGCACTGATCATCTGGGGACCCCCAACCAACACAATTTGTAATTCTTTGTGCCCCATAATAAGAGCTTTATCACGATCATGACATTTCTAGTCTCCTACGGCCCAGGGTGAGGTCAGCCACAGTCCTTCCCCTCTGCTCACTGTGAATAAATATCAGATAACGACAATCATCCAGGGACACAGTCAAGATTACTGACCTGCATTTGCTGTATTTGTGCTAATGAGCTTGGGTGTCTCAAAACATCGGCCAATTCACCAGAGTCATGGGGCAAACCAAACGACATTTTATGATCTCTGTCTCGGTCTCTCTGTGTGTGTCTCTGTCTCTCTTTCTGTCTCTCTCTTTGTCTGTCTCTCTGTCTCTGTCTCTTTCTCTCTGTCTGTATGTGCGTGTCTTTGTTTTTCTCTGTCTCTCTCTTTCTCTCTCTGTCTATGTCTTTCTCCCCCCCCTCTTTCTTACACACACACACACACACAACTTGTTTCTAAAGACTTTTTATCACCTTGAAGGATTATTTTTATTTTATAGTGACTTCACTTGCGCAGCCTATCTACAGATTTTATTATAAACCATCCTTCTTATTAGGAAAGACTTTTGATCATTAGTCACAAGGGTTTTGTGCTAGCACATCAGCAATAGGAAAAGCAAAGGACACGAATTTTATTTGAAATGGAAATAGGCATCAAAAATATCTGGTGAAGAAAGTTCACTCAGGTGGCATAAGAACCAAAAGAGGAACATAAACATGCTTTCTCCCTCATATTTCTATGACAACAAAAATAAGAAACGGCTATACTGATTCTTTTTTCTGTCTTTCTTCTGTCTAAACTGCTTTCTTTCAAAAAAGTTAAAGTAGATGGGGAAAACAAATAATTGATAACTTTTACCCAAAAACCAAGTTTCTAATGCATAGAAATATCAAATATTTATTCTTTTTAAAGGCCTATTTTATTTTTAATTATGTTTGTGTGTATGTCCAGGTGTGGGCTTGTAGAAGTAAGAGTGTAGATAACCCTGGATTCCAGAGGGAGCACTGGATTCCCAGGAGATGAAGCTGCAGGTTGCTGTGGGCCACCTGAGTTGGGTGTTGGGAACTGAATTCAAGTCCACTGCCAGATCTGTGTGTACTGTTAAGTGCCAAGCTGTCGTTCTAGCCCCATTTGGTCTTTTGAGAAGTTTTTACAGTCTTCATCATACATCTGAGGAATAACAGGAAATGGAAATGTTTAATATTATGAATTATATAATTTACAAATTACAAGTATAAAACATGATACAACATATGTTACACTATTTATCAAATATTTTAAAGAATATATACATATTTTCAGTTCTTATTATTTCAAACTCACATTAAAGAAATAGAATTAATATTTTTGTCAATAAAATTTGACCAAATGTCTCTGAATCATGCAAATCCCTAAGTCATTGACATTCCAATTGTAAACATTTTTTTAATTAAATTGGGAATTAAAAAATATCACTTTAAACTTTACAGAACTCCTAAATAATCATGAGTGCTTATAAAATCCTTTGCATTGAAAGCTTGGTTTCCAGGGTAGCATGTTTAAGAGGCTATGTTTCTTAGACCCTTAGTGACATGGCTCAAATGGGGTTTCAGGTCTGTGGCCCTTCTTTCTCTTTTTTTGCTTTGTGGCTACTTTCTTATATTTTTGATTGTGAACCTAGCCTTTAACAGCTGAGCCATCTCTCCAGCCCATGTGCCTATTTTCTTTCCTGCTTTGTGTTCTTGGCATCGTATACTGCCTTGCCACAGGCCCAAAGCATCATGGGAGTCAATCTGGGGGGTTCCCAAACTATGAGTCTAAGGTAATATGTCATAAGGTTGCTATCTGTCTATGTTACAGTGACAGGAAACCTGCTTACACAAAGTGAATGAAAAGATAAGTGAGGGAATGATCGAAGATCTTATTCCCCAAGTTCACGTGGTTAGAGTAGTAAGAGCAGATCCTGTTTTTGAAATAATACATTTTTATTAATGCTGTAAAGTAAAAACTTGGGAATGATATCATCCACATCATTTTCTTCAAATATTTAGCCTATCCTGGGACCTCCTGTGAGGTCTGTCTCCGATGCACAGAGGGTACAAGATCAACCACCTAACAAGAATGGCAGTTATAATAATAATAACTAGCATTATTGGCTCTGGAGACAGTGTTTTGATGTAGGCACACTCATAGGGCAGCACTGGAGACAGTGTTATGATGCAGGCGTGTTCTTAGGGCAGTAAACTTAAGGCACCATCAAGAAACCCAGCAACCAATTTAAAGGCCGGACCTAGGCCCCCTATATATATATATAGCAAATGTGAAGCTTGATCTTCATGTGGAATCCCTAACAGCAGGAGCAGAGGCTGTATCTGACTCTGTTGCTTACCTTTGAATCCCTTTCCCCTAATTGGGCTGCCTTATCTAGTCTCACTAGAAGAGATGCAACTAGTCCTACTGCAACTTGATATGCCAAGGAGGGTTGATATCCACGGGAAGCCTCCCCTTCTCTGAAGAGAAAAGGCGGGGATATAGGGGTAAGGAGGTAAAAGGGAGGGACTAGGAGGAGAGGAGGAGTGGAAGATGCAATCTGGATGTAAAGTAAGTAAGTTGATTAATTCATAAAATGAAATAATAAATGCTTAAGGAAACAAAAAAATATTGTTAATTTGGCTCAAATAGTTCCCACTGATCATTGACTCTTCACAAGGTCCTGCACTAAGAATTTGTTTGCATTCTCCCTAGGACTCTAGTTAAGACTTTTCTCAGGAAGATTTTGAGATGGAGGACTCACATCTGGTCTCACATAGTCATGAAGTGGTAAGATTGGCCTTGGAACCCAGGCTTCATGCAGTGACCCACTTCCTTCCCCTTAAAAATTTTGCCATTCATCTCTTGGGGTGTGATGACATCATGCCTCCAAAGGGGCTAATAAAGTTCTGCTCTGTTACCCAATCATAAATCCCACACTGTTAAGACAGCCATGTGTGATGTTCTTGACAGACATCTGTTCTTTCTGAGAACTTGGGTAGAATTTTATCTTTCTGTTTTCTGTTGCATTGAAGGATGAAATTAAACAACAAACCTACCCCTTTCTCTTTTCTATAAGTTAACAGACAAACAAAACAGCTCCACCCTTTGGCTTTGACTTTGACTTTGTAAACCTTTGAGTGAGTTGATTATGAGCCTTCCATTCACACTCTGTATTCACCCACAGAGTCCCCGATTAGGGGAGTAATCTTAAAGGCAGAAAAAGATCTTGAAAACTGAATTTCTGCTGATTATTTTCTTCATTCTGTCATAAGGGTGCCTGTCAGAGCAACCTTGGGAAAGAAAAGTTGTTTTTCTTCAGAAAAAAACACACCGCTCTATTTAAGTGAACAAGCCACAAAGGCACTTTTGTATTTTGCTCATCGACAATTGCTGCATTTGAACATTATTATTGATTTCTTTTTCCTTTGAGGAATGCCGCGAATGAGCCAAACGATTAAAGAAAATCTTTGCAGTTTGTGCTGCTTCTCCTGATTATCGGAGCCAAAATTACATTCTACAATAACAAGGTTTAAAAGAATAGATTCTTTCTTGGTGATTTGCAGAGTTCTTCCTGCATCTAAAACCACCTAACAGCTCTGAAATGACAAAGCAAGATGCAGAAGAGCGGTGATGATATTTGACTCCTCTGGTACTCTCTGTTCTAAGCATTTTGCTGTCGAGTGTTTGTTGTCCTGGGGAAGAAAAATGAGTCTCAGAGGAACAAAAGGTCCACAGTGTCAGCTTTCCGTCAAGTGATTGTTGTCCTCATGTATAACAAATTTATAGAGGAAAAAATGTCTGATCTTACACATATCTTCAAAATGTTACACATATGAGCATTTGTTGAATGTCTTCTAAGTTCTGAGTAGAGAATGTCTACACAGAAACTCAGGAGCTGCTTTTCCTAAGACAGGTGGTCTGAATGCATCAATAATGCCCAAGCAGTGGTGGTCCATATCTCTAATCAGTGCACAGAGGCTGAGGCATGAAGACCACAAGTTACAGGCCAGCCTCAGCTATATGGGATCATGTCTAGAAAACAAAATAAAAATAACCCCATTTAAAAAGACAGAATAAATTCAGTTGTATATATGTATACCACATTTATAAAATTCTAAAGAGGTTCTTGAGAGGTAGAGAACAAGACTACTTAAACTGAGCCATTTTACTTTTTTACCCAAATACTGCAGCAGAAAACAGAAGTGCCGTATTGTTAGCCTAAGTTTATGTGAATGGATACCAAGTGTCTCGACTCTTAAGATTAAACAATAGAGGTGTCATGCTTTGCTATAGAGAAACTTGTCTTATTCAATCATTGAAAAAGATGCATCTACATGGAAAATAGATGTGACAGGCTGCACTATCTGTATAGTTTCAGAGGTTATTCATTCAGTTGTGAATACAATGTCCATTTTGTCAATGGCTGTTTCCAAATCAGTGCTATCACTAAACACATGAGGGACGAAGATAAAAGTAAGAAGTTATTCATTCCAAAGCTGTACTTTCACTCCTGACCATTTTTCTTTCTGTGAACATTCCCAGGTCATATCAGGATGGAAAGGTGAACTTATTCCCATAAAAGAATGGGATCTGTGTTTCTCCCAAAAATGTGCTTAACTAAAGTAAGAGAAGTACTGAGAACTAGTTGTTTGTTAGAGAAAGGTCGGTGGGTGTTTGTGCTTCTAGCGTGGCTGTGGCATAAAGCACATACAGACTTCAGACCAATGGGAGTTTACTTTAAAGCTAATCAATTTGCCATATAAATGGTCAGCTCATAGCAGTTCCATTTAAACTGCCTCCCCTATAGATTCTTGTCTTATAGACATAATCCAATGCTCTCCCCAAACTCAGTGTTTCCACTCATATCACTTCTCTCCTGCTTTATGATATTTGTTCTTCACAGTCCTTTGGAAAATGTTATCAGGAGATTTTTGCTACTCTATTTCCTGTCTTTCATTTCGTTCCCTGTCTCATAAGTGCATAACAATATCAGAAAGGATGTTATTTCTTTCAAGTCTTTACAGCTAACACAATAGTAATTTTTTTTTTTTTTAGAAGATACCTCAGTGCACATTTCAAAGTATTCAGGCTTTACCCAAAAGCATCTTCTCAAATACTGCTTATGTGTTATTTGTAGATTTTGGAGACATATAATCCAGAGCTTGGAGAAAGTTGTGACACACAGCTCAGGAGATGAGCAGTCTATAGGGTGGTCACAGCCTGGAGTTCAGGCCTTGTCATGACTAACACCATTTTCTTTGTTATTAGCATCATTATTTTATAAAGTAAAGATAAGGTTGGGAAAACGTAAGGATAGAGAAAGGAAGGAGTAATGTCAGAGAAGGGCAGTGCAGGGGAGCTAGGCTCCAGGCTGCTGTCTGCTTCTCTTTGTCATGTGCACATTGGCAAGTTAGAGAAAATTCTCAGCCTTTACTTCCTGACCTGTACATGGGTGACAGCTACCAAACAAACCAAGGTGTTAGTGAGTGGAAAGGCTAGCTTTACTTTATGGTGCTTAGTGCTGGGATTGGTACATGGAGCCACACTTACTACACATGTGTTATTAACACTTGCAGAGTATTTATGATGTACAACTGAAAGTAAAATTGAATCTATCACTCCTCCTGGGTTATCATCCTTCTAACCACATGCAAATGCTAACCATCACTGGGGACATCTGGGTTGTTTGTCCTAACCACATGCAAAGGCTGATACATGGTAATCATGCATGATGAGGAGAAGAAGATCCTTCTGTTAGTTGTATCTTTCCCTTCTGTTGTCTTTCAGAGGTGACTGCATTGAAGGCCATTGTTTTATAGAAAACATTTGTCCACAATGCATATGCCAAGATTGACATATCATTAGGCTGTGATTATTTTTACCACTATCTTAGTTACTTCTCTATTGAAATGCTAAGATACCATGATCAAGGCAACTTATAGAAGAAGCAGGTTACTAGGAGCTTACAGTTGTAGAGGGCGAGTCCATGACCATCATGGCAGGGGATGGAAGCCTGTGGCAGGCATAGTGCTGGGGCATAGCTGATGGTTTATATCCTGTTGTACAAGCACAAGGCACAGAGACCTAAATGGGAATGGCGTGGACTTTTCAAACCTAAAAGCCCATTCCCAGTGATACACCTTCTTCAACAAGATCACTGCTTCTAATCCTTCCCAAAAGATCCCACTAATTGAGGATCAAGTATTCAAACATGTGTGACTATGGGGCCCATTCTCATTTCAACTACCATCCCATATCTTTATAACTTGATAGTGTATTGGTCAAATAAACACATAGATATGTCTGAATTCTTAAGCTTTTAACTTCTGACTCCTAGTTTGAAAAATAAAGACTGATTTATGAGAACTAAGTATTTATAACATCCATCTGTTGGAGAAGTCACCACAGCCATATCTGTACCTGTAATTATAGACACATGGATAAGAGCCAATACATTTGAGGTGAAAGAAGTTAAAATGGAAGTTCAAATTGGACACAGTGAGATACATTTTTATCATAGTATTAGGTAAATCATTTTTTTTTTTTTAAGAACAACCTCTGAAGGGGTTTGCAACCCCATAGGAAGAACAACAATATCAACCAACCAGACCTCACAGAGCTTCCAAGGACTAAACCACCAACCAAATTGTACACATGGAGGGACCCATGGCTCCAGCTGCATATGTAGCAGAGGATGGCCTTATCTGACATCAAGGGGTTGGGGCTTGGAGAGATAGCCCAATGGTTAAGAGCGTTGGCTGTTCTTCCAAAGGAGCTGTTTCACTACCAGTACCACACCAGGTGGTTTGCGACTGCATTTGACTCCAGATGCAGGGGACCCACTGCCATGTTCTGGCTGCTGAGGATACCTGCACACATATGATACATGGACACAGACACACAGTCCCATACATATCAATGATGAAAATAAACCTGGAAAGAATGAAAGCATTGTGACTGGGATAGAAGTTGCTGATACATGTGATAGGGAAGAAGTCCTGGTTTAGGACTGGGAAGGCGGAAATGTACCCAAGCTGCATTGTGTACAGATGAACTACATTAGGAACCTGGCCATTAACAGTGTCTACTCAGGGCTACAAAGGAAACATTGACCATAGGTATTCTGGAATGAGTTACATGAGCTTCAAATGTTAGAATGGCTACATGTTTACAAGATAGCCTACTTGTCACAAATGGAAAAAAGTGAATACCACTGAATATCTGCAATGAGCCTAGAATGGTCCCAGATTCCAGAATCTTGAAGTACCAGCATTAGTGCACATACCTAATAAAAGAAGAAGTAATGGGTCAAGTAGGAGGCAATGTTTCTTAACTCCCTCTGGTGATTTTTCCCTGATGAGTAACTTGAAGTTGTGGGTCTGTGGTAGTAACAGAAGATACATAAATGTTGTATAGTTTACTGGATTGTAATAAAAACGCAACAAGATGATAACAGCCATAATAAGTGTATTCTTAGTTGCACAGTTCTCTTCATTCACTCAATAGCCCTGGATATCACACCATTTCTTCCCCAAGTCAAGGAAAATTGTGTTCTTTATCCCAAGACTGTGGGAAACAGCTGTAGAATTATCTTTTCGGATGGAAACAAAGAGAACAGATGCATAATTCACAGAATTTCAGGCAGATCTTCATAAAGGATCAGAGGTAAATTGAGGTCATCAAAAAGTTAAACTTCACTGTGTGGCAAAATTCTCATTTAATGCCCTAGTGTGGTCTTTGACCCAGAAGGCACAGTTATTAAGGAATTTTAAAAATGTCTGTTCTTGCTGTTCCCAAAGGCATACTCAGGCTCCATATCCTATTGATTATGTCGTTAAAATCACAATTTCGTCTGTTTTTAAGGAGTCAAAACTTTCATTTCCTTTAGGATGGAACTAATTATTTTGGAAACATCCTGTTAAAAAAATTTTTTTTAAAGGATTTCTCTTGTGGCAAGTAAGATTTGACTTGGAGAATTAAGAAAATGAGAAGAGGAATCCAATTAAAGCCAAGGGAAGAAGAGTCTTGCCTTTGTAGAAAGTTTTCTGACATGTCACAGCACTTGTTAAATATTGTCTGAATTATTCCTTCAATTCTTTCATATATCTATGTCCCAAGAATTTCTGCGAATAATTTAAAATTTGTTTATTGTGTTTTCCATTCTCTGAGGTCTGAACTTGCATAATCATCTGCTGTGGGCATCTCTGATTAGGTAAGAGATGCACAACATAGTGGAAGCATGGGACCTTCACTCTCCCCAAACTCTCCCTTCTTAAATCTTTTATTGATATCTGTGTTCATTTTTTTCCCTGAAATATTTACTGAGTTGGACTATGTGTCCAATGATACCATGAATGCTGTATACAAGGAGGCTGTCCACCGAGAGCAGTTTCTGCCTTCAGGAATTGTAGATCGGGAAGTTACAAATGTGAACTGTGACACCAATGGAGGAATAGGAAACCGTGTCAAAGTTCTTAGAAATTGGATAAGCATTTGAAAGTTTCATATACAAATCTCTTTTGCATAAATTCTTCAGAAGTTTCCAATCCCCAAAAGTAAACAAATCTATCTTTGTGGTTTTCTGTAACTTGGTGTCTAATTTTCCCAATGTAGAATTTCTGATTATCTTTCTATTTAGAAGCTACATTTCTTCTTTTCATTCCTTGGTTTTTGAGAACTTGTCTTTGCTGTATTTTTTCTGCTAATGTCTTGGACTATAAGACTCTCTTGCTTCTTTTAAGAGTTTGGGGACATTGTGCAGACATGTTCCCTCTGAAGCTCCCTGCTCAGGAGCTCTCACATTTGTCTATCTCATGCTTCTTCAGAGCACCTGTCTTTCCTAAAGGTGTTTTTGTTTATTGTCCATAGCATGTCCCTCCTGCTAAGATTCAAGCCTTAAGAGAACCAAGACACAACCAAGCTAGTGTCTACTCACTACTCTACTCTCCCTGTTAAGATTGGTGGCTGGCATATAATAGATAGTCAGATGTGTGCTTAGAACAGCATATAGAACTGGTCAGCAAACATTTGATCAGGCAATGAGCACACATATAATTGGACTGAAATTTGAGAAGGAAAAATCATGACCCTTCTAAGTACCCATGCCATTTAGAACCATTGACCTCACAGTGGCTTCCATACTCATGAGCACTATAGCTCACTTAGCACTTGCAAAGGTTTGAATGAGAAATGGTGTCTGTAGGCTCAGGCTTCTGAGCATGTGGTCCCCAGTTGGTATTGCTGTCTAAAGTTTATTGAGCAGTTACAAGGTATAGTCTTGCTGAAGAAGGTACATCTCTGTGGGTGGGACTCATAGGTTGACAGCCTGTCTTTTCTTCCTGCTCTCCTGATTTCTTCTTTCTGTGTGGGTGCTTGAGATGTGATTTCTCGACTTCCTGCAGCAACAGCTGCTGCTGCTGCTTGTGCCCTTCTTCCTTGTCGTGATAGTCAGCTATCTCTTGGAATTATAAACCAGAAAAGAAGACTTTCATCTTCAAGTTGCATTTGGTCATTGTGTTTTATCACAGTGACAGAAAAGTAATTAATATAGCCTTCAAATATGAATATAGCAAGGAACAGCCAGTGATATAATGCTTGTGTGTGTATGTGTGTACTTAATATAAATAGTTATATATAATAATATACAATTAAATATATTAAATATTATATAATACATATTATATAATATGTATTATACTAATAATTATATATATTATATAATATATAGTTATGTATGATATATAATTATAATTTAATATAAAAAGTTATATATAATAGTTATATATGATAATATAAATAAAATTACATATACATATGTAATATATATTACATATTATATATAATATATAACTATTTATATTTAATACATACACATGTGTGTGTACATAGTTGTAAGAAAGATTTTATTTTCTTAGTTCTATTTAAGGATCATCTTGTCCTGTGAGGCTTTTTTAAATTCCTGCTTTCAGAATAAATGAATGTCTGTCTTTAAAAAAACACAGCTATCTTTCAGTCACAAGTAAAGCTTGTTTGTTTGGAGTGGTCTCTAAGAAGATTGTCCCCAGAGGAAATCTGTGGCACCATGGGTTCTTTATATCAATATATTTTTATTGTTCAGACAAAAAGAACACTTTGCTCTCCCCTCCACTGTAGGTTGTCTAATATTCTACTGTAGGTATGTATTTCCTACTTTGTGAACTTGGATGGCAAGGCCTTCTTATCTGACCTAGTTTTGTGTAAATTCAGCTTGCCCCCACAAAGTGATGTATCTTACAGCCACCATCAATGGAGTTTTGTAAAATTCATTGCCAGCCACCATCAATAGAGTTCTGTAAAGTCCACTGCTAGCCACCATCAATATTGTTCTGTAAAATCCATTGACCCCAGTAGTCAGCTTTCTTCATTCCAAGTGAACCTATATATATGACAGTTGGCCTTTGTGGAAGATCGTGTCAATTACATTAGATCTTGTTGACTCTTGGTGTAACTTTTATTTGATTGTTGGGTCAGAGGCAACTATTTTATTTACTGCTAGCTCCTGTATCTTATTTACTTATAATTGGGAAAATTATTCAGCTATTGCTCAATTTGTGGCATTTTGAAGAGACATGGTTTTTTATTTTTATTTATGTATTTATTTTTTATTTTATTATTATTTTTATTTTTTCACCTCTACCATCAGGTGTTGAGATTCAGGTTCTAATTTTCTTTCATTTCTGGACAAGGTTTTCATTTTACTGTTTTCCTTCCTTTTATTTTCCTAGAGAGTTCTGCAGCTACCATACACTGCCTCCCTATTTCTGTAGCTCACGCTGAATCATGAGGATTGAGTCCAGGAGTTGATTAACCTTCCTATGGCACATCCAGTTTCTATAGTAGAAATCCCTTTCTCATGTTGTGATTGAAGTATAAATGGCAGATACATAGACATTTCTCACTACCAGGTGCAATGAAGAAGTGTTTCTACATAAAGATCTTAGCATATAAAATAGATGTAACTTCAGAAGCATCAGGTCTTAATAAATGTTTAATACTCTTTTATAATTATATTCTCTCCAACTGAACATTTGTTAAGTAGACAACTTTAAATACAGACAAAAGAGAAGGGTTATAAATCTAAAACTCTAAATCTAAGAAACAATGAAGACAATTACAAGTTGTTTAATATATTTTTGTTAAAATTCTTAAAAGAGATTACCTAATATAAAATGTCTAACTCCTGATAAAGATTTTAATATGGTTATTACCCTTCATTTAACTTTCTAACTAATGATCAACTTCTAGCTGTTTTAAAATTTAAATTTTGGAACTCTTATTATCTCTGAATTTACATATATATGCACGGGAATTACATTACAATATTGAAGGTGTAAAACAGCTAATAATGGTGTAAAACATTCTGCACAACTTACAATTGGGCAGATAAATGTTCTAATTACGATCTGGAAAGAATAGACTCCATATTTTGTAGGAGCTCGGTGTGAATGTTGATTATGAGTGGCCTACTTGGGCACTGGGACACTAGTGAGTCAAATGAATGGCGAGGGCTGTGACAGACCAGGGAATTGATAATTCGTTGCAGTGCATTCAGACTAAATGGAAAGCAATCATGGTGATAGTCAAAGTAATAAAAGAAAAAGAGAAAGAAGAATATCCGGTCATCCACTTGTAAAACTTCCCATTTTTGAATCTTCAAATATTATATTTAGAATATTAATAGTTAAATCTAACTAAAAGAATTGTTAAATAGTACTGGTTGATAAGATAATAAAATAATCACCACATTTTTGTTGTTGTTCCTTTAAGACATGGCTGAAAGTGAGGGATTAGCTAGGTAGAGAAAGAAAGAAACTTTCAGGATTTTCCCTGATCACTTGACTCTTCCTTTTCTGAAGGGTGCTGGATAGTTTTATGTCAACTTGACACAGATACAGTCATCTGGGAGGAGGGAACTTCAATTGAAAAAAAAAAAAATGACTCCATAAGCTAGATTGACTGTAGGCAGGCATGTAAGGCATTTTCTTCTTCCTTTTTTTAATTGGATATTTTATGTATTTACATTTCAAATGTTATCCCCTGTCCCAGTTTCCCTCCTGGCAACCCCCTCTCCCATACTCCCACTCCCTGCTTCTACGAGGATGCTCCTGTTCCTACTCACCCACTTCCACCTCACCACCCTGCCATTCCCCTACACAGGGCATCGAGCCTTCACACACCAAACACCTCTCCTTCCATTGATGCCCTACAATGCCATCCTCTTCTACATATGTGACAGGAGCCATGGTTCCCTCCATGTGTACTCTTTGGTTGGTGGTTTAGTCCCTGGGAGCTTTGGGTGGTCTTGTTGGTTGATACTGTCGTTCTTCCTATGGGGTTGCAAACCCCTTCAGCTCCTTCAGTCCTTTTTCTAACTCTTCTATTGGGAACCCTGTGCTAAGTCCAATGATTGGCTGCAAGTATCTGTTTCTGTATTTGTCAGGCTCTGGCAAAGCCTCTCAGGAGACAGCTATAACAGGTTCCTGTCAGCGAGTACTTCTTAGCATCCTTAATTAGTGTCTGGGTTTGGAGTCTGTATTTGGGATGGATCCCCAGGTGGAGCAGTCTTTGGATGGCCTTTCATTCAGTCTCTGCTCTACATTTTGTCCCTGTATTTCCTTTAGACAGGAGCCCTTCTGGGTTAAGAATTTGGAGATAAGTGGGTGGCCCCATCCCCTTACCAGAGGCATTTCCTAGCCTCTGGATATGGCCTCTACAGGTTCTCCCTCCCCTTTGTTGGGCATTTCAGGGAACTTAGGATAGTCACCAGCAAATCCCAAATGCCAGGAAAGCAAGAGGCTCCTAGGACCCAACAGTGATGGGCTGTAAGACATTTTCTTAATTTGTGATTTATATGGGAGGATTCATGGTGGGACCATCCCTAAGTTTGTTGCCCTGGGTTATATTAGAAGCAAACTGAGCAAGCCATGAGGAACCAGTCAGTAAACTGTACTCATGGCTTCTGCATCAGTTCCTGCCTCCAGGTTCCTGCCTTGTTTGAATTCCTTCCCTGATTCCTTTCAATGATGAACTATAATATAGAAGTATAGTCAAAATAAACATTTTCCTCCCAAGGTTTCTTTGGTTATGGTGTTTCATCAAAGCAATAGAGACTCTAACCATGGCACTAGGGAATGAAATTCTTTTTTAATTAAAAAATATTTTATGTAAATGGGTATTTTTTACCTCCATATAATCTTGCATCACAAGGAGTCTTTTGAGGCCAGAAGAAAGTATAAAATCCCATAGGACTGGAGTTACTGACAGTTGTGAACTGTCAGGTGTGTGCTAGGAATTGAACTCTCTCCACTGGAAGAATAGTCAGTGTTCATAACCACAGAGTCATTTCTTCGGCTCCAATCCCTCCCTTAAGGACTAGGGGCTGCTACGAGAATGGGTGTTATTCTCCTCCTCAGTTTTGTATGAACTGGAAAATTCCAGATGCTTTAATAAATACCCTATATGGCAATACTCATGAAAACAACCCCAATTAAATCCAGTAATAGCATTCTCTCTCTCCTCTCTCTCTCTCTCTCTCTCTCTCTCCCTCCCTCCCTCCCTCCTCCCTCCCTCCCTCCCTCCCTCCCCCCCCTCCTCTCTCTCTCTCTCTCTCTGTTCTTGTCTGTCTTACTCTCTCACACACAGACAAACATCAGAATAAGAAGGGAGCTAGTAGAAAAGAAATGGGGTTTAAACAGGAGTAGGTCAGAGGGATGAATAGAGAGGGAAAATGAATATTCATTATATACTTGTCCAAAATTGTCAAATAATTAGTAAAAACCCGGCTGTGTTCTTAGGAAGCAATCAAGGCATGAGCATGTGTCCTTCAGTTCATTGACCAGTTAGGGATAGAGCAGCTTCCCTCTCATGGCTTTAGTTCCGTGCTTTTAGCAGGATGTCCTAATCCTACCCACAGATAGCACAGCTCCAATCTCACAGAAGTCTTGAGTGGTTCTCATATAGTCTCTTGGGCACATATTTGATATTGTGTTCAGTCTTCTAGGCTGGACTATCTTTTTTTCCCTGGTCAACTTATTTCTTCTTGGAATTGAAGGTGTTATCAGGGACAGAGCTCCTAGCTGCTTTGTTTTGTCAGTGCAAATGACAGAGTGACTTTTAACAGTTTGAGAAGTGACCTTAATGGCAGGAATTTGCTGAGCTTACTTAGTAGTGTTCAGGAGAACATGCTGGAAAATGTTAGGCTCCTCTCCAGGATGAGAAGAGTGTCCTCAGAATGGCATCTCTTCAGTGCCCTAAAAGCAAAGCTCCACTGGCCTGACAAGCTGAGTATGGGTCTCGGAGTCTCTCCTGAAATGTTCTTGGTTTGACCATGATGAGTGAGGGAAGACATTGAGAAATTAGGTGTACTTGGAGTGTATAGGGATGAAGTCCGGTATAATGTATCTATTTCATTGTATTTTGTAAAAGAAGCACTGTCTTTGTAACTTGTCCTTTGTAACTTTGTAACTTGAATGAATTGGGTGAGAAGGCACAATGCTTGGAAGGTCTGGGAACTAATCCTAGGTCTCATCCCTGCATAACTACAGTGTTCATGATGACTTCAATTTCTCTGCCATAAGTATATATTTACTTTATCTCCTCAACTCCAGCCTTTCAGGTAATGATGGAGAAAAGGAAACTGGCAAAGTGACCACCTATATATTTTTCTGCCTTGTCTAGGATCCAGGACTTTGGGATAATTGAAGTGGTGTCTCTCATTCTGAGGTCTGTGTTTGTAGCTCGCAGGTCCCTGTCATTATCATCTAGGTGAGGATGCTCTGTTCTACTGCCTTCTTTCTTCATCACCATCTTTCCATTTAATTAATTAGGAAGTGCAGAAAGTGGTATAATTATTCAATGAACTGCACTTTATTAGATGCGGCAAGCAAATGTATAATTTTAGAACACTTTAAAGGAGATGATGTACAGCTCAACTTTGAGCCAGGAGCTGAATTGGCAGATAAGATGACCACCTGAACATGGGTTTAGGACAAATGGAGGTGAAATTAACTTAATGCTAATATGGGAGATTCAAGTAAGGTGAGGAGGTGGATTCAGATAAGGCTAAAGAAAGCCCAGAGAATCACAGAACCTAGACATCTGGGTAGCTCCATCCCATTAGTAACCCAATTTGTTGGCCTCAATGGCATCTCATATTTTTACATTTTCTGTGCCCATGACTTTCTTACAGAATGTATTAATTATAGATCATGCTACAGGTATAAAACATTTGACCCTCAAAGCTTGTTATTTAGTCCTAGTAATATATGCAGAGCTATTAAAAAATGTATGGGAGAACATTGACTTTTAGCCTTTGAATTATACAATTTTCCACGTTCTGTAAGAGATGGTTTCATCTGTATGCAGACTATGAGCCAGGCGTGCCAACCCACTTCACATTTTTCAATCCTAGCTTTCCTCTTAATAGGCCCTGTCATCACTGTGCTAGGTGACTCAAGTGCCTCTGGGAGTCCCAGAGCTCACCTTTGGGGACTTCTTTATGAGTGGATAATGGAGTTCCTAACAGTAGCTCAACAACTGCATGAAGCTAGCCACAGGCCAGCAATAACCCTGAACCCATCAGTTTGAAATCAGTGTCTAGGTGCAGAAACCAAGGATAATTCTCCAACCCAGTGGTTTCAGGCGTCCTAATGTTGCAACCATTTAATACAATTCCTTATGTTGTGATGAGTCCTCCAGCCATAAAATTATTTTCATTGCTACTTCATAATTGTAATTTTGCTGCTGTTATTAACTATAATGTGAATATCTATGTTTTCTGATGGTCTTAGGCAACCACTGTGAAAAGGTTGTTCAATTCCCAAAGGGGTCCTGACCCTCAGGTTAAAAACTGCTACTCTAATCAAATCTTAAGGTAATCTGTAATTTGGCCAGGTATTATGTATGTAAAGTTAAGGTACTTGGAAGCCATTCTTATTTTTCATGACATGTACATCACAATGACATATTTGCATATTGTTTTTCACCCATTGAAAGACTAAGAACAAGAAAATTACTGCAACTTGAAGGTGTACAATTTGAGAAAATGCTCAGCAATTGTTATGGCTTACGTAACTGCTCATGGCCTCTGGGTTCCTTTCCCGTTCCTCATCCTTCTCGCTCTGACCATGCCATAAAGTTTTCCTCCCTGTTTTAGACTCCTGGCTGTCTTAATTACTTTTCCTGTTGCTGTGATAACATACACTGACAAGAGCAACTTAGAGAGAGAAGCATTTGTTTTGGCTCACTGTGGCTATCTGGTCTATTGTAGAAGGGAAGTTAGTCAGCCAGTCACCTTGTACTTGTAGTCAAGAATCAAAGAGAGATAAAAACTAGTATTCAGCTAGCTTCACGATTTTTATACAGCCCAACCTGAATCCCAGGAAATAATGCTGCCCATATTTTGCATTGATCTTCCTATTTGGATTAATTTAATCAAGAAAATCACAGGCATGTACAGAGGTAACTAATTTAGAAACCCCCTCACATGTGTGCCCAGAGGCTCATCTCTAGAATAATTCTAGATTCAGTCAAGTTGACAATCAATGCTAACTACCACAATGCCATGATTACCAAGTAGTGGGGGCTTCAGTCCTTCTTAGAAGGAGTAACAAAATACTCAAGGATGCAAATATGGAGACACAGTGCAGGACAGAAACCGAAGGAGAGACAGACCATTCCACCTGGATATCCATCCTATGTGCAGTCACCAAAGGTAGAGGTTGATGTGGATGTCAGGATGTACATACTGACAGGAGCCTGATATAGCTGTCTCCTTAGAAGTCTGCAAGAGTCTGACATACTCAGAGGCAGAAGCTCACAGCTAACCATTAAACTGATCATGGGGTTCCCAATGGAGAAGATAGAGTGAAGGCTGAAGGAGTTGAGAGCATTCACGACACCATGAGGAAAGCAACAATCCCAACCAACCAGAGCCCCCAGGGTCTAAACCACCAGCCTGGGAGCGCTTAGGGAGGGACCCAAGGCTCCAGCTATATATGCAAGGGAGCTATATATATAAGTGGGAGAAGAGATCCTTGGTCCCATGAAGGCTGGACACTGGGGGGGGGATATTCGAGGGTGGGGAGGTGAGGTACGGGGGAGGGTGGGTGGGGTACACCAATGTGGAGGCAGGAGGATGGGGGAAGGGATAGTGAGTTCCTGGGAGGGAGGGGGGAAATGGGGTAAGGGGAGAATATCTGAAATGTAAAAAAAAATTTCCAATAAAAAATAAATAAAAAAAAAGAAAAAAAATATAAGCAGCATTGTGTATATGAAATTTTGTTTCATTAAAATTTTAGGTGTTTTTCATGGTAATGAAAGGTACTCTACATACTCCCAAAGGATAAAGGTTAACACCAAAATATCGACAAACCTCTTCATCTAAGGGTGCCTGCAAGATACACCCAAAAAATAGTGGAACAAAAGTTGTGGAACTAACCAATCACTAGCTGACTGGAATAAAGGCTTACTCCATGAGATGGAACCAATGCCCTACACTACCCAGCGGACCAAGAAACTGAGACTGGAGAGGCCGTAGACAGGAGAAAATGAAATATTACTGCTCTGCAAAAGGAAGGTAGCAATAAAATAACTCCTAATGACATTCAGCTATACTTAGATCAGTGCCTTGTGAGCCACAGTCAGAGAAGCTTCCTCCTACAGCAGATAGGAACAAATACAGAGACTCATAGTCAGAGAAATTATGCAGAGAATAAGAAACCTTGGAACACTCAGCCCTAAGTGGATTTCCCCATCAGATCCTTCCACTCAGGGCTCAGGGAACTCTTTGGGAGTGGAGGCAGTAAGATTGTAAGTGGAGGGGACACACACAAACAAGTACAAGACCCCCCCCCTAAATCAACATGATCACAGCTCATATGAGCTCACAATGACTGAGGCAATATGACCAGGATCAGCAGAGGTCTGCACTAGGTCTTTTCCTTATATACTATGGCTTCTAGTTTAGTGTTTTTAATGAAATTCCCAAGTGTGTCAATGAATGGTTCTCTGTTTTCTAATGAGAGAAAGAAAAGGTGTGGATGTAGGTGGCTGGAAAAATTGGGAGAGTCTGAGAGGAGTAGGGGTAGGGAAAATTATAATAATTAGAATATGTTGTATGAAAGATAATCAATTTTCAAGAAAGATTCTAGATGTTTTCCTACTGACAGTAGAGTGTCTCCTGCGCCCTTTAATTTCAGATTGGACTTAAGCAGAGGGATGGGTGTGTACACTGTGGTGTATTTGGATTTCACCTGGTATGAATCAAAGACACATAAAGTTCACTGTTGCTTAAAGCCCATTTCAGTTTATTTAAAGAAATCACATCTATAGAACCACACTGGTCATTATGGGATCCCCTAGCAACATGTTATTAGGGGTACTTGCATTATGGCTAGCTCAAACAGAGATTCTTTAAGTAAAAAAAATATGCTCATGACAGCCAAAACTTACTTTGGAGAAAAGAGTGTAAATTTGTAAATTACCTTAAAAATAGTTTTAGGTTAATCATATGATAAACTATAGCATTCTGTACACGAGGTTAAATAAAATGTATTAATGAAGCTTTATTTATTTCCTGTTACTTTTATGGCACAGATACTAGAAAATTTAAGGTTCTGTACGTTGTTTGCATCATATGTCTATTAGATAGTACTGATGTAAATATGTTTTAAATGACTTCAGGGAAGTCCCAAATATTTCTAAATGATTAGTTTATAGCAGCAAGAACAAAGAAAAGCATTCATCTATTCTGAAAAGATGATTTCCAAAAAGAGTCAGTGTAGATCCTTGCTTGGGATTAGGTAAGAGTCTATTCATATGATAAGTTGCATGGGAAATAGCAGGGGCTGAGACCAGCAGAAAAATGCTGTGCAAGAATAAAGATCATCGATTTCATTCTAGCTAATATATTAAGGCTGACTTGACATGATGGCTTAATTGGACAGTGCAAAAATTGCTTTTGAGTTTCTCTTTGCTGAGACCAGATAGTTAAGTGAGGCTAATATTGAGATAATCTTATACACTATCAATATTCAAGAAAACTCAGGGGTTGCTTGAAATGGGAAGAAATGAAATTCAAAAATACTTAAGATGCTCTTCTGTCAGTGATCTCTGACAGCAACATGTCCAGTCTATGAAGGGTCAGTTTCCTTAAAGATCTTTCTGATGTAGACTGGGACAATGTCTTTCCTCAAGCACATGACTGGCAAATGCTTGCACTTGCAGCCAAATGCAAGATTTTCTGAGCATTACTGTAGCCCCAAACCAGGAATTCATAAATACCTTGCTCACTCTTGCTTTTACTATGTTTTATGCTATGGAATTTTGGTCTTCTTTTGATTTCTTTTTACTAATAACTTTCATAAAAGTATTCATTAACATCTTAAGCATGTTTGGGTTGATTTGGAAACAAATGTACACAAACAGATCTGCCATCTAAACCAAGATCTGAAACTTTCTGTCACTTCAAAAATTCCTTGTCATGCTTATTATACAACAATTTCATGCCACTGTGAGTCCTTAGCAATCTGATTTGTGACACACTGGTTTTAGTTTTGACTTTTGTGGAAACTTCATATAAATGTACATTTTTGGTGTCTGGATTCTTTTGCTCAAAATCTTATCTTTGAGATTCATTCATGCTGTGATGTAATCAATGTTTTCTACCTATTTACTTTTTGGTTACAGTGTCGAGATAGAACACATTTGCTTTATTCTTGATCATTAGGCTTTTGGGTGGTTTCCAGTTTGGGGCTATTGCAAGTAAAATTGGTATTAACACTCACATGCAGGTTTCTTGCAGACCAATATTTTCAAATTAATTGAATAGATATTTGGGTACATGATTGGAGGATTGTATGTAAAATCATGTTGAGTTCCATTATTGTTTTTGTATTTTTGTTTGTTTTTGAGACAGAATCCCACTATATCACCCTGGCTGGCTTAAGAGTTTCCATGTAGATGAGGATGGCCTCAAACTCATAGAGATATGCCACTATGAAGCTATCAAGTTATGTCTCAAAATTTCTGTGCTAGTTTAAATTCCCAGCAGCAGGGGCTGAGAAACTCTATTGGTTCACAGACTTACTAGACTTTAGTGTTGCCTGTTTTGTTGTGTTTTAACCAACTTTAGCCATCCACCTATATAGAGACATCACAAATGCATAGAGGTCTATATATCACATTTGCATAGTGAGCTACACTTCACAGTGCTACTCTTTACTAGAGGTTCTGGGAATGAAACACAAGACTGTATTCATGATAAGCAAGTGTTCTATACCACTGAGCTACACCCTTAGTCCACATAGTTTATTAACTTGCAAATATTTTTGAGACAGAATTTGACTAGTTTAAAATTTGCTGTGCAGGATAGACTGCCCTTGAACTTGCAGAGATCTGCCTGCCTTTGTAGATTTTGGACTTGGATTTAAGGGCATCTAACCACCACACCTGACTTAACTTGCAGTCTTTAAATGATGAAATTGTTGAAACTCTTGATATCATTATCGATATCTGTGTAACTTCTTTGATTCCCTTCCCCTGGACTATTGTTGGGCTGATTCTTACTATTGAATTTTAAGAGTTTTCGGTTATCTTGAATACAAGTTCTTTACCAGAGATGTGTTTGCAAACACTGTCTTCCAGTCTGTGTTTTCTTTTTCAGTCTTTTTAAGTATCTTTCATAAAGTAGAAATTTTAAATTTTTATATATTCAAGCTTAATGTTTTCTAGTATAGCATTTTAATTACTTATGTAACTTTATTAACTATATTTTAACTTATTTTTCTTGCTATACATCAGAATTTTATGATATATTGTTAAAAGTGTAAATTCTCAAGTCTCCAGTCAGCCAAATTTGCAACTGGTCAGCCAAACTGAAAACCTTAAATTTGGAATTTAAACAAGATCCTATGGTATTATGGTAGGCTTAGCCTTTATTGACCCATAGGAAGCCCTTTAATTATCTTGATTAAATAGAAATTAATTATCCGTATTTTGATTTTCTTTATCTTGAAACTCCATTATGACTGAGTGATGGTGTTTTTTTCCATTGTCTTTTTATTAGAGGGCAACAGTTAATTATTTGGAAGTCCATTATAAAGCTGGACAGGCAATGGTAGAAGGTTGATTTTTCAATTTCTGGGCCCTGTGGAATTTTTTCACTCAAACCCTATGAACATTGAATGCCCAAATGCTAAGTCTCATCAGTTTTTTGCACACGTAATAACTATGAGTCAATGAAACTTCCATTCTTTCTAGAACAACAGAAAACAACCAGGATAAAATGAGACTCATGGACCTTTTACCTAAAAGACAGAGGACAAAGGCTAGGGCAGGAGAATTGCCAAACATTTGAGGCCAGTCTGAGCTACAGAGAACCCATCTAGAATAAAAATTAAACAAAATGTAGCTGCCTTGTCTGGCCTCACTAGATGAGGATGTGCCTAATCCTACAGAGAATAGGGCTCAGAGTCGGTAGGAATAACCAGGAACCCCTCTCTTTCAGAGGAGAAGGGAGAGAGAATGGGGAGGGATTTGGATTTAACCTGACTTAACTTGCAGTCTTTAAATGAAACAAATTGTCCAGATTCTTGATATGATTATGAATGATCTGTGTAAGAGAATTTGCTGAGCAAGATTTTCTGTTAAAAATTAAAGTGAATCAGTAGGCCCAGAATGAACTGATTGAGTGTTCATGTCTTTTGTGTTTGAGGGAGAAGACTGGAATGACCTTTACTCAAAAACGACCTTTATCCTATATAAAACCAAGACTCAGAGTCATGTTTAAGATACTGAGAGTCGTATGCTATTTAACTGGAAAGGAAAGGGGGCCATAATGCTACAGAGATAAGATTTCTGCATCCATTCCTGAAGGACCTAATAATTAAACAAAGTGTGGGTAATTCTATCAGTTGGGTGAAGAAGTACTGTCTAGGGATAAGGACAGTAGGGATAAGGACAATTTTAAGATTCATGGCTTCTCATCATTCTAGGATGAGAGTAGAGAGAGAGAGAGAACTTGCTTTCTCAAAGACACTGAATTCTCAGTCATTTTCACTTTTGCATTGTATTGCCTTCTTGTCATTTGGGCTAGGGTGAATTTTATAGCAGCAACTTATCAAAAACATTGCATTAATCCTCCATCATTTTTACCTTTTCTGGTGACTTCTTTCATAAACTCTTAAATCAACTGAAAATGTAAATCTTGACATCTTTCTAATAAAGTGTCCACCAGTGATGAAATGGGAAGGGATTCAGCTAGAATTTAGGGGCTATTGGTATAAAGCCTACCAGTTGTGGTCAGGTATTGCGATTAAATGCACAGCATCCAGGTAGATCTCCTGGGATTGCCACTCTATGCAAGGCAAAGTGATTTTTCACGACTTCCAAGCATTTATCCTCACAGATCACTCTGTTGATTCATCAATCCTGAAAAAAGTTAAAAAGAATATTACTCAAAACCTGGCATGGAGATGCAGAATTTCAATAAGCTATTATGTCACCAAGTTTATGGCTTTTAAGGTGAGAGTGATGGTTACTGGAGCCTTTTCTCCTGGTCTTTCCTCTCCCAGCCTCCCAAGCAAGTGCTGTAATTATGGGTCCTCATTTACCTGCTAGCTCATCTCTTTTATTTCCCAGTTTTTGCAAATGAGTTTATAATCGGTGTCCTTGAATACAAAGTTTGTTTCTGTCGTCTAGAGGCTCTCCTTGAACTCAGTCTCCTTTTGAAATGGAAATAGCATGTCCTCATCTATAAGGTGCCTATTGGTTATTGATGACCAGTTTAACTAACATCACTAAAATATTTGCACATGATCTATTACAGATACCCCTTTCATGCCAAGATTGAATGTCAGTGGTTTGAGGAGATTTCAGTCATTTTTCTATGCTTTTCCCTGATAAGAGTTCCTTGGTGGGGGAGTTAAAGGGATCTGTGGAGCCAGAGTTGTATGTGACACTTATAGAATCTTCCATTGGAAGAACCCATATCATGCCCATTGCTTAACTGGCTAGTACATTTACTGTGTTACACCATCAGGATCAGGTTCACATCTATAAACCATGTTTTGATGTTTGCCTAGTGTCTCTCTCCTATGAAATATTTCCAGTTCTGTCTGGTTTCTGAAATGACTCTATGAGCTCATTTTCCCTGGTTAGAATGCAAATACTGGGGGATATGTTAACAGGCAGCTTCACTTGTGGCCTGGGCCTCACATGTTTGCCATTAAGGTGAAGAAGAGATGTCTTGACTCATCTCCTTAAACAGACTTGATGCAGAGGTGGAAAGGCAAAGGGTGTGAGATATTAGAATAGGGATGTCTGTTCCTGAAAGGCTTCAGACAAACCTCACAGAGTTGATTGCTTTCTTTGGTCTCTTATTACCTTAAGATCAAAAGTGTTGCTTTCCTCTGTGGTTTATTCTTTTCTTTCTAAGGCTCGCTGCCTGTTTTGCCTTCTGCTTATATTTGCTGCTGTAACTGCATTGCAGAGCAGCAGGTGTTACTCCTTAACTGAGTTCTTGTTTTAGCTTTTCTGATTTATTTCTGGCCCTTACAGACTTTTGAATTTCTGCTCTGCAGCACTGGGCCTATGAGCCGTGGTAGGCCCAGTGCTTTCAATTTTTTATGTACTTGAGCTGTGAAGAGGCAAACACACTCATATGATCTTTTACTTTGGAAAGTCAAGTTTTATCTAGAGGAATATTTGAATTTACAAATATTTAGGTGAAGATTTAGAACCCTAAAAGTTCTAAAGACTTTAAAAACTACAGAGTTGTGGTAAAGATTTAGAACTGTAGGACACATACATTGTTATGAGGGAATATGAGGCCTGAAAGAGATATCAAAGATATAAATAATATTCTGAATTATTAAGTGAAAATAAGCTCAACACTATAAATATAGTGCTTCCTTCAGAAACTGGTGCATGAAGGAAGTTTGCTAGATGGTTGTCAAGTACGGATTCTCACTTTTCCTCCCCTCCTCCCCACCCACTTTGCCTTGGGGCATACATGGGGCTATTGATGATTCCCTTGGGTGTGCTTAGGTTTACTGTCTCTATGGTCTCACTGTCTTCTCCTCAACAAGGGAGGAGCCCCTCACTTAACACTTGGGTCACTGGATCTCATTTTTGGCAGCACACTCACAAATTGTGGTTGTTTCTTGGTTTGTCCCTCTAGCTCTGAACTTCTTTCTGCGGGTACCATCCCTGCTCCTCTGGGGACGGGTCTGGCCCCACTTCCTACACCGATCTTTGAAGTAACTTTCATTTGCCAATACAGCATTGCCTCATTTAAGGTCAACATTTCATTCTCCAATTCCTGCGTCTGTTCCTTAATTGCCCCGAAAAAAAAAATACATTGATTATCAAAATTCAAATTCCAACAAGGAATTTGGAAACATTTTCTTATGCTCTGCATTAAAAGGAGTTATTTGGAGCAATTGCAGGCCATCGCTTGGGACTAGCTAGAATAACCTGGGTAGCTGAGTGCATACCATTTGTGAAGGCAAAGGTGTGTAGCCTTACTCTGAGATGTAGGTTTACTCAATTCACATTTGAAGCCAGTTTATTTATTTTGGTTATAAAACCCACTGTGAAGCTGGTTCCAAGTTTGGTTCTATTGATTTTAATGATCTCTAACTTTAGACAGATCATCTTAAGAGGTCGTTGATTGTATCTAAGTCTGCTCTGCACTGCTATAATGGAATGGCTGAGGTTAGGTAAGTAAGAGGGAGTACAGTTTTATTTGTGACAGGTCTAGAGGCTGGGAAGTCTCCAAAACTGAAAGGTACACACATGCAGAGGAACTTTATGCCATCAGTTTAGAGCAGAAGGCAGAAGGCAGAAGGGCAGATGTCAGGAGAGCAAAAGATAGTGGGAATTTTTTATTTATCAGGAGTTTATATCTACTTGCTATGATTATAGCATCCAACTTAAGAGGGCAGAACGCTTGATGACCTATTCTCTGATACTTTCTACCTACCAGCATCACTGCATTGGGAATTTGGCTTCCAGTACAACAGCTTTGTGTGACATTTTTAAATCACAGAATTCTGGATTGCTCTGAAGACTCAAGTCATCAGACTGATGCATGTATTATACCATGAAAGACTGTGTTGGAAAAAATGTTGGGAAACTTCCGAGGTGGGTTGGTGATTTAAAGCCCTCTTAGATGTGTCCATAGATATTCTTAGAGTTAGAATCTTCCCATCTCTCTCTCTCTCTCTCTCTCCTCTCTCTCTCTCTCTCTCTCCTCAATAACTCTACAGAGATATGTTACTTTTTTGTTACTATGTCTTATTTTTTGTGACAAAAACATTTGATGGAATAATTAAAAGGAAAATAGATCTATTGGCTCACAGTGTAAGGCCCAGTGTGGTTGGGAAGGCATGGCAGAGTTCATGGTGATGGAAGGTAAAGGTACACCATCTCAATGGCAGATCAGGCAGCTGAAATATTGAGATAGAAGCTGCAGTGGATATAACTTCCCTTCTGAGTTCTCCCCAATGACTGCTTCTATGAGCTTAAACAAAGTTTCCAAGGCTTCTCAGCTTCCCGAAACAGCTCTACTGGAGATCAAGCTTTCAAAACTATGGGCCTGTAAGGAATACTTCATTTCTAAACATAGCGAGCACTTCTTGTGAACACACACTACATACATGCATGTTTGATCCAGATATCAAACTATGAAGTTGACTGCAAAGATTTAACTAAAAATTCAGGGCTGTACCCTTGCTACTTTGGTAAACACTGGTTCTGTTGAGCTCCCAGCAGACTCTTTCATTTCCATCAAGAATGGCTCCTCATGTATAGTGTGGCAGAATATTCCAGAAACTAGCGAGTCTCTCATAAGTAACTAAGAGTTGTGGAGATGTTGGTTCCCCTCCCAATGAAGAGGGAAAGCTTCGAATTTGACATATATTATGTCATGGGACATAAATCAACATAATCTTCAGAAGGAATTTGTTGTCAAACACTGCTTGGTTCACTTCTCTGGTCCAGTTCATTTTCTCTCATGTTTTGGAAACATATCCCCAGGTATAAGAATTATATGTCAATGTCAGAAAGTGATATAAAACCACAGAAAAAGTCAGATACAGGATTGTGGAAAATACAATTTATTAGGAACTCTTGCACAGAGACATACAGTTTGGGCAGCAGAAAGGTTGGAAGAGCCCTAGACTCCCTGGCAAGAGAAAAAGACTCATGTGTTAAGCCAAACAAAGGTGGGTCAGGGCCCAATATAATGTATATGGCCTTTCTAAAAAACTGTTGACATACCCGGCATCACTTAGGAAACCATCAGAGATCCAGTTGTCAACACAACCTACTTGGTTGTTGGAGGACTTTATCCTTTCACTTTAAGATGCACGTTAGTATCACCTGATGGCCAAAATGGTGGTTATGACCAAGATGGCTGCAGGCATGTTAATCTGAATCTCAACTAGTGGACATACTCTAAATTTCAATGAACCAATACTATAAAAATCACAATCTTAGGTTCTAATCTGGAGAAATCAGATCTGATGCAATCATCAGTACTCTTATTTTCGTTATAATACAATATGCCATGTATGCAACAGATGCTGCCTATGAATATTTGGATGCCTAAATATCCCCACTTGGATTTGTCAAACAAAATATAGAACATTCTTCTAACTAATCTGGACTCTTTTACATTGTTAACTAGATCATAAAACGATGTTAAACTTAAGATATCACAGGAAGAGCTTGGCCCAGATAGTACAATTATGAGATGCTAGGAATAATTTGGAATTTATACAGTAAGACTAAACATTTATTAGTAATTATTAGCAATAATTATGTTGAAAGTTATACATGTGATTGTGGGAAATGTTTATACTTTCATAGTATATCTTTTTTTAGTTCACATGGTATTAAGTCTAGAAGATTAAACACTTGTTCACACTTGAGGAGAAAAAAATCATTACAAAATAAAGTCAGCTTGAGAATATTATAAGCCCAACATTTGTGTGATTAGTTTGTGGATTCAGTTTAATATCTTTAAGCTCAGTAATGCTTATGCTAAGGTCAAAGTATTGCATAATAAGTGAACATCTGCAGATAGTCTGGGCCATAGAATACTGAAAATTTTAAGTTTGCTTATTTTAATTTTTTTCATTTTTTATCTTTACTACTGCATCACACCCCCCATGCTGCCTTCATCTCTATTGTTTTTTCTCCTGTTATGTGTGTCGATCTGCATCGTGGAACATTTGTCTTTGAATCCTGTTCTCTTATGCTATGTAAACTTAACCACACATTTTTCATATCCTTACCTATGTTTTTAACATTTGGGGTTTTGCCCCATCTGTAAAAGAATCCAGAGGGGATATTTTTGAAAAGTATAGATTTCTGTGCTTTAACACTGTGTTGTATATCCTCCAGTTTAATCATCTCTCTCTGGTGTTTTCTTTTTTAAGCGTAACAATTTACTTCCACTTTGCCCTCTTAACTTGTTTGCAGATACACACAAACACACAATCACACACACATATGTATGCATAAATCTACAAACACACATATCTATACACACATATCTATATCTACACACACATAGTCCCCCACATATCTACACACACAAATCTACAAACACACATATCCCTACACAAACACATACCTACATAAACACACAAATTATCAACATACATATGTTTTATTTACACACACGTATCTATCTCCTGCACACATCAACATATATACATATCTACATAAACACCTAAACATATGCACATAAACACATACATATTATCTATACATACAAGTATACGTACACACATATCTACACACACACACATACACACACACATTGAAGATACAAAGAGCCCAGAAACAACTTTGTACTAAATATTTTGTGGAGACAGTGATATTTGGGTACCTATTTTGTGATTTAGCTGATCTTGCTAGTGTGGCAAGTCAGAACTTTTCTTGCTTGGAAAAGAATGGCCATTTTTTTTCTGACCCCTCCAACTTTCTCTAGTGATAATTAAAAGTGGAAGGCAAAGAAAGTAAGAACCATACTGGGAAAATAACCTTGGGATTTATTTTAGGATATAGGTCAAAGCACACATTGGGATTTCTCATTTTGAAACACATCTCACCACGCTATGCCTCCTTGACATAACCATTATTGCCTTATCTCATATATCATTGTACATCTTAATCTATTGATAGACACATTGAAGAGGCAATAATAGTACTGAAATTACATAGAATGCAGCTTATTGTTTTTATATCATTTCAGTTACAATCTCTATTTTTAATAACAAAAGATCTCAAGGATAATTACAGAGTGGAAAAATTTTTTAATTTATATGGAAACAACCCCAAACTGTCAAATTATTCTTAGTACTTTCAGAGTTGTTTGGAATTGCATAGATTGCTAGCTAACAGAGCAACCTAGAAAATGTCACGCTACTTGCAAAATCCTAAAATATGAATTATTTTGTCAAGATTTTTGAGGCAAAGCTCAGAAGTCCCTGTGGAGCTGCTGTGGTAAATCTGTCTCCTAACACCAGTGTGTTGTTTTCTGTGCACTGGACTACGCAATGATGCAATGTGAATTAAAGCAACAAGGGAGGTTCAGGATTTAAAGAACAGATTCTTTCTAAGAAAGGTGGATTGTAATCTGAAGTCTAAACCTGATTATCCCAGAGGATTCAAATAAAAGGCATGATTAAAAACTATTTGTTCTTAGTCGTAAATCTCACCAAGCCTGAATTGTCAGTTTTAGATGTTGTCAACCATCGTTTTTCAGTGTTATTCCACCCTAAATCAGGAAGAATTGTCCTGGTTCAGCAGATGTCATACTTTTCCGACACTGTGAATTTAAAGGGCAATGGAACCAACATGACAGAAGTGGACAATGGAGTGTTGTTAAAGAGATGGGCTGCTTTTAGTCAGTGAAGGTGCTGAAGGGAGGGCTCAGCAGTTACTGCACTTGCTGCCCTTTCAGAGGGCCAGAGTTTAGTTCCCATCCATGTCAGGTGACTCTAAACACCTGTATCCAGCTCCTGAGTATCTGACGCTCATTCTAGTCTTTACAGATATTTGTACGCGCTCTCGCGCGCACACACACACTTTTTGAAATAGTCATAAAGTAAGTGTGGATTCTGGCATTGATAGATGATACAGACTTAACTGTCAGTCGGAACTGATTACTCATAAATGTTCATTGCAGGAAGATCCACCTGGAGCTACACCTACCTGCTTGTGTGTAGCAAGCCAACCTAACTCATTCTTTAAGCCAAGTGTCAGCCATGCAGCTTCTCCCAGCTTCAGTTAACAGAATGCTTTACAGTTCTAAATGCTGAGTCTTCAGGTGTAACCAATATTTAAGGCACAGATTTGCTGCTTTAAGAGTGGTAAATGGCACTAGAATGTACTTAACAAATTTCACACTGCCTTGATAAGACATAACTAAAACAAACATTGCATTGCCTTAACATTTTCATATGGCACAGTAGTGATATGTCTCTTCCCCCATTCTCAAAAGACATTCCAAAACACAAGGAGATAAGGGTCTCCAGGAGCAGAAAATGACCATCACTCTTAAATATAAGCAGAAGGACAGTATCATCAGACATCTAAGAGTTAACAGAAGACAATCCGTGATGAAACACAAAAGACTGACAGAAAGAGCTGAGAGAAAATGTTGAGCTGATAGTATTTTAGAGATACCTTAATTAAGGTCCTTGAAAAACTAAAAGAACAGAGCACACACTCCCCCTTAGAAATAAACAACGGATACTCTTTGAATACTTAGGGAGAAGGACTGTTTGATACTGGGGGATAATTCAAACATAATATTTAACAATAATTTAATTTTTAGTGTAAAAGAAAGTAGAAATAGATACTGGAGGGAAAAGATATGGAAGTCAAAGAACCAGGCTTGAGGGATCAATAATAGTGGAGGTTTCAGAAAGACTGAATGGAACGTTCTAGAGAGAAAAATTATCAAAAGAATTTTATTATTAATTAATTACTTCATTTATTTACATCCCAAATGTTGCCATCTCCCAGTCCCCCACCTCAGAGTTCTTCACCCCATCCCCCCTCATGGAAGAGTTAGGGAAAAGATTGAAGGGATTGGAAGGGATGCAACCCAATAGGAAGACCAACAGTGTCAACTAACCTGGACCCAGGGTAGCTCCCAGAGACTAAGCCACCAACCAAAGAGCATGCATGGGCTGGTCCAAGTCCCAAGGCACATTTGTAGCTGAGGACTGAATGCTTTGTCTGGCCCCAGTGGGAGAGGATGAGCCTAATCCTGTAAAGACTGATATCCCAAGGAAAGGGGATATCGGGGTTTGAGGCAGCATCCTCTCATAGTATAACATTTTTACAGGGTCAAAGATGAGTAATTTTGATAAAGAAATGACCTAATAAATGTTCAACACAACAGATAAAGGGCTCATCTCATACTGTCATGACTTCAGGACTATGACAAGAAAACATCAGAAAATTTTCCAGACAGGATATTAACCTCTCTGGTCAAAGAACCCCTAAAGAAAGACATGAGATTTGGCAGCAGTATCACCACAGCCTCCTCACCTTACACATCCAACCTTAGACAGGCTTATCCTGGTTAGAGGGCGAAATAAAGAAACGCTGAGTTCAGCTATGTCGAGTGTTTTCTTCCTTGTGTCTTCTTGGAGTCTGCAATGTTACAGAGGCATAGAAAATATTTGAAGAGAATAAAATAATGAAGAAATGATGTGTGTATCAATTTCAGGTAAAACCAAATGTGGCACAAAAATGGAAATAGAATTGCATGTGTTTTGACAAGAGAATATATTTTTTTTTTTTGTATATAATCATAATGAGATTATAATGACAGAATAAGCAGAGAAAAGGAATGCGGAAGTACATCAAAATCTTCTAGTTCAGAAATTCTTATTGGTATTATATACAATAATTGAGACGTAAGAAGATAGCACCTACCTTTATGTATGTAATCTTTGGAGACATCGGAGGAGTAACAGAAGAGCCGAATGGGGATTTCCTGAGAAAGTGAAGAGAGGGATAGTGCTTTGTTTAGTTGCTTGTTCAATCTTTTCAGAACAGTTTAAGAGCTGAGTATGCACTTCAATGGCAGAACATGTTCTTATTGAGTCCTGGGTCCCACTTCAGTAACACATAAAACACTATTTGCAGTCCAAATGAAAAAAAATGTTAATAAAAACTCAAGAAACTTCAACATACCTTAACAGGGCTGTGTTCCTAAACAAGTATCTGGACACATATTGAAGTTGTCTCCCACTATTGTGTTTGAAATTAATGCCTGAGCCATGTTAAATAAGAAAGTTCAAAAATGCAAAAAATAAAATAAAATAAAATAAAATAAAATAAAATAAAATAAAATAAAATAAAATAAAAAACTTCCTAAAGATGATTGCACACTGCAATTCCAATCCAGGATACCTGATTACGGATTATAGGTGCTTAGCAGTTTGGATTTAGCATCAGACAGGCCAGAAGGAGAAGTATATTTTGCTCTGAGACAAAGCAGATGTTTAGCTGGGAGATACCAGTATTGATTTTCCAGATAGAGGGAATGTTCCGTGCCTCAGGTTTTTAAAATTCATAGAGATACATGATAGTCAATGACGGCTGGTGGGTAGGCTTGTAACTTTATCCAGTGGTGTAGTCACTGATAAGTTACCCATGCTCCAGTATGTAGCCCCAACTCATGTGTATGTAAACAATCATCACACACAAAGAAGATGTGAAG